>BMAU01012251.1:0-19369 GCA_019973935.1 Trichonephila clavipes
TTTATTAATTTAAATTAAATATAGTACTGTCATCCAAAATAATCATGCATATTACATTTCAGCTCAATTGTGCGCTTTAAAAGGTATTTTATTAATGATTGAAAATTTCACTAAGATAAATAAATAAAAAAACAAACAAACAAATGAGATATATATAGGAATCGTGCGCTAATAGTTGGAATTGAAAAAGATGTAAGTTGACGTCGAAAATGGATTTTCAGCCAAACCCGGTCTTTATTGTTACGAAAATGCAGACGATTCACGCTTTTTAGCGTTTTTAGTTAATATCTTTTCAAATAATCGTTATATTTGTAATTCTTCTGTGCGTGTGTATGTAACTGAACTCCTCCTAAACGGCTGGACCGATTTTGATGAATGTTTTTGTCTGTTCCAGTGCACTCGAGAATGGTTATGGTCTAAAATTTGGTTTAGAAATGTTTACTTAATTAACTTTTTATTTATAAATTGTTGATCTCGGAATGCTTTACGTTGGATCCGGCAGACTGCGCTGCGATCGCAGTATCGAATCTTCAAAAACCTTCTATTTTGAATTTAAGATGTGTGTACAGGACAACGTCTGTCGGTTCCTCTAGTATATATATATATATATATATATATATATATATATATATATATATATATATATATATATATATATATATAGCAAAGCCGAAAATTGTATTGTGCCTGTCTATATCAATATCTGTAATTTTTTCGTGGTATGAAATAGGTTAAAATGCTAATGTTAACGACCCAAATCTTTCTCATCTAAAAAATTATAGTAACAACATTATTACGAAACATAATAAAAATGTATCGCATATATATTTATCTAACTTTTTATCAAACATTCTATTCGATTAAAAGTTTTCGTAATAAATTTGTTTCTAAAATGCCTTAAGACGTGTTAAGTAATATCTGACGATAAAAAAGCAACGGGCAATTGGAAAAAAAAAACATTTGGATGTCACATATTTTAATGTATGTAGTTTAATGTGATTTATATTC
Source organism: Trichonephila clavipes (assembly GCA_019973935.1). NCBI lineage: Eukaryota > Metazoa > Arthropoda > Arachnida > Araneae > Nephilidae > Trichonephila > Trichonephila clavipes. Next base: position 1,009 of record BMAU01012251.1, read on the forward strand.
CTCAAGGAAGGATTTTACTCTGGTTAAATCATCATTATGATGTTTAACTCGATAACTTAAGAAAAAAGAAAAAAAAATGATAAATAATAAGAATATTCTCTTATTAAAAATTTGAAGAATGAACTATAGTAATTTTTAAAGCGAAATACATTTGTTTGTGGTACTTTTTATGCTGCACATTGTTACTACATAAAATTTATTTTTCCTCTATATTCATTTTATTGTAAAATTTATTTATTTTTTGTCTTTTGACAATCTTATGATCTCTGAATATGTATGTATATATACGCACACACACACACACACACACACACACATATATATATATATATATATATATATATATATATATATATATATATATATATATATATATATAGTTTAATTCTCTACAGACAAGAGATAAACATTCACCAATCCCATTCGAAAAAAACACAGAGACAGTAAAGAGAACATACAATGAAGGACACTAGATTAAAAATTATAAAATGTATGCTGCAGTATTATAAACATTGCTGACTTAGGACAGTTAAAATATAAATTATATAAAAGTGGGGTTGAGCATGTTTCTTGGCCAGCCAACCTTTCCCCCTTTATGTAAATAATAGTGAGCAAACACCTATTGAAAGTAATGCATATATATAGGAATATCTAAATCCATAACAAAATAGAGGTCCCCCTCAAGTCCTGCATGCCACCTCAAAGTGGCGAGGGGGTGTACCTGGGTGGAGTGGGCAATGTACGACGGGAGTATTTACTCCTGGTAGGGCCACCCAAGGCGTGAAGGCCAATCAATTTTGCTCAGCTAAGGCCTGTAGGTGAAGGTGCCAAATCATTCCCGTACCTTCGGGTGCTCCAGGTCTTCGAACTTCAGGGGCTGTACCACGTTTCCTTTTTTTCATGAGCTTCTCGTCTTCTTTGGAACATGCTGCATCACTCGTTGTGCAGAATAATCAGGAGTGCGCTGAGAGTTTAGGCAGAGGGCCCTCTTCGAAAAATTTGCAACGGTCTCCAGCTAAATATCGGTCTCTTAAAATCATGCACTGCAATATAAATGGAATATCAACTTATGCTTCAAGGATTAAACTTGACGCTATCTTGGACATTGCTGAATCTCTGGAGGTGCAAATTATTGCTCTTCAGGAGACAAAATTGAAAGAACATGTTAAGATTAAAATTAAGGGCTACAACATAATTCGTTATGATAGACAAGAAGGCGGTGGCCTGGCTTTTCTTGTAAGGGATATCAATTATCGTACTAATGATAATCCACAATTTACTGATTTGGAATTGGAAATCCAACGCTTACATGTCATTTGGAAGGGGAAAAATCTTAACATCTCTAACATGTATCATCCTCTCAATCAAAAAAGTCTGCCTGATAATCTGATTGACATATGTGAATCAAATCTACTTGTTGGCGACCTGAACGCTAAACATAATTCATGGGGCAGCGTATTTAATAATAAGAGAGGGGTAGAACTGCATAACCTTAAGGATGACAGTGCTCATCTTGCTCTAAACTACGGCTCCCCTACTTACTCCTCTCACAGCTACCATACCGAGGAAGCCTTGGATGTGTCAATTGTCAGCTCAGACATCTACCCTTTCTGATAGTGGACAGTTTTACAGGACATTGGAAGTGACCATCTACCCATATTAGTGGAATTAAAGTGGAAAGAAATGACTCAGTTAATTAAGAAAATTTTTTGGAACTTTAAAAAAGCCAATTGGGAGAAGTACAGAGACACAGTTGATCGTGGGCTGCTCACAAAACCTCCCATTGAATGTAGGTCTATTGATGATCTCGATGAGTCCTGGCTTTCTTTTAAGAAAATCATTGTCAAGGCTGCTCGTCAAGCTATACCTAGGGGAAATTACAAACGGCCCTCTCCATTTTTTATGCACAAATCTCTATTGATTCAACCCCTGTTGAAGAAAAGAGTAGATATTTGCCGGGAAATTAAAAAAATCTAATAATCCCTCACTTAGGTCAAGCCTAAACAAAATAAATGATGATATAAAAAGAACCTTTATCCATCCTAAGAGATAGAAATGGAAATAATTGTGCAAATCTATTGATGCACACACCCCTAATACCAAACTTTGGAAACTTATGAAATCTTTGAGCACTACTCAACCGCAACAGGAGGTTGAATTGGACCCAATTTGCTGGGTTCCTACTACCAAAAGACGAGTAAACTAACTTTTAATGCAATGAACAAGAATACAGAGAATTATGCACGAAAATTAGTTCATGGATGTCGCAGCTCAGAGCATGGAATCCCTATATTTAAAGAATTCTTTACAATGCAGGAAAATATGGCTTTGAGCCCCCTTGATCCATCTAAATCTCCCGGGCCTGACAATATTCATGGCCAGATAATCTCTAGACTTACTGATTGTGGAAAGAAGAGTCTTTTAGAAATCTTTAACTTGTCCTGGAGACTTGGAAGACTTCCCCGTGATTGGAAAAAGCCCTGTTATTCCTATTAGGAAACCAAGCAAGAAAGCTAGTAATCCTGAAAGTTTCAGGCCGGTTGCCTTAACAAACTTCTTCTGTAAGCTTATGGAAAAATTTATTCTTGAGCGACTTGCTTACTATCTAAATTATAATTACTTGCTCTCAATCGAACAATATGGTTTTAAAAGGGGACACTCTACTGCGGATCAGATTTTGTACTTCGGACAGAGTCCGAGACTCCCAGAATCTTAGACCATAACACCATAAAGTTGCTGTTTTCTTGACCTTTTAAAAGCATTTGATAGAGTTTGGAGAAATAAATTAATCATTAAGCTTTTCAACACCTTTGGCATTAGAGACAGAGCCCTATCTTGGATTTTCGACTTTTTGAAAGATCGAGAGATCAGAGTGAAATTTAGAGACTATTTATTTAAAACCCTTAGGCTCAGCTAAGGTGCCCCTTAAGGCTCAGTTTTGAGCTCCTTGCTCTTTTCCGTATACATTGCGGGTATTGAGAAAATCATCTCTAGAAGGTGTGATGTGGGGCTTTTCGCTGATGATATCGTCCTCAGGAACTCTAACTCTGACGTCGTCAATATAGAAACCGGGATCAATACTACCCTTTCTAACATACATATTTTTTCTGAGCAACATAAACTGATCTTTAAAGTATCAAAGTCAACCTCTAGCTTCTTCACGACTAATCGACGTTTATACAATTATCAACCCAAATATTTATGGAAAGCAAATCCCTTCCCTATGAAAATCACCCTAAATATTTGGGCTACATTTTGGATCCTGAGATACTTAGCAACAAGCATATAGACTATATGATAAACAAAGGCAGGAAGAGACTTGACTAACTGAAATACATCGCTGAACGGGACTGGGGTACTCTCAGACTGACATACACCTCTTTGATCAGACCTGCCTTAGAGTATGGCTCTCAAATTTATTTTAGTGCATCCCCAATTAATTTGGCAAAACTGGACCGAGTACAGTCAAGCGCTGCTAGAATTATCACTGGCATACGACATAGCTGTCCCACATATCTAGTTCTTTTCGACGCTGATGGGTCTGAGAAGAAAATGACTACTCTCAAAGTACTTTTGTAAACTTTACAGTTACGGAGTTTATATCCGCACATCTGCATATCTCATAACCTGGACAAACAGACACAGACTAAAAAGTAACAGTCCTTTCCCTCGAATGCAAGCGATGGACCTATTAGATAAGGACGTTGAAGAACATTTTTTGAAGAATGTATTTAACCCTCAGGAGGGATTTCTTAGATTCCATTTAAACCAGAAATGAGGAATCATACTTCCAAAAATCAAGATCCGCCTGAATATTTAAGTCAATTAGCATTGGAGATTATTAATAAAATTCCAGCTGCTGCAATGCAAATTTATACCGACGGTAGCAAAGACGCTCGAAACTCATGTGGCAGTGGCATCTTTATAAAGGCTCCTAATTGTTCTCATAATATCAAAATTAGGAATCCTGACTTTTGTTCTGTTTTTAGATCCCAGTTAATTGCCATTTATGAAGCTCTCCGAATCATCAAGACGGTGACATCTTCTGATGAAATATGAATATTATGCGATAGCCGAAGTGCTATCCAACACCTTAGCGACTGGACAAATGTTGGAGACAAAACATCGGTCTCAATTCTTAAAAATCTTAAAGAACTTTTCAAGCAACATGAGAGATACTTCCAATGGATTCCATCTCACATTGATCTCTTTGGCAATGACACAGCTGACCTTTTAGCCAAGGAAGGTGTCACTGAAGATTTGATGTCGAGTTGAACTTTGACCTTATCGGAGTTTTTTTCTAAAACGAAATATTTGATTCAAGAGCTATGGAAGACTCCTCCGGCTCACCCTTGGTATAATAGGCAGGCCCCAGGTGGTGCCCTTTCCATCAAGGTGGATAGAGCCGTCCAAACAACTATTAGTAGGCTTACGAGTGGACACACTAGAGGCCTTTCCTTTCACTTAGGCCGAAAATTTACGAGAATTGTACTAAATGAAATTTGGTACAGGCAACTCCAGATCAACTTTTGCTTTGTGCAGGACTTGATAGAGAGGACATCTATTCCAGTCTTCTTTTGTTGTACGATTTCCTGAAGACTCTTGGGCTTATGGACCTGATCTAGCCTGCGGCGAGACAGGAGGAATTAGTCAACAACAAAATAGAGGTAACTTACCTAAAAAATGCACTTGAAAATGCACAGCCCGCGCTAAATCTGAGTGTAATAAATAAGTTATTGCCAGATTCTGGACCCTAATTCAAATTTAAATCATGTCTAAAATGTAGCACTTAACAAAAGTGTAAAAAGAATAGAAAACAAAAATTAATAAAAGAGTTACGAAAAACCATAACTTTAGAGACACTAGAGTATATATGAATTAAACCATAATAATTAATTTTAACTAATATTAGAATATGGAGGTAACTCTAACTATGAAATGTGTAAATTTATAGTATTAAACTATAATTAATCTAAGAATTTTTAATCCTTACAATATTGAATAGCTTTATTCATTTAACTATTAATAAAATGAATTGGGTATTTCTGATTTAAGCAATATTTAGTAGAATGTTTGTAGTTATTTATTATTTCTGATTTTTTGACACTAGAAATTTATTGCATTGTATATAATTAATAATAATATTTTTAAATATAGAAATATTTACATTACTCTCCCAATGCGGAACTTTTATTATATTGAAATTAAAATCTTCTCTTTCATCATAAATATTAGAAACTGTTACATTATCTATTAATTTGATATGTATGTTTGGTACATATATATATAAATATACATATATATATATATATATATATATATGCTTGATATACACTCGCCAGAAAAAGTCTGCGTACAAGCACATTGCAAATATGCAAGAATGAAAAAAATCATATTTAAGAATGATAGTGATTTCATAATGTATTTATTTTATTCCTTACAGAATTCACTAACTTTTCATAATAATTTATGATATATAACACACGTTGTGGTAAAAAAATAATAATCAAACTGAAAAATAACGCAAATGGCTACCAAAAAAATTTTGTGTACTACTAAAAAAAGTCGTTAAAAATACTTGACACTAGCTGTCAACTAAACTTTAATAGCTGGTTGGATAACCCTTACATCTCAGAACCTCCGTCAATCGTTTGGGTATAGACTGGACAAGTTTGTATGTCTCCTCAGAAGAAATTGTATTCCATTCTGTGGCGATCACTCTTTTCAACATTTCTTTTGATGTAATGTGGTGTTGGCGAAATTTTCTCTCCAATAAGTCCTATAAATGCTCAATTGGGTTTAAAGTCAGTGATTATGGAGGAGAACGCAACTAATATTTAATATTGTAGAGAAGCCAGAGCTTAACATTATGGGCAGTGTGCTTAGGATCATTATCCTGCTGAAACCAAAAGTCATCTCCAAGGTCCAAATCCCGTGCGCTCCCCTTCAAATTTTCTTTTAATATGTTAATATACCCCATATGATTTAATGTCGAGTCTATAAAGGTTAGACGACCCACGCCATTGGATGTCAATCACCCCCATATCCTCACACCACCTCCACCATGCTTAACTGTAGGCACAAGATTCTCCTTCCCAAGAGCCGCACCTTGTTTTCGCCACACCAGCTTACGCCCTTTTATGCCAAATATGCAAAATTTGCTCTCATCAGAGAATAGTACTTTTTCCCAAAATTATGAAGGCTTATTTACATGCTCATTAGCGAAATCTAAACGCTTTTGCCTGTTCACAGCTGATATGTGGGACTTCTTACGAGCTACACGACCATTATAATCAGCCTTTTTCATGATTTTTCTCATGGTATCTTCATGTGTGTGGAGTGTTTTTTTTAAATCTCTCTCTAATGTCATTTGCAATCTGAGATGCATTTAATCGTGGATTCAGACGTATGGACTTGAAGACATACCTCTTTTCACGGAGAGTCAGCTTAGATGGACGTTCAAAACGTGGCTTTGAGATTACAGATTTGGACGAAGTGTAATTATTAATCACTCTTTGGATAGAGAAATGTGTTCTACCCCAAATCTTGCCAATTTCCCGAAGAGTTTTGCCTTCATTCCTAAGTTTTATGATAATCTTCCTTTCTTCAGGAGTAATCTCTTTTCCTTTTAAATCCATTGGGATTTAACACAATTTACTTTCCAAAAATCTACAAATAGCAATATTTAAAGTTTGTCTAACAAAACTGAGCACGTGTTAAAAAGTAAATTAAAGTTTTATTTGCAGGTTTCATTACATTTATTTTTATACGCAAACTTTTACTGGTAGCTATTTGTGCTATTTTTCATTTTGATTATTATATTTTAAACACAACGTGTGATATGTATCATAAATTATAATGAAAAGTTACTGAATTGTGTAAGAAATAAATTAAATTTATTATGAAAGTTCTATTATTCTTAAAATATTTTTTTCATTCTTGCATATTTGTTATGTGGTTATATGCAGACTTTTTTTCTGGCAAGTGTGTTTATATATATTCATGTGTGTGTGTATGTATGTATAAACATTTATAACATATTTTTACAGTATCCTAAAAATAAAGATTGAAATATAGGAAAAAGAAAAGAGTAAAGCAATTTTATTGGTGGATTTTGGAAGATCTTGAAATAGTTTTTGTGAATTAACGGGTTGTTTCAAATGCAGCTATAGGACAACATTTTAAGGTGGAATATGATAAAGAAAAAAATGAATGTATATTAAAAGAAAGTTTTCCTCAAACTATTTTTCAAAGGAATTTTTTTTTAAAAATATGAACATTTTTCTCACATTATGCCTCACATTATGCCACATTGAAAGAGAAAATGTGTTTTTAAAAATATACACTTCAAGAAAATTTACAACTGTCATCTGCCACTCTTTTCTGAAGAAAAACTTTGATACAAAGGCACCATATAGTTTCTTTCAGCTTTTTTCAAAAGCATTCGTCAAAATCATATTTATACTCAGTTGCGATGTGACAGTAAGCTATACAAAAGTAGTAAAATTCTTAGAAATGCAGTATGTTGTGAATAGTATGAAAAAATAGATTTTCCTAGAATTTCACACCAGATGTTGAATCTAACATCTGTAACTGTCTCTGACATATGCCCATAAATGGTTTGATACAAAAATTTTGCGAAACGTATTTCAGTAAAATCTTGGAATCCAAAGAGGAAAAGTATATGTCTAGAATATAACTTAAAATTTTGAAACTGTAGATTATATTCAGTAAGAATACAATGAAAAAAGTGTATTTGAATGTTACTTGCATTTAACGGTAATACTATGTTTAAATCATGTCAATAGATAATTTGGAAATTTTTAAGTATGGATTAAAATATTATGTAGTTTTGAAACATTAATAAATAATTTACAAATATTTAATAAAATCATTCATAAGTTAACATTTTTTCCAACCTGACACAGAATTTAAACATAAAATAACACACTTAAATTCCTCGTTAATAGACAACCCCCAAAAAAGGAGTAAAATGTTTATTGCATTTTTAAATGAATATATATCAAGAAACCATTACTTGTCTGTGTCATTCTAAGTTAAGTCAAGTTTTTCATTGGTTTTAATGGTAAGAGCAAAATCTCAACCATACTAATATCTCCAAAGTATTTTTAAAATACGTTTTACGTTAATTATTTGATATGCTGATATCATAAAACCTTCTCATAAAGTATTTTTTAGCTTTCATTTTAAGTGACAATCTAAGAACGAATTTGATGATTCTTAAATAAAAGAAATCTTCACACTCAAAACACACACACGCGAATATATATGTATACATATGTCAGGCTTCAGGCCGGCTGGCAAATAAAGAAAGCAGACATCTTCAAATATCCGCGATTTATTATTTATTGTTCCTGCATAACTATTCCAACATGGCGGTCACTTTACACCTAACCGAATCGAACAAAAGGCATCAACACAGCAAGGAGTCACCAGCCTCTCTTCTGGATAATTTTCCTATCTACACCAGTGCGCTCAGCCTTAAATATTTCTATTCACTCTAAAATCTTTATGCGGTATTAAAGAGAGAGAGAGAGAATTATCTCTTTATCTCTCTCTCCTATCTATCTATCTATCTATCTATATATATATATATATATTTGTAAATTAAGTATATGTGACACCACTAAATACCATTTGGCCTATTTATAAACTGTTATCTGACTGGTGTTGAATCGGTGATTTGGATCTCTTTTACGCCCTATTGACATTCTTTCTAATAAAATATCTACCCTAAACGTTCTATTTCAAGAGTTATATCAGTACAATCAAGGAACATTTGGAGACCCATGTTCAAAAGAGACAGTACGTGATCTAATAAAAAGAGATTTGGTAAACGCTTCCTCCAATTAAGATTAGAGGCACAGGAAGACAACGATAGAAAGACTTGTTGTGCATGGATCGGCACTTTCTTGTTGAAAACTTTTCCAGAAAAGATTTTTCTTTTATACCTAAGAATTCAAGTTAATGGTGCCCGATACCACTGCAAATGTGCCAGACAGCGTGCAATGGTAAGAAGTAGCCGATATAATATCTTTCCTAGTCTCAGCTTCCTTTCAATTGCCATATGAATGATCATCATATGCTCATGTCCGTGAATTATGGATAATGCAACCACACAGAAATGAAACTCTAAAACAGTGCTTCTCAAACTTTTAAAACTTTTGCCCCACCCTATTCAATCACAATTTTTATTGCCCCCCTCCCTTATTCATTAATAGCGTACTGAATGCATTAATAATGCACTTTTTTATGCTAAAGCTACAATCTCTATTATAAACCGTACAAATTAATCACATAAGAATTAAATTTTGTATATACTTATTGTAGGCAAAAAAATATTAAGTAATATGATAATTAATATGTTACTTTTCCTTTCTCTAATTTTTAAATTGCAGCATATTGCAAAATGCGGTGGCTGCTTAGAAGATAATATATATATATATATATATTATATATATATATATATATATATATATATATATATATATATATATATATATATATATCAGCTACATATAGAAAAAAAACTCAGAGGGTCAATTTCTAATCATAAGCATTCCTTTGAAAAACTTTGCTCTGCAAGACAAGACTATGGAAGTCACTAATAATTATTAAACTTGTTTTCAAATCTGTATTAAATAATTAGTTATAAAATACTCTGCGCAGCAATGATACATTAAAAATATACCTGCTGAAGTACCCGCTCTTTGCTCGAGTTCATTTATAAGAAAATAAAACATTATTGATATAATAGCTGAATTGTAGGAAGAGTAAAGCCAAGTACGAGAGAATGTTTACAAAAATGTAAAATCATTTTTTTAAATGGTTGCTCAAATTATAAATAGTTTTAAGCGAACTGTAAATTTAAGCTTTACAGAATTAGCATTTAGAATTGATGTTGAATAATGAATAATAATTTAAAATTCCGATCAAGAATAATTGTATTATTTTTAATATTTAAAGCGAAAAGACTTCAACATGTTTTAACCCGGGAGCAGGCACTTACTCGATACTAATGGTCGAGCGGAGTTATTGAGTAACCCCAATTTTTTCTAATAATTATTTTGATAGTACACAATAAAAATCGTAGTTCCAGTGAACGATTTAATTAAGAGAAAACATACATATCTACTTTCACGGACTTTTAAATTTTTCTGTGATAATTATCATGAAAAAATCCAAGAAAACTGAACTAAACTTTTTTTTTAAATGTGCATCACCCTAAAAAAGACACAAATCACAGACACTTTTCGTTAACATTACAGGAATGTTATTTGCAGGCAAAATTGTCATATTTTGTTCAAGTTATTGTAATTTTACTTTATTTTGATGTTCGACAAATAGCATGCTGAACTTTTGCTCGCTTGTGTGTTGTTGACAAAGCAAAGTGTGTCTTTTCTACCTATGGCTTCATAATATAGTTGATGAAGTCCTTTTGATAGTATTTGAAAATGTTTCTTTCGTTTCATGTCCATCGCTTTTCTCAAATTTACTTTAATATGCATTATTTCCGCAGGTTCATGTCTTTTTTTATCACAGTTTTAACTTCTTTCAATAGAGACCGAAGATGCCCATTTCTTTATATATATTCTGATCATTTACCAAACACTTACCTGCTCATCATGCTCATTTACCAAACCACAATAAGTCGTACAATAAGGCAATCAAAATCACTAAATTACTAATGGGGGGGGATGTAGCTTGAACACAGAAAATATTTTGGAAAAAAAGTTATCACACCGGGAACTCAGTCAAAAGGTTGCAGAAGCTACAGGCGGAGTTTCTGACGCGGGTATGTTACTGAATTTCTGCGGAAGGCAGTCATTTTGAACCTTATTTTAATTTGGTCATTCTGATATTATAAAGCCCCTGATTCATGATTGAAGCATCATTCCTCATTATGCTATAATTTGAAAGGCAAATCCTGTATTATTTTGCTTCTATTTATTTAAACAAGCCGTTTAAATCTTTTCGGTACAAGTTGAATTTCTCTCATTTAAATTTTATTGTTTGCCATATAGCAATACAAATTATCAATCTATGATGTTTACTACGATGTTTTAATATTACTATGATGTTTTTCTTTTGATCTTTCTGTAGATATTGAATTACTGTTCTCTAAATTCAATTTGTATACGACCCACTTTTCTGAGCAATTCAGATGCTTTAACTTTATGTAGGTATAACTCGGTCAGTTTTTATCGTAATAAAATGAAACTTTTTGTGTTTACTTTGTTTTTGTTACTACATCTTTTCCTAAATATAATTGATAGGACCTGGGGGAATCGTATAAAAATTTAATTTTTGTAATTTTTTTGTAATTGGGGTTTGGGGTTCGAAAAGCACGTAAAAACATCCTTTACCTTTTTTAAAACAATATCAAATTTTTCAAATGTCTAAACCTAAAGGTTCGTGGATTAACTATTGGGTCACTTTAATGCTGGATACCCTGTATATGTATGTGTGGTAATATTTCGGAAATAAATTCACAAAATAATTATTTATTTAATCAGTGTGTTAGCTTCCCCTTAAAAACATGTGGACATTTTTTTGGAATTTAAAAACAATTAAATAATAAGCAGGGTTTAATTAATGAATGTAAAACATTTGTATTAAAATGTTTTGCATAAACTCTTTTAATTATGAATTATTCTGGTGAAATGTGAATTATATTGGTCAAGGAAAATTAATTTTTTCTCAATGTCCATTACTTGCCAACAGGAAGTTTATGATTTAAATATAAAGCTTTGAAGCATTTACAATGAAATATTCTTGTTACGAGAGTTAAGTGTATCTATAGTAAACTTTTTCAAATTAAACGTGGAATAAAGCAATTCATATCATTTTTGCAATTTACGTTTCGTTTTCTGTTCTTAATTGAAAAAAATGAAATTGTAATATGCATAACTTGGCAAAATGCCATTGTTTTTCTGAAGCTTATCGATAGTAAAAAACTCTGAAATAGTTCCGAAAAAAATGAATGGTCTTCTTTTATACTTAATTCAATTCTTTTCTCTTTTTTCTTTTTTGCAAAAATAACTTTAACATGCATAAAACAAAAACTCTATTTTTTAAATTAATACTTCTGGTCACTGATATATTATAAAATTACGACTGCTTCTGTATGCATGAATAAATGAATAAAAGACAAAAGAATGTTTTTGAAATTTCATTATCTTAAGTACCTTAAACATTTTCAAGCAATTGAAATAAAAATATAGAATAATTTAAATTTTATAATTGATTTGTAATCAAGTTTTTTTTAATTTTAAATGCAAAACTTATTATTTTTCTAGCTTTGAAATTTAAATTTTTATAGTATGGTTATTTAAAAAAAATCAAGAGCTCTACTAGAGAAATCTGTATAAAAAAAAAGGTTTTCTGGTAAATCGTCGAACACTAAAAAAGTAATATTAAATTAAGTAAATATTAAATATTGCTTAGTCATTGTACGCTTGAAATTTATAAAGGTAAAAACTATTTATAAACGCAAGATTGTTAAAAAAGGAGAAAAAATTCAAGTCGTGTAACTAATTTAGCGAGACATTGTGTTCTTAAATTAAAGCTTAAAATATAAAAGACTTCTAGCTCAGCAAAAGGAGTTGCAGAAAACAACATCCTTAACAATAGCAATAGAAGGAAAAGACTCAAATTGTATTAAGTTGTGTAAAAAAATTATGAGAAAGCAATCAAAATTAAAAGCCTTTTTCAAAGTGGAAAATAAAGTTAATTCTTTTAAAGTTTTCATAAAGAAGATTACTATGGTTTTTTACATTTGTTCAATAAATAGGGAACACCTAGAAATAAGTATAACACCCAGGGATTAAAAGGGAAACATGTTTCTAATTTTTGTCAAAAGAATTTAATTCAAAAACTTAATTATCTTTAAGAATTATTTGCTTTACATTTTATTAATATGCGTATTTGTTTCAAACTCTGTTTTTTACTTTTAATTTCTAGTATCATTAACTCGTTTAGAACTTGGATTGCCAAAACCTAATTTTAAATTCTAAAATTTTTTAAACATGGTTCTGGATATTTTTTAATTTATCAAAAATTTTAACTTTTATTTTTCATACTTTAATTGTTGATTATAAATAAACTTTATTTTAATGAGCAAGATTTATACACCTTGATCAAAGTATTTTATTTTCATGTTTTAGAGGAAACGGAGTGACTATTTTCAAATAATTGTTACAAGCAACAACACCTACTTAATCTTTAAATAATTGCTTTTGCTAAATAAGTCTGAGACTGAAGAACAAAATAGCTTCAGAAGGTAAATTATTGCTTTTAATGATGTTACAATAACGCAACAATAGTCTAATGAGAGTTTTTAGGATTTTGGCGATCCACAATATGTTTTATACTGCAACTGTGCATTTATTATTTCATATAAGTTTATGCATGGAAAAGATGATGCTTAACATTGGAAGAAGCCCTATTGTATTTTTTAGAGGTAAATGATATTATTTCTGAATATCATGTCCACCACACGGGACTAATAAACAGGTATCTTGCTTTCAAAACTTAACAGATTTAAAAGGGAGTATAATGATTCAGACAAATGCCAACAGCTTCGTGAGACAATAACTTCTCCTAGCGAGGAACAGTACAAAAACTAAACGTTAAAGACAGATTATATTACAAAAACAAACAACTGGTTGCCATCGCACAAAATATATGTATAGTATATGACGTGGTTATTTGACATGACAATTGAACTAAGTATTTTATACAAAATACATATAAAATTGCAATTGCGCATAATAATAACAATTGAATAGAAATTAAGTATAGTACCGGGTGTCCACAATTAAACGACCCTACTTCAAAATTGTCTACAGACGAAACTATTGTTCAGAAAGTTGTAAAATGTTGTGTACGACATAAAGAAGGGATGGGTATTTGTTTGAGTGAATAAAATAATTAGTTCAAAATTTCACCGCCAGAGGGCGTTTTTAATGGAGATCATATTTAGCATACATTTATAACAGTTTACAAATTTTGTTACAACAATATATGCTCAACATGATGACCAACGTTTTCAGCTACTATTTGAAATCTTAAGAATTCCACCGTTGACCGCAGTGTGTTCTGGGAAATGTTAAGAACATGTCGTGAAATACTGTCTTTGAGATCAGGTATAGTTTTTGGTTGATAACAACTTACCAGCTGTTTTAAATTGCCCCAAAGCCAAAAATCGCATGGATTGAGGTCAGGCGATCGGGGAGGCCACAGATGACGAAAATGGCGGCTGATCACATGTTCTTCTGTGAAGTGATGTTTGAGAACGTCCTTAACACAACGTGTAATGTGTGGAGGAGCTCCATCTTGCATAAAAATTATGCTTGAAAGGCACTGACGTGCTTGCAGATCTGGAATAATTTTATTCCGTAATAACGATGCATATCGCTGTCCAGTGATAGAACATGTTACAGGACCTCCAGCACCTAATTCCTCGAAAAATACGAGCCAAGAATAAAAGACGCGAAAAACCCACACCACACCGTTACTTTTGGTGAGTGTAGCGGAACTCGTAAGGTGGAATGCGGATTGTCTGTTTCCCAAATTCGGCAGTTGTGAGTTATCACCGAACCGTCCAAATGAAAGTGGGCTTCGTCTGTCCAGAGGATATTCCAAGGCCATTCTGGATCAACTTCCAAACGAGCAAGAAACTGCAGTGAGAACAGATGTCGAGTCTGGAAATCATGTGGAAGCAATTCCTGCACAAATTGAAGCTTGTATGGATAGTAACGGAGGATGTTTCGCATGATCTTCTGGACAGTTGAACGAGGCAGATCCAATGCTTCTGCCACACGGCGAACACTTGTACTAGCCAGCACGTTGGATGATTTGTCCTCTTCCACCTGAAGTGCTACTTTCTCTATTGCTTCCGCAGAAACAGGTTTTTTTCCTCTTCCAAAACGAACATTCAACGATCCTGTTTCTTCAAATTTGGTTACCATCAATCGAAGATTTTCAGCAGTCAATGGACCTTTTCGCAACCCCTTTAATGTCCGAAATTTCCGTAGAGCAACTATTGCGGAATTATCGTTTTGATAGAATAACTTTACTAACAATGCTCGATCTGATAAACATAAAGACATTCTGATTAGCGATACCGAACACAATGAAAATAAACTAATCTTCCATGAAAGTTTATTGATTTTATAACAGTTGCTGTGTGACGTCGAAAAAATTTGCATATTTTCGTCTTCCTTCGTGTTCCTTTGAAAATTAGTCATCGAAGAAGTTTAATTAAAATGGCGGTTCATTTTAGAGATTATTTTTTTTTAATGAGTATCAGTTATTGTGTTACCGTGTCCTGTAGATGGCCTTCATTCAAAAGCGCCATCTAGTGGCGAAATTTTGAACTAATTTTTTTTTATTCGGTCAAACAAATTACCATCCCTTTTTTATGTCGTACACAACATTTTACAATTTTCTGAACAATAGTTTCGTCTGTAGACAATTTTGAAGTAGGGTCGTTTAATTGTGGACACCTGGTATATTAAAAATACAGTTTGAATAATAGAAAGATACAATATTCCACCCAAACAAATATCCTACGGAAGATAATATACAGTCAAATTTCACCATAATTCCTTCATATATATATGAGTTGATGAGTGAATAAGATTTAGATGAAGACATATAAAGGGTGTTTTATTGAGAGGTATAGAACTTTAAATTGCAATAAAACAACGATGTATTATTCGATTAACATGAATTTTTTTTATTCGAAAGATAATCTTGTGGCATTATACTTTAAATATGATTTCTGGGATAGAACTACCACGGCTGGCTCGAATGTTGTCCAATCTGGAGGTCTAATTTTCGATGACTTTTTCCAACATTTGTGGTCGTATATCGGCAATAACACGGCGAATGTTGTCTTCCAAATGGTCAAGCGTTTGTGGTTTATCCGCATAGACCAATGACTTTACATAGCCCCACAAAAATAGTCTATAGGTGTTAAATCACAAGATCTTGGAGGCCAATTCACAGGTACAAAACGTAAAATTAAATGGTCACCAAACGTGTCTTTCAGTAAATTGATTGTGGCACGAGCTGTGTGACATGTTGCGCCGTCTTGTTGGAACCACAGCTCCTGGACATCATGATTGTTCAATTCAGGAATGAAAAAGTTAGTAATCATGGCTCTATACCGATCACCATTGACTGTAACGTTGCGGCCTTCATCGTTTTTGAAGAAGGATTCCACCAGCCCATAAAGCGCACCAACAGTCAGTTTAGTCAGTTTTTCTGGATGTAACGGTGTTTCGACATACACTTGTGGATAAGCTTCACTCCAATTGCGGCAGTTTTGTTTGCTGACGTAGCCATTCAACCAGAAGTGCGCTTCATCGCTAAACAAAATTCGCTTATGAAAATCGACCATTATTTTCGAAATAAAATTGCACAATTAGAAAGCGTTTTTCAGGCGTGAGTCTATTCATGATGAATTGCCATACCAAACTGAGAATAAATGACTTGACTGCTGTTAAATCGTTCACCATCTTGGAAAGTAATGCCAACTTAAACTTCTATTCCTGGAAAAAAAAACACTCAGTATTAGGTGAAAATTTTTAAATACTGAAGGATCTAACAAGTGATATAGATATTATTTTTAAAAAAATGCGGAAACAAATCTGTTTACCATAAAAATGATAAAAATATCTTGCAAGAGAAATGTACTCATGTGTTCAATAATATGCTTTAGACTTAGATTCAATAGAATCATAGAAAATGAATTTGTTTCTGAGAAATTGATGGATCATAAGCCTTCGTATGTGTTTTTAGAATTATTTAGTGAAAATTTGTTAAAACAAATTGTTGAGGAATCTATAAAGTATTCTCATTAAAAAAATAGACGCTTTTTGAAGAAATCGTTTGAAGAAATGCCGAAAGATGTATGTGTACCAACTGTCTCGTATGTTTGGGGACCAACTGTTATCCAAAATGTAATTGAGAACATTGCTTGTAAAGACTATTTAGACCTGAGGTGCCGAACACTTGGCTCACCAGTACGTAAGTATTGGCCCATTGACTCTATTTAAAAAAATTTTAAACATCAGGTTTTTAAAGTTTTTTTCATTTTGGACTATATTTGAGGAGAAATTTATATATATATACAATGTATTTGCTTGTTACCTGCTCTTGTTTTAAAATAAATCCTTTTTGATAATATAAATGTCCATTAGTTTAAAATAGGTTTATATTTTATCAAACAGTTACATTTGATTTTACTATAATAATTTACTTTTTTAATAAATTTCGAATTGCATTATGCATATCCTTTACTACGAATGGTGCATGACTCTCTGTGTGTGTGACTTTCACTTCTCCTGCTCCTTTTCTGTTGCGAGTACCTAAAAGAAGCAAAAGGCAGTCTCTCTCTCTCTCAGAGATGTTTTTTAAAGTTTAAAAAATATTCAGGACGTTTAAGATAAAGAACAATGTATACTTAAACGTTTGCAAATGACAGTGCAATCAAATTTTAACAATGAGTAACGAAAGATCAATTCAAAAGGAACACCTAAATTATCAAGAAAAAGGCTTTTGTAATATTTTAAACATTATTAGTGATCATTGCATTTTTATATTATAAAAACATTATTATATTGTCTATGCCTGTATACATGAAAAATAATGAAAATAATAATAATAATTAATTCTGTATTAAATTTTCTCTCCCAATAAATGTTTTTTTTGTTTCCTAATCTGATACAAAGGTACATAATTTTATGTGTGATCCACGAGATTATAATGTTTTTCCGAAGTGGACCGCAAGGTCATTTGAATTGGATACCCCTGATTCAGATCATATAATCACTAGAATCTGTGGAAATAAGAGAAAAAGGTGTAAGTATTTCAAAGTCGAAGCAATTACTATATGTCAACGGGCAAACTGTTTCAGAGACTTTCATTTTTCAAAAAGGATAATGTCTTATACCACTTTAGACTAACGTTGCGAAAATGCAACATTTTGCAATTCGCATAGCATTAAAATTAGTTTTAATGTGTTATTTATGCTCAAAATAGCTTAAAAATAAAGTTTCGAGCAATTTTGAAAGCGCAAACTCTGGGCGATTTTTAAAGTGTAAGCTAAGATTAAGTTACCTATGCGTAACATTTTTAGTTTTACTTTTTTGACAGACAGTGAGAAATTCTCTATTTAACTAAAAAATATACAGAAGAAATTCTCGTATAATGAGATTGTAACAATTTCAACCATACTTAGTATTTCGATTCAAGGAAATAAATCTGAATTGTGTAAAAGTATTCTATCATTATTGACAAATCTGAATGAGTTTTTATTAATGCGGCTAGC
>BMAU01012254.1:0-25796 GCA_019973935.1 Trichonephila clavipes
CGATAATTTGATTGAATTTCTAGTTCGCAAGCTCGACTGGCCATAACTTTTGATTCAAAGAAATGACTAACACTTGTAGGTCATTCTCTCTAGAAAATGTGTTTTAAAAATGTATTGCAGCAATATTTTATGGGAAAATATTTTAAAAATAGAGTGTTTGAAAAAAATTCCAAAATTTGATTAAAATTTCTTTAAAAATTTTAATTTTTGCAAATTTTTATATGTACATGTATTATTTCTAACTGTACTTTTATTATTGTGTATAAAGAGATGAAACTGATAATGTAAAATATTAGGGATTTTTGAAAAACTTAAAAAAAAAGTCAGTCTCCGAACGTAGTCCGGATACCTTAAGTGAATAAAGCATGTAATCAGATTAGTTTTAGCTTTTTAATCAATCTAACATATTAATTATTGTTCACTACATTAGTCTAGTGGCAAATCCGTCCTTTAGACAAAGATGCGTAATTCTAAATCTCACCTTAGTAACGCTGCATTCAGATGCTCCCGCTCCTTCTGACCTAGGATTATTAAACTCTAACTTTATATACTCTAACCAATTTACATCTCAGGGTTTCTTCTTGAAAAGGATGGCTGTGCAATAAACACGAATTCTAGCCCAAAGATTCCATAAGAGGATTAGTTGGTGAAGGTCGCGTAAAGACCCGTCACACTTTCTTATATGAAAAACAAAACAAAAATTATTAAAGGAAAAGGTATTGAATCAATAAAATTCATTTTTTCTATATTTTAATCCATTAAATAAATATAAAATCATTTATAATACAAATTCTACTGAGAAATGCTATAAGCCCATTTACAGAAATACATACACACATATACATATATATTAAATTTATGTACTGTAGGTAGTTTCTGATAAAATTTTATTTATAACTTTTGCACTTAATGGAATTCTTTAATTTAAGGGGAAATTTCTATTCTCTTCCCATAAACTGTAATGGCATATATTATATATATTTTAAATATATAAATGATATTTTTGTCCTCAAAACTTGTAAAACTCACTTTTAATACATATGTACTGTAAACATTTAAACTACTAGCATTTAACCATTTCGTTCATTAGTATTTTCTAAATAAATCGAGTATGACGGCCGAAACAATTCAGAACTTGTACTTTAGGCCATTTTATATTTTTATTGATTTTCAATATAATTAATTTTTAAGTCATTTATCATCTAAGTTGCAATGGCCAAAAAAAAAACGAAAACAGAACTATTTTCTTATCAAATAATATTCCCATTTTCTGAATAATAAACAGAGAAAAATGCATATTTATATATATATATAATCTCTGAATATTTTTTTTATATTCCTATGAATAAGTGTGCCTTATGAATAATCCCAATCATGCTCATAAATAATTTATTAGGAAATGGAAAAAGCAGCCGATAATTAGAGATATTACGAAAAACAGATATTATATTGGCACTAAATATCATTCCAGAACTTTCATTTTCATTCAACTAAAGAATCATCTTTAGAATATGTATTGACAATGTATGTCAATAAATGGATATTAATGATTTTTCTGAAAAACATTTGCTTATATCTTTTTCAGTAGCTTGTAGCTACTCTACCAATACTATACTTCATTTTCCTAAGAATAGGTACTTTTCTTTTGTTCCTAAGACGTGTGGAAATAAAAGACGTGTTTATAAATGTGTGTGTAGTATGCCACACACACGTATATACACTCTGCTAATATATAACATATATATATATATATATTTATATATATATATATATATATATATAACATAATATGTGTGTGTGATGTGTGTGTGTAAGTATATAATGTATTATTATGTATAAGTGTGTGAGTAAGTATATAATATGTGTAATATGTGTGAGCAGTAAGTATATAATGTGTGTAATATGTGTAAGTAAGGATATAATGTGTGTAATATATATGTGTGTGAGTATATAATGTGTGTGACCTTATATTTATTGTAAACATATACTTTTGGTATTAATTCGAGGGTTTGATCACTGAATGGTTTATGTATTATTCAGGCATTTTCTTTCAATTCTGCAACCTTAAGTTATCGACTACGTTCGGAACCGTGATTTTTTCAAAAAGCGCATAAAGGGATAATGTTCATGATTTTTAGTGTCACTGAGATTAGAATACATAAGATAAATTGTTTTAATGACATTTTGAAAAAAATTATTTAAATAATATAATTTGGCAAAAAAATTAACTTAAGAATAATCTTTCTCCAAATGTTCTCTTTTGTGAAAAATAGTTTTATTATAAATAATATTTTGCCTGTATATAGCTCAGACATCTCTACAAAAGTTCAATAGAATTTTTGAAAAATTCACATTATTTTCAAGAGTTACCACCAATTGAAATAATTATCGGCGATATTTTCTTGAAATTGCTCCCCACTGTTGTCGTAAAATATGAATAACCCCACTTCTAAGTTATATGTTTTCAAAAAATTCTAGTTGAGACACTCTGTACTGAGATCTGGGCATATAAGGTAAAATAATATTATAATAGAACGATTTTTTTTTTCTAAAACAAAAGGAGAACATTTGGAAAAAAGATTATTCTGGGGATTATTTTTTTTGCCAAAATATTGTATTTAAATAAATTATTTTTGTCACAATGTTGTTAAAACCATTTTGTCACATATATTCTAATCTAAGTGACCTTAAGATATCTGAAATTTTCCATTTATGCTCTTTTAAGGCAAAATCTCGGTTCCGAGCGTAGTCGAATACCTTAACTAAATATTCCGCTAGAAGTTTCTCAGAGACATAAACATTTATTCCTATAATTTCCCCATCCATCCCATTTGATTTATCATCTCCATAATGCGCATACAATAGATTTACGAACATATACTTACTTAAAATAAAAACGACAGGTAATAGATATGCAGCAAATATTCCTTAAGTATCTTCATTCTTACGTAAAATTAATGACGCAAATATCTCCAAAAGGACCCTGTCTATAAATACGGGTTGCTTTTTCAACACACCAGTTATTTATTATATTCTGCTTACCTTACTGGATCCGTATTTGGATTTGATGCATAAGTATCAATCATTTTATTCCGAGGTTTTTTTGTTGTTAAAATGGAATCAATCGTATTCCACTGGAAAAAATGAAAGATTTTCAATCCACAAAGCACATGTATACCTTTTTTCAACATGCTACATTTTGTAGGCTTAGTACTTAAACAATGTTTCCCTTGTTACGTAACAATGATAAAATGAAATAAATAAAGTAATGAAATTCGGATGTTATTGCTAAATTGATTCCTTATCGTTCGAAGCAACAGAATTTGTCCGTGGAGGTATTTTGATGATATATTTAAATACATTGTTCAATTGTATAAGGGGAGATTCAAAGATTTTATTTTTTGAGGGATAGTATTTCTTGATGAATAAAATATTCTTATAAATAAAAAAAGTCATACATGTGCTACTTTTGTTAATTTTGAGTTTTAGTTGAAAAATGCAAATAATATTAACCTACACGTATCTTGGAATTAAGTTATTTTCATAAATTTTCTAATTGTGTTGTCATTGCTACATTATTTTTACTTATTTGAAATAAATATTGTTCTGTTTCAATTATAATTTAAAACTAATCTATGAACTTTTTCTTTTACTTGGATCTATTTGAAAGAACTATTTTACATTTGAAATGTAGCAATTTTGAATTAAACTATTGATTGTGTTTTTAGTGACTATATGATAATTTAGAGTTACGGGAAGTATTTAATTTTGATACAAAGTCTTGAAACTTTTATATAAATTTGTAACATATATTATTTTTTCAAACAAAAATATTGAAAAATAGACCCTTGCACCTATTTGGATAAATAATTTATTTGATCATCATTAAAAATGAGTGAGTGAGTGTGAGAGAGACTACTAACTATAGAGACGCAAAGAGCTACTTTGCTAAATTGTGCCCAACATATATTTAGATATTAAAAAGTAATATAATATACCTAAAAATGTTGATAAAATATACAGCTTTAATAGTAAAAACGTTATATATCTAAAAATTAGAAGTTTAAAACCAATTTTTCAAAACAAAAACAAACAGATTTTTACAGTGAGAGATTTCCCCAACCAAGTCAGATAGGGTAAAACCGGGGGTTCAAGGAACTAATCAAAAATCGGAAAAAAAAACCTTACTTTGTTCAGAACCAAAACCGGAACTGAACCGAAAAAATATTGGGGTTCATTTCGGTTTGTTATATCTTCAGTCATTTTGTTGCTGTAATCAACTTATCAATATTTTCTAATTTAACATCAGCCACATTATTTACATCATTACATGTACATTGCTTCTCGATTTCCTGTTTTGATGTTTACTAGAACTTTCAGTTTCACTCGAAATCTACTTGTAGAAGGCAGATTAAAAATAATTGAAGGAACTAGAAGTATGGATGATTTAAGATAAGAATTTTATATAAAAAATTATTCCTTTGAAACTGTGCTGAAAACCTAAAACCGCTATTTTTATCGGAACGAAAACCGAACTGAGCCGATTTGTTTTCTTTTGTTAAATCGGAACCAAACAAATTATGGTTCGAAGTCTTGGTTAAAACAGATGAATGAAAGAAAGTTGCACGATGATAATAAGAATGGAATAATCTGGTAGAAGAAGAGATTTCGTAGGTACTTTTTGTTTCATGAAGATTCAAAAGAAAATCAGGCACAATGAATACTCAAGTCTAGTGGCTCAAAATTTATTGATGATTGATAGCCACACACACACACAAATACATATTAACGAAACTAACACTATATACATTTAAATTTAAGTTAACACCATTTTGTTTTTTCTCCTCGCGCCCGCTCATTCTCTCATCTCCTATCGCTCCGCCATGTTGGTCCCCTCCTCTCCTTCTCGTTCAGCTCCAAGTCTCTCTCTTCTCGATGGCCGCGCCACCTATAAAGGAATTTCAACTTCCGGGCGAATCTTACATGCCCCACCAACAGAAGCACATGCGTCATCTTCAATGACCAGGTGCTACCAGAAAAAAGGTTAGTCACACACACATAACATCAAAACCTTAGTTAAGAGAGTGCACTACTGCTTACGATGAATATCAAGCTACTCAATAACATTCTTTAATTAGTTCTAAGAGTACACAGGTAAAAATATGCTAAATACGTAAATAAGTCAATGATAGAAGGTTTCCTAACCAAACTATGGAAATTCCACTTTTAAATGAAAAATACATTTGACATATATGCATATACAACACTAACAAAAAAATAATAAGAATAAGTATACGCTACACTCCAAAACAGCTAATACATAAATCAATCAAAAAAAATAAAGGTTTTCTAAATACACAATGAAAATTCCCGTTTTAACCGGATCTGACGGTTACCCTATATGCACATACAACATTAAAACAAGACAGTAATAAGAATAAAGGATACATTAGACTCTCTAAAACAGCTAATACATAAATCAATCAATAATAGACGTTTTCTAAATAAACTACAAAAATTTCACTTTTAACCGAATATGACGGTTATATGCATATACAATATTAACACCCAAAAATATTATAAAGATACATTATGATTATGTCTCTGCTACTCCTCTTTCCTCGGTCCCAATATAAGCGAGGCGAGGCTTTATCTCCCGAATGGTCACTTTCGGTTTGGCGTCGTTTAAAACAACGTTTCTGAAATTCTATTTCACTCTCCCTCAATTTACGTGCAACTCCTTCTTCATCCACGTTGGGTCAACGATCTTAAAGTCTAGGTGTCGGGTTTCACTAACCTTCCCATCTCGGTGGATATTGTCTTGTGGTCTCAATTTAAGTCGAACTCTTTTCCTGGTGCTTCGAATTTCTCTCAATGATCGTCGTATCCTCACGAGTAACATCTCGCTTGATAAAATCCGACAGTTTCCATGCACGTTTTCCTATTCCACTTTTGTCCTGCGAATATTCGCGTCTAAGACTCAGTGCTGGGGGTATGAGTACCATGTTGCTTGAGGCTTTTAGATTCACTTTTTGTTGTAATTCGGCAACTGTCCTTCTGCTTAAATTTTTGCATTTTCTTTTAGGCAATTTTAGTTTTCTTCTTCAATTTCATCCTCATCAAAGTCAATTCGTTCTTTGCTAAGGATTACGGGGTTACTCTCATCTTTATCCTTTATCACATCAACTGATATTTCTTCCTTTTCTTTCTCCACCACAACAGATTGTGCTACGGCATATTGATCCGCACTACGCGTCTGAACTTGTTCACCTTTAGACACAAGAACCTTCTCGATTGCTTGGGTTACTTCCATATCTTCATCGGAAAATTTTTCTTCTTCATTTAACAATTGATTTTGTTCGTTCATTCTATTACATCTTTCTTCTGGTAAACACTTCTGTTTTTCATGCTCGTTTCATGTTCCTCTTGAACATGTCGCATCTGCTCTTCCACAAGCCATTTTCATTTTCAATCTCATTTCTTCTTCCAAAGCTATTATTTTGTTCATTCTTCTTTCTTCTTCCATCTTCCGCCCTTCCTCCACTGCTTTGGCTTCCTCATCAGCCTTGAGTCTATCCTCACTTCAACCTTGAGTCTGGTCTCACTGCTAAGGTTGGATCTCATTCGTTTCCAATGTTGCCTCTATCTGTGGACACTTCTATGTCTAGGCATGCTATTGCTAAATGACCTTCTCCTTCCAACTCGATTAGTTTTTCTGGGTTTCGAACTCCATTTCCATATCCCTCATCTTCTGCTCGAAAATCGGCCCGTCTCTTCCTTTCCGCTTTTTCCATCTCTTCTTTTCTTTTTCCTCTCAGCCAATTCCATCTCTTCTTTTCTTTTCCTCTCAGCCAATTCTATCTCTTCTTTTCTTTTTCCTCTCAGCCAATTCCATCTCTTCTTTTCTTTTCCTCTCAGCCAATTCTATCTCTTCTTTTTCTCTCGCGTTCCTCTATAATAGTGTTTAAAAATTCTCTACAAAACTCCTCGTCGAAGTCTTTACTATTTAAGATAGCAACTCTCAACTCAAACACTCTCATCCCAAGGACATCTTCGACCCCCATTTCCGTAGCCATATATTGCAGGTCTACTTTTGATCCCTTTCCTAAAAATGCCATCTCGCCCCTTACTATAGTTATCCTAAATCAATCAATAACAATCTAATTTCACAACTCAACAGTATGCTTAATTAATCAAGGTGGCTCTTATTTTTTTAAAAAAATAAATGTTTTTGTATTCCTTCACATAAAATTTGCAAATTTATACCTTGGATGATAAATTTAGCACATATGAAGAAACCAAAATTAAATTCAACTAAAAATATTACTACAATAATAAGAAAGATTTCTGCTGCATAAAAAATATCTCAATTTTTTCGAAAAAAAAAATAATTCAAAAAATCATCATAAATCATAACAATAAAAAAGAAATATCTGCGTTTATATCCTTTTCACAAAATAAAACCAAATAAAATAAAAATCAACCTTTTAGCCAAAATAAAAAATCATTGTAATCATATTTGACATATCAGATACTTCAAAAAAAAAATATACTCATAAATACAAGTTCTACTTGGCTTGAACATAATATTCCTTAATGTATTCAAAAAGAGAAAAAGAAATACGTTATTACACTTTATTCTAAAAATAAAAAAAATGCACACTTCAGCTTATGGCCTTGAGCAATCACTCACTTTTTTTTTCTTACTCAGCAATGGTTAAAATCGAATTTTCATAATGAGTCATATGCGTATAGAAAAGGAAATGAAAAATATATGTTCAATTCTCTTTTTTTTAAAAAATATTATGCAATCCAGTGAAATAATGAATAAATCTTTCATCAATTAATGTACATTTCACATTAAAAACAACTATAGCTATTGATAATGCACTCTTTACATTACAATACATATAATAATAACTTTAATTTGTGAGTGTGGACCACCCCTTTCTTACCTGGAGCTTCGATGAAATCTTTAAAATACATCCGACTGCGCCAGAAAGGAATTTCGTAGGTACTTTTTGTTTCATGAAGATTCCAAAAGAAAATCCAGGCACAATGAATACCCAAGTCTAGTGGCTCAAAATTTATTGATGATTGATAGCCACACACACACACAAATACATATTAACGAAACTAACACTATATACATTTAAATTTAAGTTAACACCATTTTGTTTTTCTCCTCGCGCCCGCTCATTCTCTCATCTCCTATCGCTCCGCCATGTTGGTCCCCTCCTCTCCTTCTCGTTCAGCTCCAAGTCTCTCTCTTCTCGATGGCCGCGCCACCTATAAAGAATTTCAACTTCGGGCGAATCTTACACTGGTAAAATGGTACAAACAGAGTACGGAGCATTACATCAAGGATTATCATTATAGTAATTAAAAAATACTGAAACAGAGATATAGAGAAATATTGGGGAGATATTTAAAATAATATTCATTGTTAGGTTTTAATTATTGAATTTCCTGAAAAAATACCCTGCAAGGGTTTTCAGATTCCATTTAAGATTCTTGCACTTGTTTATGCAATGTTTTATAAACTCTAAATTTATAGAATAATATTTTTGATTTCTATGGTATTTTCTATTTCAAAACATATATTTCACCTTCTTTTATTTCGTTCTTAATATGTACCCATAGTGATTAGTAAATTTCTAACAAAGATATCTAAATCACTATTCATATTCCTATATAGAGATTAGCAACCATTATACAAAAATTGCATCAGTCTATCAAAAGATATTAAACATATTTAAGAGTTTTTAATCTATTTCCACACATTAAATTAAGGTATCCAATTACTTGCGACAACTCTTTTTGAAAAAATAGATATATGGGGATTTTTGTGATTTTTATATTTATTTAGTATATTTTAAGGAAAAAATCTTAAAATTAAAAGCAGAAAAAAAAATTATTATTATTAAAATGGGGGAAAAACTGGTAAAATGTAACAATAAAATTACATAAGCGGGACCCGCTCTGTACAAAACTTTTGAGAAAATTCTTAATTTTGATTTGTTACTTTTATTATTCGTGTTTGAAATGACCTTCAGGATAAAGAGATAGTTTAACTTTTACAAATACTAGAGCACCTTATCTTAGTGATTATATGAAATTGCTTAAAAAAAACAGTGACTAAATTCACATAAGTACTGTAAATTTTGAAATAAGATTGATAAATCTGAAAGTCAAAAGCTGCTTCTACTGTTATACAGCACATGCACAAAAAATTTCAGCAAATTATTTTTAAAACTTTTTAAGCAATCGCTGTCCCCGTTTGAACTTTTCGCAAAAGCACATTTCGGTAAAACGCATTTTTAAAATTTGACATCTTGTGTAAAGTTATGGCATCTGCTTTTACTAAAACACTTGTAATTTTTGTTCTAGTGAATGGAAAATAAAAACTTGATATTTTTATAAAGCTAATACGATGGCCTACAAAATAAAATCATAAACAAAATTTGCCAGTTTTTTAAAGTTGTTGGATTTTGGTAGTTGGATATCTTAAAGTAGAACGTATATATGTAGTTCATAGATAATACTTTTAATTTAATTTCAAATAAATGTTACTTTCTGGTTGATCTCAGAAATATTATTACAATTACAAAAATCAAAAAGAAACTTCTTTGAATAATGCTTTTTTTTTTTCATTATTTATTCTCTTTAACTGCAATTATTATATTCAAACAATCTTTAAATGATTCTTAATAAAAAGAAAGGAAATATCCAGCAACATGATTAAATACTAATAACTGGTTTACGAACTATTTAATTATTTTTATAAGAAATTTTGTCTGCAAAGCATAATTTTATATGTTAAAAAAATAATTTCATCATTTTGTTTCATTTATTGAATTTTTTCTGTTTTTCTACAAAATAAAGGAATTAACAGGCAATTATAAAAATGCCTTTTTTTTCTGAGAACTTCTAAATTTGAGGATCAGTTCAATATAGTTTCAAAATTTAAACTTGTGTTTTAATCTTCAAAAAATTATCCTAAACTTAATCTTGGTTTAAGGCATCCGACTACGTTCGGAACCGTGATTTGCAAGAAACTATAAATGGATAACATTTATTATATTTAGTGTCACTTGGATTAGAAAATGTATATAAAATTGTTTTAAGAATATTATTACAATAGAAAATAATTTTACAGTATTTTGACAAAAAATGAACATAGAATTACCAATTTTTCAAAATGTTCTCCTTTATAAACATTGCTTCTGTTAAAATAATATTTTGGCCTGTATCCATCTCAAACTTCTGTACAGAGGCTCAACTAGAACTTTTGAAATACATAAGTTAGAAGTGGGTTTATCCATGTTTTATGATAAAAGAGGAGAGAAATTATAAGAAAAAAAAAAACGCCGATAATTATTTTAATTTTTTGCAATTCTGAAAATAATGTGAATTTTTCAAAATCTTAGCTCAGACTCTCTGGAGAAGTCTTTACTTTATATAATCAAAATATTATTATTATAGAAGCATTTTTATAAAAGGAGAACATTTGAAAAAAGGTCATTCTAAGTTAATTTTTTTGCCAAAATATTGTATTTAAATAAATTTTTTTTTGTCATAATGTCCTTAAAACAATTTTATGCATATATTCTAATCTAAGTGACACAAAATATCCGGAAAATTATCCATTTATGTGCTTTTTAAAATCACGGTTTTGAACGTAGTCGGATACCTTAAAAACATACTTTTTCAAATTAACAGTAATTTTCGTATAAAAAAAAAAAACCTTTGAATCCACTCGAATGTCATAATACAACACATCTAAATGTCCGCAAAAATTAAATAATCAAATTTCTGTTGAGTTATTACTAATTTATTAAATATTTAACCATAAAAAGAATATAAATTGAGATTGTTTTTATTTTGCTTCTTTTTTTTAATGTATTTGAATATTGTTATTGTTACACTTATTGGTAAACTAAATTAAATTTTGCAAAGCTAGCAGTGAAATTTATGTGTCGAGGAGGCATGAAGACGAAAAACAGTTTCTTAAAATTGGCCTTTAATAATCAATCATAAAGTCACTGCACTCGTTACTGGAGCGATAAAAAAAAACAATAAGTTCAAAAAATCAATATTACCAGAGACATCCGATTCGAACCGTCTTCTAATATTGTAAAAATGAATTTAATCTGAAATGGTGATGCAGCCTGCAGTTGCATTGCCAACCACAGCCGTTCTCTCCCTCTAAGAGTTACACCACTCACACACTTCTTATATTTCTGTTTCTTCTTCCTTCTTTTTAGAAAAACTAACATGAGCCGAGTTTAAATACTCGCTCGATTTGCATTGCAGTTGCTGCCAACCGCAAATCACGAAACTCAAAAGATCGGGTTCGAATCGGTGTGCTTACTTTCATTGAGATCATGGAACGGGATTGGAAAACAACACAAGGAGATCATAAAAATTTGGATCCGACTTTTTAAATGTCTAACAGTTATTAATTGAAGAAAAACATATAATGTTTCGTCTTTTATCTGTAGAAAAGACTAAATTTTTTTAAAGAAACATTCTGATATACATTCAACTATAGGTTTAGCACCGTATTGAAATCTGTGCAAAAATAATTATTATCAATATTCACCGTGGACCTGAACATTACTCTTCGCCTTTAACAGAATAATCTCGAACACGCATTACTCTTGACATCCCATTTCCACCTCTTTACTACTTGACGTCATTTCTAATTACCCATTGCCCCCTAGGGCAGAGATGCGAAAATTGCGTCCTACCAAGAGTTACTAACCTGTTCGTAGCAGGTTTTCAACTAAGAATATAGGAATTTTGAATTTCACAATATATATATTTTTTAGAATTGATTTTTAGGCAAATTCTATTTATTGCATCAACGATGTTTCCTTAAAAATGTGAATAGGTTAAAGTATTTACAATAAAGTTGTAAAAATTTGTATAAAAACAGATTTAAGGTATCCGACTACGTTTGGAACCGTGATTTTAAAAAGCGCATAAATGGATAATTTTTATATTTAGAGTCACTCATATTAAAAATACATGCATAAAATTGTTTTAAGGACATTTTGACAAAAAAATGTATTTAAATATAATATTTTGGCAAAAAATTAACTTAAAATAATCTTTCTTCCAAATGTTCTCCTTTGTGAAAAATGCTTCTATTATAGTAATATTTTGCCTATATATAGCCTCAGACCGCTCTCTACAGAAGCTCAACTAGAATATTTGAAAAATTCACATTATTTTCAGAGTTACCACCGATTGAAATAATTATTGGCGTTGTTTTCTTAAAATTGCTCCCCTCTGTTGTAAAATATGAATAAACCCACTTCTAAGTTATATATTTCAAAAATTCTAGTTGAGCCTCTGTACAGAGGTCTGAGCTATATACAGACAAAATATTATTGTAATAGAAGTATTTTTCTCAAAAGGGGAACATTTGGAAAAATATTATTCTAAGTTATTTTTTTGCCAAAATATTGTATTTAAATAACTTTTTTGTCAAAATGTTCTTAAAACAATTTTATGCATATATTCTAATCTAAGTGACACTAAATATCATGAAAATTATCCATTTATGCGCTTTTGCAAAATCACGGTTCTGAACGTAGTCGGATACTTTAAGATTTCACTTCATCTATAGTATTCAAGAATCAGAGTGTGCGCATATCCCGAACAAAAAAGATATCAAGATCTCTCAGAACTCTTAAATTGTACTTTTTAAATTTTGAAAAATATATATGTTAATGCCTCAACATTTCTGAGCATTTTGGTACCAAAATTTTGTTGATACTGTTAAAACTTTCGAAGTTATTGAGAAATAACTAGTGAAACTTAAACAAAACCCCTCATCTATTTATCTTTAACTTCAATTTTCTCGAAACAAAATATTTTATCTTGCTCACAGGATTGATTTCTAAGAAACTACTAATGATATCAATTAGAAATTTCATACACGTGTTTAAAGTAATTCTTTCATAACTTATACAACAATTATAACAAAAAAAATTAATAGAATTTTTTATTTGATTTTTAATTAATTGTTTTCGAAAAATTTGAAAATTTTCATTATAAGTGAATTTAAAAAAATTCTAAAAAGTTAGTATAACTTCAAAAGGAGACATTTTTACACCAAGTAAATTTAATTTTGTAAATTTTGATCAATTTTGTACTTCAGAATCCTGAGCGGTGTAAAATACTGATTCTCATATATTTTTGAAATATTGTCCAATTTATTTTTTTAATAGCTTCTTATTTTCTTTCTCAAATTCTCTGAAAAGTTGAGAAACAATGTAAAATATATATTATTATTGCGTGGTAAAAATTTCAATTTATTGCTTTATTTTATTGCTACGTTACATTGGTTTGAAGAAGGGTGTTGTTTTAGTGCACGTATATCTGTTAAGGGTCCTGAGACATCTTAAAGTACATACAAGTTACATCTTATACAATTATCTTAAATTTTGAAAGCTGACCGCGGTAGCCTAGATGAATCCTCCCCACTCTTTTTTATCGTCGCGGCCAACGTTTACTGATCCGCTCGGCGTGGAGAGTTAACTGTTTATATTTTAGATAGCTTTGATTTAATAATTTTAATTTAATTGTATTTTAACTCTCCTTCAGAATAAAATGAACTTTCACTAAAAATGAATATAAAATTATTTAAAGCAGAATATAATGTGATTTCTATAAAATGTCGCACAAACCCTTGAGAAATACACCACAGTAAATAAAAAAAAGAAATAACTTAATATTCCTATGGTGGTCCAGTATCATTTTGTAACCAGTTCTCATTTGGGCTTCCTACTAATCCTCTTGAGTAAAACAATATTTTTAACTGTGATTTCAGTTAAAAACCGGTTTCTGAAACGTAGACTTGGTTTCATGTAAATTAGAACTTCTATTTAAGGGTTAGTCGTAAAGTAGGCAAAATGATGGTTGTTAGTTGTGATAAAAGAAAGCAAAACGTTAGCGACCGGTAATCATATAGTCAATTCACGTGGAATGTTATTCAACTAAAGGCAAGAACGCTCAGAATATTAGATACTTCTTATTTATATTATAATTAAGGTATCCGACTACTTGCGACAACTTTTTTTTGAAAAAAAAGAAGATATGGAGATTTTTTTGTGATTTTTATGTCTATTTAGTATATTTTAAGGAAAAAATCCTAAAAATTGGTAAAAAAAAAATATTATAATTAAAATGGGAAAACTAGTAAAAAATGTACGAAAAATTACATAAACGGGGCCCGCCCTGTACAAACATTTTATAAACAAATTCTCAATTTTTCAATTTTTATGTGCTACTTTGTTATTCCTGTTTGAAGTGACCTTCAGGATAAGAGATATTTTAATTTTACAAAAACTAGAGCACTTTATCTTAGTGATTAAACGAAATTGCTTAAAAACATTGACTATATTCACATAAAGGACTGCAAATTTTGAAATAAAGTTATTATTGACAAATCTGAAGATCAAAACACTTCTACTGTTATGCAGAACAGAAGCAAAAAATTTCAGCTAATTATTTTCAAAACTTTTGAGCAATCACTCTCCCTGTTTGAGTTTTTCGAAAAACACATTTCGAGTAAAACGCATTTTAAAGTTTGACATCTTGTGTAAAGTTATAGCATTTGCTTTTACTAAAACACTTATAGTTTTTGTTCTAGTGGAGGGAAAATAAAATACTTGGTATTGTTATTAAGCTAATAAAATGGTCTATAAAATAAAGTCAGAAAAAAAAAATTGTCAATTTTTGAAAAAAAAATCATGGTTTTAGGGTAGTCGATACCTTAATTTATTAAAGTTGACTGCTCCATGGTTTTAGTGATTTAAGTGCATTCTCAATTAAGTTTTTAAGGCTATTATGTAATATAGCAAAAAAAATTGTGTTGATTTAAAAAATGGCTGATCTTTACTCGATCTCTATAATACCCGCGGTCGACGGGACACGGGACAGTTTGATCCCCTCAGACCAGTACCAGTCTGTGGCCCGGGGATTGGAGACCACTGGCCTAGAGTAGAGATCATGTTCACGAAATCATGACAGGCATTTCATATATTCGAGTTGGGTAGAATAGCTGAAGCGAGTCAAACTTGTTGAGGCTTAAATTTCTTCATTAGCGTAGTGTGGAAGTTTGGAGAAAGAGATGCTATCTCAGGTGTCGTCTTCATCACGTGACCAAGATTCAAAAATTACCAGATCCGTCGTCAGTAGCCTTTGTGTTTTTTATAGTGTGACGTTTATAAAAAATGAAATCAAACCATACCTTACAAGTAATACCTTCGAAGCTGAAAATTGTTATGTAAAATCGTGTACTAGTAAAATCAATACGTAGCTTAGCCGTGAGTGATAAAGGAACTTTGATTATTTCAATGTCTGATTGGGAATATAGATCTTACTCTTTTCCCAGTTTTCCCTAATCTTATATTCAGAGAAAGAGGTATCCAATTAGGGATTGACATCATTTTAAAAGCAGCCTTATCCTTTGGAGGATGCAGAGATAAATAATAACAATCAGTCAACTAAAAACAACTTGTCTCCCTTCCCGCACAGTTAAACTGAAAAGTTTTAGTAAATAAAAACAAACTTAAAAGTTTTGGAAACTTCCATTTTTAATTCGAACAGAGATTTCGATGTCATTGAAAAAGCCTTGTATGCCTTTAACAAGCCTTTCAATATGGATTGTAGAGTGAATAAATTTACTTACAATGAATTCCTCAATTTTCCAACCGTAGAATTCTGCAGGTTTGAAAAAATCAACTCTTATCCAAATCAGATATCTCATACCCAGATTAAGCGTGTCATTGCTAGATTAATTCACACTAAAATAGGATAATCTTTTGGAAATCCCATCACAGCTTTGTTTATCACATTAATGTTTTTAAAAATGCAAAATTTACTATTTTTTGAGCTTACTACATTTTATAAAATGTTATTTTGGCACACGAAATTTGTTTTTCTTTTCACTTTTTTTTCTTACAAACGTTATTCTATCGCTATCCTAAAGAAATATGTTACCCACTTTGAGGGACGCTTCCTCGAACTTTAAGGAATAAACCGAACTTTAAATTCCCCCTTGCATAAAAATAAATAAAATATAGTTACATTCTAAAAATATGTGGAGCGTACATAAGTATTTCAATAAAGATACTGTCATTTTTGGTCTTGCTATCTTATGATGGGAAATACACTCATACTAATGTTTTATTCTCCAGAAGAAAATAAAGCAGGGTACGTGTATCTTCCCCATCATAAGAACAAAATGCTGTGCGAAACCAATAAAAGAAACATCAAGCGGAAAAATGTGTGAGAAAGCTAAAGCATCCAATAACCTAACCTGTTTACCGAAGATAGTAAGATTCTGAAAGGAAATGAAATCATTCAGATACCTAGAAATTGCGGCTCCCGAGTTTTTCAATGGAAATATCTTTAGTTAACCACTAAATGCTACTAATATTAAAGAGCAAATCATCAAAGATATTCAAATTAAATTCATTATCAAGGAAAAGTAAAGAGACGGAACTAAGACCCTATTCTTATACTATGTTAAATTAACTAAAGTTAGCATGGTAATTTTTTTACGAAAAATAATACTCCTACCATTTATTTCTCTTGGGAGCTAATTCAGTAATCGAGAAAAATATCAAGATTTTATCAACTTAATGGATTATTTCATTATTAATATAGTACTAAACATATTTATATAAAAACAAAACAAGATTAATCTAAAAATGTAATTAATATAATTTAATTTAATGTACTTCCCTCAATTAACGTATAATAGTACTTCAATGAGAAAACTGAGAAAAATAGTATCAATAAAAATTGGTACACAGTAAATCCTTTATTAAAGTCCCAAAAGATAAAAGAAGTTTATATTTTTTTGGAAATTTTATGTTTAGATTCTTTTTATATGGTTCATATGATATTATATTTCGAATAATAAGAAGAATTTATAGATAAAAAATTATAATTATTCCTTCATCCATTATACTTTAAAACTATAAAAAGAAGAAATGTGGACAATAATTGAGAGCAATTTAGTTTAATTAGTACAATTAAAAATTATCTTACCTCTTCATACAGATAGCCTTATAATTAAAGATTTAAGATAACCTATAAGTTAATATGCCTCTATTAATTTTTCGTTAATTGAATACGTCATTCAATGAATAATAAAATCTACGGCATATCAAAAACCATGAATATGATAAAAATATAAATAGTACAGGTTATAATCTATGCTATTATCAACATTTAACAAATGTACCAAAGAAAAGTAAAATAAGATAAGGTATTATAATCTAGATAATATCTTAAACCAGCGGTCGCTAAACTTTTTGCTCTCACGTACCAGTAAATTCATAATTTAAATCCCACGAACCACTAATAGAATGTTTTAAGTATTAAATATATTTATACAAAAAAATTGTGATTTTAAGACATAACTTAATGTAATAAGTAAGTATATTTCACATTTTTCTGCGAACCAGCGAAATTTTCTCGTGGACCCCCACTTTGCCGATTTCTGTCTAAAACAACATCGATTAAATACCTGAAATTATAATGGAAAAGGCAATTACATTTCACATTGCTATTTACCAACTGATTTTAATATTTCGCATTCTTTTTGGAAGAATGTGGTATTCCTTAAGGAATGATGGCAAAAAGTTTAAGAAAATAATGTGAATAAAAAAAAGTAAAGAAAAAATAAATCAAATTATTAAATTCATTGCAATAATGAATGTAAAACAGTTGAAACTATTATCTGGGTAGTTCAAAACATCCTTTATCAAATAACGTAAGTTGTAAAAGTAAAATAAAATTTAAAAAATTTTAATAATAAAATTAAATAATTTTCTCTATTAAATAATCTTTGTATTATGAGCTCATTGTGTTTGTTTTTGTGTTTCTTAATCGATGATACATTAAAGTTAAGCAAGACACACACATTACTCCAAACCAACCAGTAATGGGTATATACAGGGTATACCAAAAATAGCGCTTAAATTCCACACAGCTATATTTCTCGTTGGAAATTCATGAAAAGGAAGCTCTAAAAGCTCCTGTACATTATTCTATAGAAATGGCATTGTCAAACATAAAACTGCGGTAAATTGGCCGTTCTGATCACCAGATCTCATGCCCCTGTTTTTTTTCATGTAGGGAAATCTCAAGGCTTTGGTATATTGAGACGTAGTGATCACAAAAACGGACTTAAGTTGTTCGTCTGCATGGTGATTTTACTTCGGAGGACACCACGCTGCTGCGACGTGTACACTCAGCATTTTTGCGTTGCTCTCAAGCTTGTCTCGATATGCACAATAGACACTTTGAACATCAGCATTTTTAAACATTTGCAAATACTGCTGTTGATGTGTTCAATACATTTTTTCCCTTTGCAACGGTATACTTTGTTTTTCGTATTTTTCTCATACCGGTACAGTTCTTTGTGGGCATTTCTTTATTTACTCCTAACGAGGAATCTAGTTGGGCAGAGTATAGGCATGTTTGGGACACCTTGCGTGTATGGGTCTTTTAGAGATATAAATTCCGGTTTGTGTTGAAGCAACGTTGAATTCCTTTAGATTTAAAGAGAACAAATTAAGTAAGTGCTTCTCAAACTTTCAATATACGCGACCCACTATTCAATTCTCTTTCTCATCGCGTGCCCCTACATACAATAACAATGTATTGAATTTGTAATACTATACTTTGATACTAAAGCTACAATTCGACTTTAACTTCTTATGTGACACCGATGTATAAAAATGTCACACTCAGCCATAGCTCGACCCTATATTCTATCATAATTTTCATCGCACCCCCCCTTCATACAGTAACAATGTATTGAATTTAATAACACTATTCTTTCCCGCAAAAGCTACACTCTCTACGACTTAAACCTCGTAAGTGATC
The DNA here is from genome assembly GCA_019973935.1 of Trichonephila clavipes. NCBI lineage: Eukaryota > Metazoa > Arthropoda > Arachnida > Araneae > Nephilidae > Trichonephila > Trichonephila clavipes. Next base: position 18,919 of record BMAU01012254.1, read on the forward strand.
TCTCGCTCAGCCAAAGCATTAATTTTCAGGACGTATATATACGTCTTTCCGAAGTACGATCTTTTCTGTGCAGTGCTATCCATAAAATTATTCCGACGGCTTTGGAATGCTATAAAAAAACCTTCAAAATGCTTGCGAAGTATTTATTTATTTCAGAGGATTTGCTTTTTTATTTCTTTTCTCCCCTTCAAAAAAACATCAAAATACGCTCGTCTACGTGATAAACGGTGGGAAGCGAATCGCGTAACTTTTAATCGGCAGTTAAGGATTTATTTATAAACCGTACAAATTATCAAGATTAGTGTTAATACAAGCCCATGGGGTGACTGATAATTATCAAACTTTTTCTTAACTTAGTACTGTTAAATTAATACTAAAACATACGTTGTACAGTAGTGATACATTTATAAGTGTATTATATATTTTATTATATCAGAAAGTATTTTGTTTGTTTACTTTCAGTAAATTAATAATTTTTTAAATAACATTTTGTTTTCAACTTTTCAATATGCTTGCGCCCCACAGTTTGAGAAACGCTGAATGAAGTAATTATTATATAAAAATAATATTGTTGAAAGGTACAACTATATAATTACTAAAATCATTTTTGGAGCTGAAATATATCTGGGTTGTCACACTGACCTATATGTGGTCCATGAAGGAATTCTGAATGCTGCATAATATCCGAGTGAGCTCTAAATGTCACATTACATACTGATGCAAATGGTTGATATTATGTGACCTCATATAGATAAGTTTGTTGATAAATATCTAGAGAACCAAGGCGAAGCTAAAGGGGAGCCTCTCGATTTCCTAATTTAATCCGGTAAAGCTTCTTCGAAGCTCAGACAAAAGGGTACTGTATGTCTTCCTGTGAAGTCAGTTAATGTACTCGAACAAGATATGTTCAATGCGTAGGTTCCCATTCCAAAGACTTAAAAACTATATTGATTACTCGTAGTATGGAAAGTGGGTGCCAGCAATACATTTAAGGTAAGATTGAACATATTCTTTATTAGGAACCATTTATTAAATTTCTTTCCATAAAATTCTGGGGTTTACGTTTATTCAACAACGGAGTTTTTTGAAAAACTGTATCCCTTTTTGCAAAACTAATTAAATAACTGTTTAAATTATAGTTAGCAAATTTCACGTTTTTGTATTCAATATTTTTTAATTATACTTCAATAATTGCTTACATTTCAACTTTTTTAGTAGTCAGTACAGATGTTGAAGAAATAAAGTATTTAGTGCAATGTATTTTAGTAATACTTCTGTAACTTTTTATGAATATTCAATATGCTTCTATTACTGAATATTTAACTAAAATCAAGTTTAAATAATGGTGAGATGTGGTGAAAATGGGTTTGTAAGATTCGCCGGAAGTTTAAAATTCTTGATAGGTGGCGCGGCCATCGAAAAAGACAGAGACTGGAAGCTGAGGAAAGAAAAAAGGGGAACCAACACAGCGGAGCGAGAGGACATGGGAAAATGAGCGGTTGGCGATGCTTTAAACAAAATGGTGTTAACTTAAAATTAAATGTATATAGTGTGTGTTAGTTCTTTAATATGTATTTGTGTTGTGTGTGTGTGGCTATAAATCAACAATAAATTTTGAGCCACTAGACTTGGAGTATTCATTGTGCCTGGATTTTCCTTCGGAATCTTCAATTGAACGAAAAGTACCTACGAAATTCCTTATTGGCGCAGTCGGCAAGATTGTAAAAGATTTCATCGAAGCTCCAGGTAAGAAAGGGTGGTCCACACTCACAAATTAAAGTATTATTGTATGTATTGTAATGTAAAGAGTGCATTATCAATAGCTGTAGTTGTTTGGAATAGATAATATATTATTGTGTAGTGTAAAAGAGTAAAATAAGTTACAGTTTAACTTATGTATGTTGATTCATTAGAAACCCCAGGGTAAGAAAGATTAGTCGGGTGAGTCATTAAATGATCACCGCGAGAAATATTTAGTTTTCCGTCAGAGAAGACGTTCGGCGTGACTCGTTAGAATCATTAAATGGTCACTGTGGAAAAAATGAGTTTTCTGTCATAGAAAAATTTTTGTTTTGATTTAAGTTGAGAAATATTTTAGTTTTCCGCCAGAGAAAACATTGTCCGGTGTGAGTCATTATAATCATTAAATGATCACCGCGAGAAATATGTAGTTTTTCTGTTATAGAAAACATTTTTCTAATTAATGGTATCATCTATTCCAAGAGGTAAAGGTATATTTGGGTTTTCATCAGAAACATTATTGCATATTGGATATATATTTTAGTGAACATCAGTTCAGATAATTATTGTGTTTCATCAGAAACAGTATTGTATATTGATATATATTTTTTATTGAACATCAGTTCAGATAATTATTGGGTTTCATCAGAAACATTATTGCATATTGAATATATATTTTTTATTGAACATCAGTTCAGATAATTATTGGGTTTCATCAGAAACATTATTGTATTTTGATATATATTTTTATTGAACATCAGTTCAAATAATTATTGTGTTTCATCAGAAACATTTGAAAAAATAATTAGATATATAATTCTATTGAACACCAGTTCAAATAATTAGTGTTTCACCAGAAACGTTACGAAATATTGGTACATATTATTATTTTTTTCTATTGAACATCAGTTCATGTATTGTTTGCGTCAAATCTGAAACTTTGTAAAGTATTAAAAAATACAACTATATTTTTAATTGAACATCAGTTTATATAATTGTGTGAAAAGTATAAAATTTTGTTGAGTTTGAGTATATTAATGACTAGAAAAGAAAGAAAGTATGTTTTAATTCAAACCTCAAATTGATGAATGATTTATGGTAGTAAAATATTGCTGAATTATATATATAAATCAAATGCCATTTAAGCAGAATATCTAAGTAAAGGATATATATATTGTTTTTTTTATGTGAAATGTACATTAATTGTTGAAAGATTTATTCATTATTTCACTTGATTGCATAATATTTTTTAAGAAGAGAATTGATCATTTATTCATTTCCTTTCTGTACGGGTATGACTCATGAAAATACGATTTTTAACCATTGCTGAGTAAGGGGGGGAAAAGTGAGTGATTGCTCAAGGCCATAAGCTGAAGTGTGCATTTTTTTATTATTATTAGAATAAAGTGTAATAACGTTTTTTTCTTTTGAATACGTTAAGGAATATTATGTCTGCCAAGTAGCACTTGTATTTATATTTTTTGAAGTATCTGATACGTCAAATATGATTACTAATGATTTTTTATTTTGGCTAAAAGGTTGATTTTCTTTATTTTTTTATTTGATTTATTTTGTGAAAGAGATATAAACGCAGAGAGAGAGAGATTTTTAATTGTTATAATTTATGATGATCTTTGAATTACGATTTTCGAAAAATTGAGATATTACTGTATGCAGCAGGAATCTTATTATTATTGTAGTAATAATATTTAGTTTAATTTAATTTTGTCCTTCATATGTGCTAAATTTATCATCCAAGATATAAATTTGCAAATTTTATGCAGAAGAAATACAAAACATTTTTTTAAAATAAGATCCACCTTGATTAATTAAGCTTACTGTTGGGTTTTGAAATTAGAATGTTATTGATTGATTTAGGATAACTATAGTAAGAGGCGAGATGGCATTTTAGGAAAGGGATCAAAAGTAGACCTGCAATATATTGCTACGAAATGGGGGCTGAAAATGTCCTTGGGATGAGAGTGTTTGAGATTTGAGAGATGCTATCTTGAATAGTGAATACTTCGACGAGGAGTTTTGTAGAGAATTTTTAAACACGATTATAGAGGAACGGAAAGGAAAAACTGGATGAGAAGAAAAGAGAAGAAGAGATGGAATTGACGAGAGGAAAAGGAGAGGAAATTGGCTGAGAGAAAAGAAAAGAAGAGATGGAAATAGCGGAAAGGAAGAGACGGGCCGATTTCGGAGCAGAAGATGAGGATATCGAAAATGGAGTTCGAAATCCAGAAAGAACTAATCGAGTTGGAAGGAGAAAGGTCATTTCACAAGAGCATGCCTAGACATAGAAGTGTCCACAAATAGAGGCAACATTGAAACGAAGTGAGATCTAAATCCATAGCAGTGAGACCAGACTCAAGGTTGAAGTGGAGGATAGACTCAAGGCTTATGAGGGGAAGTCAAAGCAGTGGAGGAAGGGCGGAAGATGGAAGAAGAATGAACGAACAAAATCAATTGTTAAAATGAAGAGGAAGAAAAATTTTCCGATGAAGATATGGAAGTAACCCAAGCAATCGAGAAGGGGTTCTTGTGTCTAAAGGTGAACAAGTTCAGACGCGTAGTGCGGATCAATATGCCGTAGCACAATCTGTTTTTGTGGAAGAAGAGAGAGAGAGAAGAAATATCAGTTGATGTGATAAAGGATAAAGGTGATCTTTCCTGTAATCCTTAGCAAAGAGCGAATTGACTTTGATAAGGATGAAATTGAAGAAAGCCAAAAATTGCCTAAAAGAAAACGCAAAATGTAAGCAGAAGGACAGTTGCCGAGTTACAACAAAAAGTGAATCCAAAAGCCTCAAGAAACATGGTACATATACCCCAGCACTGAGTCTTAGACGCGAATATTCGCAGGACAAAAGTGGAATAGGAAACGTGCATGGAAACTGTCGGATTTTATCAAGCGAGATGGTACTGTGAACATACGGCGATCATCGCGAGAAAATCGAAGCATTCAGGAAAAGAGTTCGACTTAAATTGAGACCACAAGACAATATCTACCGAGACGGGAAGGTTAGGGTTGAAACTCGACCCCTAGACTTTAAGATCGTTGACCCAGCGTGGATGAAGAAGGGAGTTGCACGTAAATTGAGGGAGAGTGAAATAGAATTTCAGAAACGTTGTTTTAAATGACGTGCCAAACCGAAAGTGACCATTCGGGGAGATAAAGCCTCGCCTCGCTTATATTGGGATGGGAAAGAGGAGTAGCAGAGACATAATCATAATGTATCTTTACTCTTATTAATTTTTTTGTTAATGTTGTCGGTGCATATATGATAACCGTCACATTCAGTTAAAAGTGAAATTTTCATAGTGTAATTGGAAAAGGCTATTATTGATTGATTTATGTATTAGCTGTTTTGGAGTATAGCGTATACTTATTCTTATTATTGTTTTTTTTGTTAGTGTTGTATATGCATATATGTTAACTGTAGTATTCATTTAAAAGGGGAATTTCCATAGTTTGCTAGGAAACCGTCTATCATTGACTTATTTACGTATTTAGCATATTTTTACCTGTGTACCTTAGAACTAATTAAAGAATGTCATTGAGTAGCTTGATATTCATAGTAAGATAGTGCACTCTCTCTTTAACTAAGGTTTAGATGTTATGTGTGTGTGACTAACCTTTTCTGGTAGCACCTGGTCATTGAAGATGACGCATGCTTCTGTTGGTGGGGCATGCAAGATTCACCGGAAGTTTAAAATTTTGATAGGTGGCGCGGCCATCGAAAAAGACAGAGACTGGAAGCTGAGGAAAGAAAGAAAAAGGGGGAACCAACATGGCGGAGCGAGAGGACATGGGAAAATGAGCGGTTGGCGATGCTTTAAACAAAATGGTGTTAACTTAAAAATTAAATGTATATAGTGTGTTAGTTCTTTAAATGTGTATTTGCGTTGTGTGTGTGTGGCTATAAATCAACAATAAATTTTGAGCCACTAAACTTGGAGTATTCATTGTGCCCGATTTTCCTTCGGAATCTTCAATTGAACGAAAAGTACCTACGAAATTTTTATTGGATTATACACAACAGATTTATTTTCTTAATGTATTTATACGAATTTTAAATGTTACTTCATTTGCTTAAATACGTTTTTACTGATCTATATTTCATTTTGTTTTATAAATAAACATTTTGACATTTTATGAAAGTGAAACCTTTAATAAAAGACTGTGTGTATGTTTGAATTCTTTATTGCAGATCACAAAAGCGTTGTGCAAAAATACAATAAATTTATTTTAAGATAAAAATTAAATATTTGGCTTGGTTACATTAATATTGCAGCAGAAAAATATGTGAACAGTAATTCCTTACAATGTTTAACTGTGATAGAATGACAAAGGAGAGGTATAGGTTGCTATCTTATTTTAGTAATTTCTAAACCAAACCATTAGCGGAATTACAGGTTTTTCCTGTTTAAGGTATCCGACTACGTTCGAATCGTGATTTTAACAAAACACATAAATGGATAATTTTCATGATATTTAGTGTCACTTAGATTAGAAAATACACTAATAAAATTGTTTTAAGGACATTGTGACAAACAAAAAATTTTTTAAATACAATATATCGGCAAAAATTAGCTTAGAATAACCTTTTTTAAAAATATTCTCCTTTACGAAAAGAGGCTTCTATTATAATCTATCTATCTTCTATATATTTGCCTGTATATAGCTCAAACCTCTGTACAGAGGCTCAACTATGATTTTTGAAAATTCACATTAATTTCAGAGTTACAACCATTTGAAAAAATTATCGGCGTTTTTTCCTTCAAATTTCTCCCCTCTGTTGTCGTAAAACATGGATAAACCCACTTCTAAGTTATATATTTCAAAAAAATTCTAGTTGAGTTCTCTGTACAGAGTTCAGAGCTATATACAGACAAAATATAATAGAAGCAGCTTTGACAAAAGGAGAATATTTTGAAAAATGGGTCATTCTATGTTCATTTTTTGTCAAAGTATTGTACTTAATTAATTTTTATTGTAATACTATTTTTAAAACAATTTTATATACCTTTTCTAACCTAAGTAACACTAAATATCGTAAATATTATCCATTTATACGATTTGCAAAAACACGGTTCCGAACGTAGTCGGATACCTTAAAGGGCGGCAGCCT
>BMAU01012255.1:0-396278 GCA_019973935.1 Trichonephila clavipes
CCATTATTAAATATTGTTTCGACGGCAACTAAAGCCATGAGCACTTTGGTTACTTTCTCTGTCACATTATTTAATGTATGCATGGAATCGTAAAACCACTATGGTGTAAAGTGACAAATGCATAACTACGCAAAATATTTTTGCAACTGCTACTTTTAAATAGACCTCATAGCATATGAAATTCTATTGGTAATCACTTCATATAATTTTGTACCTTTTTTTGATTAACTACTGTTTTAGAAAACCTGGTAATAAGAAATGTTTGAATAAGACCTGGTTACAACTTATATTAACAATTTTGCAGCAAACCCCTGGAATTGGTGACCAAAATTTAATATTGAATCTCTTGGTTTACATTAATTTTATGTAAATTAATGTTGTTTCAAAGCACAAAGAACAGTATGATGTCAGGGAATTTCACAGAAACTTTCAAATGAATCTAAAAAAAAAGAAACATACTCTTTATTAAACTTACCCTAACTTAGATTTTTTAAAGCTGATTTTTATTTATGTTGTTGAAATTGTCTGACTTATCAACATTTAAATCCATAAAAGTTTGGAATGTTGTACATTTCTTTCCAAACTCTTTCGTTTTTGAAACATTTTATTTAGCAGGAGTTTAAAAAACGTTTTGTAAATGTTTTATTAATGTTTTGATGGAAAACACTATTGAAAACGATCGCAGAAAACCGTTGCATTTTAAGGAGGGTAAAAAATAGGCTGTAAAGTAAACAAACATCTATAACTATTCCTTCACTTCTTTCCTGGATAAGCTGCTGATCAAAATAAATTCTTTTAATCAATTTAAACCATTTGATAAGGCTGAAAAAGTACAGCATGTGTCTTTGTTTGATTTGAGGGCGTGGCAATCAGCGGTTTGGGGTTTGACAGATGTAAACAACTTTTAAAAAATAATAAAAATACTTCTAATTAAGCTAGAGCAAAAATTTAAACTGCATTAGAAAGAAAAAGAATGGAATTTTATGTTTCATTTAAAATTGAAAAATCGATTATTTAATGGATTTTCGTGAAGTATTACTTAACAGTGCACGCTACGTTTATGTGTTGCTGGTGACGTTTACCCACTTTATTCGAGCCCTGTGAAACCCTACGTTTTAGCAGGACATGAGCCTGCTAAACCTAGGGGATCTGCTAGCTAATCTTTGTTGCCAGTATTGTACGGACCTCCCTTGATATGGAAAATGTTCGGCTGTTGCCTTGACCTGCACGTACACCAGATTCATCACCAATAAAAAAACCTCTGTTTCATGGTTGCCAAGCGACTGGCTCGTCACCGTACGTCAGTCACCTTGGTTGATGAGCTGTGGCCTCGTGTCGAAGCTGCATTGGCATCTGTATCTGTACATGCCATCCAATATCTGACTGACTCAATACCCAGGTGTACAAGTGTTGTTATTACTGCCAGAGATGGTTGTTCTGGTTACTGATTTCTCAGGAACTATGCACCGTGATTTCTTAAAAATTTAATCACTTGTTATACTTCCAGTATAATACATTTTCCCAATAAATATCATTTTTTTTATCTGCATTTCTTCCTGGTGTTGCAATTTTAACGGCCAGTAGTGTAAAAAGGAATTGCTTCATAAGTATGTTTTAGGATTATTTTGTACTTATTACATTACATCTGTAGGCTCGTGAACCTTCTCTGTTCTAATTTTGCGAGTGTTGTTAAGAAGTTATTTATTCCTTTAACTGATTTGTCCGTACACTGTATGAGCTAGCAAAAGTTGACCACAATCGGTTTTTCCGTACACTGTACGGACACTGATATTTTTTCTTCTTTCTATCTTTAATTTGTATATGTTTTAAATCCTTATATATTGAGATTATTAGTGCTGGTATATGTTTAAGAGATGCAATTTGCCCCTGATACTGAAATACTTCTCTACCATCATTTTTTTTTGTTATGAAGGTGAAATGTTTTCATTGATGGTTGGAACTTAGATTCCTGAAAATATTGATAAACAACATGGATTGGTAAGGCAATGCGGCTTGAGAAAAAATTAAATTGGAAAGGGGGGAAACCCAAAAAAGCAAATATTATATCTGTTCCGTGCCAATGTAAGACTTATATTACACCATACTTCAAATTATGTATGCATTTACAAATGCACACACACACAAAATTCTCAATTAATTGAAAAAAGTCCGAACACAATTTTTTTATAAGTATCGCATGAATTATTTAAAGCCATATGAAACATTTTTCAGAGCATGCAGACTCAAATAATTAGCAAACATTTAGAGAGTTTCTTGAGCTCCAAAATTATATAATAAGAAACAGTTTTAAAACTTTAAAATTAAAAAGTAAAATAAAATTCTTCAATTTTCTCATTCTGTAAAGTGTTATGGTTAGTTATATGCAATAAAAAAATGTGCCTTTTTTTAAGAACATTTTAGGGGAAAAAAATTGCCTGCTTATGGGTTTATTATTTGAAGTGTTTATTTTTCGTTTTTATACTTGTGCTTTATTTAGTTTTCTTTTCGTTCTGTGTGATATATTTTTATGGAACAAGTGACGTTATACATAAAGTATCACAAATCTACCCCGCTGCTTTTAGTACATAGTTCCAAAATTTCAAAGAATGCATTTAAATACTAAATTTCTTTTTTGAACATCTTGTACATCTGGTGCTCAATCAGAGAACTGCTAAAGTCGTTGGATTTGAAGTGGGTCGATTTTTCTTCCCTCTTGAAAGTTGCTGTGAGAGAAGAGATTACAGGAAAGTTGAAAAACTGGGTGATTTACGACGTTGTGTCAGATAGAGAACTTTCGACTGGCAACAGTAGTAGGAAGAGACAGGAGAACACATATTTGTTTTATCATCAGCGTTTGCAGAAATCTTTGTTGTATCTCTTCTAAGTGACATGTTAGATGTTAGAGATTTCTAGTATTTCTCTGTGTATTTTACTTTATATGTTTATCGATTGTAAAAAGTTTAAATTAAAATATTTGATTTCTTTTTTGCAATATAAATTGATTTTAAGTAGTACACTAAAGCCTAAGAAGTATAATGCCATTTTTGCTGCCAGAAATGTCAGTTGTATGTACTATAGACAAATTGAATTAGGGATTTTAGTGCTAACCATTTTTTTACTACCTATTATATTTAAAGTTTTGTTATTGTTTCTCTTACTGATGTTGTGAAATTTAAATGTCAAGTACCGCATAGGCATATATATATATATATATATATGCCTAAAAAAAATATATATATATATATATATATATATATATATATATATATATATATATAAACCTCATCGGACACTTTTATAGATTATTTTTACTTTGTTAACTGCAGTTCTTTAGAGCAGTGCTATCCAGTCTTTTAATTGCAAAGGCCTAGTCAACGTTTGGTAATTATACCGCGGCCCTCAGAGTGGGGAAGGGGTAACATTAATTTTTTAGATTTTAGATTATTTTGACTTAACATTTTTCATTTAAATGTATTTAAATATTCCTTTGGAATAAAATACAATTACATCAAAAAGGAACATAAAGAGATTTAACATGGGACATAAAGTTATTTTCGTGGAAAGTTGCACAAACCCGAGAGAAATACACAATGGAAAATAAAATAGGAATAATCTTATATTCCTTGGACGGCCCATTAGCGTTTTATCCATAGATTGGTACAGGTCCACTATCACTAGGTTGGGACTACTGCCTTAGAGGTCGAGTCAATTTTCTAAATTTTAGTTATTTTGTAAAATAAGCAGGCTTGTATTATGAGCCATAAAATGGTACATCCTTGTCTCATTATCTGCGAAAGAGACAGACTTAAATTCTGAAAAATTTTAAAAAACATTTATTCAAATCACAATTAATGAAATTTATCGAAAAAAATACCTGGTTATTTTATACTCACATCTAATACATCTAAACTTAATTTGAGCCTTAAGTTAGCTCTTGTAAATCCTACATTTGAAGGTGAAATTTTGCATTGCCATTTTTACAGTCATGTATATCAGAATCATTTGAAACATTATAACAAAACCTACAGACAAGTATAAACCAAAAATGTATTTTTTTTTCTTTTTGGCTTTCCTTGTCTTTTGGAAATCGAAATTGTTTTGTGAAAATAGAGTAACATTCTGCTTTCACCGCTTTCACAGTTTTGTTTCACTTATTTTCTCGTTAGATTTTCAATGTTAGTATATCTTTAATTCTGAACAACAGTAGTTCCAATTAATTGAGAGTGTGTAGTATTTTTTTAAACACAATACGCTCTAATTGTTTAAATGCAATACTAAATACGATACGAATATTGTACTTTTTAAATACAATGCAATGCTTTGAGACGTTCTTTTTTAATTTTTCTATTCCAAACCCAAGAAACATATTTTTATTCAAGAAAAAAATTTCAAACATTGAAAATGTATCTGTAGAAAAAAAATATAAAAAAATTAAATTATTAGGAAAGGTTATATTTTCACACACACATTTATCGGCTTTATATAAAATGAGATATTTTTCCCCTTTTCTTTTCTTGAAAAGTGTTACTGTATTGCCGAATTTTTTTAATCAAGGAAATTCAAAACTTTTTTACTTATTTCTGTTACTTCAGTAAATTAATTAGTTCAATTTTTTCATATGCACTTTTTTCATTTACTAAGTGCAACATAGTTTCATTCTTTTTGATACTTTTAAGAAAATTATTCTAATTTAAAATAATTTTCTGGTATTCTTATTTTGTCATTAAGAAATTAAGTTTACGTGTTCTGTTTCCGAATTTTGGAAACAAGATTATTTTTACCCTCTAGCTATTTGCTTCCCCTTACAAAATGGGTAATTACATCGCTTACTGGACATACAATATATTTAAAAACAGTCATGCTTCGTTTCCTCCCTGCTTTTTTTTTAAGAAAAAAAAGATTGAAACGATGCTTTTTAATTTGATTACAGTTTTTAATTATAGAATAAAGTAAATAATTTCAATTAATAGAAAACAGAAAAAAGAAATTAAATTTAAAAAAACACATTTACATTGGAAATACCATAAGAACTACTTTGCAGTATCAACACAATGTATTCAAGTCACGCAGTTTAAAAGTGTTTAGAAATTTACTATTCTTCAATTATTCTTTGTTTTTATTGCATTTTTTCCTTAAAATAAGTTTCATTTTTCATTCAAAAACCCCTTGTAATTTAAATTGTGCTTTAAAAATATATATATATATATATATATAAAGTGGATTTTTATAGTGCAAACAAATTGCATTTTTTGTATTTTTAGAATTTTTTTTAAAATTTTCACAACTGAAATGGAATATTCTTAGGGAGAAAAAAGTTACATTCTCTCGAAGTTTAAATATATATATATATATATACATATATAAGGATTTGTCACAATTTATTAGCCAATTCTTAAATTTATGTTTTAATATACATATAAATTTTGTCAATACATTATTTTAAACTTTAAGGTATTCAACGACTTGAGACAACTTTTTTTAAAAAAAAAATAGAGATATCGAGATTTATTTGTTTATTTTAAGAAAAAAAGGCTAAGATTAGGAAGAGAAAAATAAATTATTACTACTAAAATGGGAAAAATTGTGTAAAAATTGACAAAAAAACGGGGCCCGCTCTGTCAATGTCGTAAATGAATAAATTCTCATTTTTTCAATTTTGATATATTACTTTGCTATTTCTGTTTGAAATGACCTTCAGGATAAAAGATATTTTAAGTTTTACAAAAATTAGAGGGGGGGCTTTATCTTAGTTATTATAGAAAATTACTTAAAAAACAGTGATTATGTTCGCATAAAGGACTGTAAATTTTGTAATAAAACAGTGATTGATAAATCTGAAGGTTAAAACACTTCTACTATTATACAAAACATACACACAAAATTTCAAGAAATTATTTTGAAAACTTTTTAAGCAATTTCAGTACCCGTTTGAACTTTTCGAAAAAAACACATTTCGAGTAAAACGCGTTTGAAAGTTTGACATCTTATGTAAAGTTATGGCATCGGCATTTACTAAAACACTTGTAGTTTTTGTTCTAGTGAATGAAAAATAAAAACTTGTTATTTCTATAAAGCTAATAAGTGATCTATAAAATGAAACCATAAAAAAAATTGTCAATTTTTTAAAAAAAATCACAATTTTTTAGGTAGTTGGATACCTTAAATAAGAGGAATCAATTAGCATAAACAAGTATGCGAAAATTAATTATTTGTAAAAACTCAACAATTTATAAGAAATTACTAAAAAATGATGGATGGTGTACTTAATTTTAAGAAACTTTTCAATACAGTTCTTTCTGATAAACGATTGAAAATTAATTATTTCATTATGTTTATAGAAAGATCTTTCCATCTTAAAAAAGAAAAGAAATAGCTATAAAAGGGATTATTTAGAATCTTATAGCCTTAATTTTTATTCATTCTTTCATGACCTTTAAGAATAAAGTGTGACTATTTTCCATGGAATCCTTCAATTTCCTTAATGATTTTCTTTATTCACTTCTGCTTTTCTTTTAAGATTGATCAAATCCTTGAATTGGTTAACTTCTTGTATAGTTAAGCTCTTAGAATACTAAATTTATCCAAAGATCTCCTCAATGACTTAAAGACATAATATTATAAATGGAAATTTTCTTGAAAATGTATATATATATATATATATATATATATATATATATATATATATATGTGTGTGTGTGTGTGTGTGTGTGCGTGTGTGTAATATTTCTCTCTAAAATCCTTTAAATTAACTCTTTTTTAATTATTTTCAAATAACTTTTATTTCTTTCTTTCGAAACTAACGCGATGACCTTAATCAAGTAGTAAAATCGCATCAGAAATCTCATTCCCACCCGTTTTAACCAATCACATCTCTTGTTGCAAAATATTCACGTGATCTTCACAGTCAATATTAAAGAGAAAGTCTTTTGTGCTCAACGCTCTTTGTCTCTTTATATTAGCTATGTGGTCGTCTCCGTTTTTTGAGCTTTATTTGTGTGTGTGCGTCCCATTTATTTAATTTTTCCAAATGTGGTTAAACCACTGTTTCCCAAACTGTGAGGCGCTCCCTGGGGGCGCGGTAACCCTGCGAGGGGGGGCGAGCATATTGAAAATAAAAGGTTTAAAAGAATAATGTTTTGGAATGAAGTAAAACAAAATGCTTTCTGACATAAGAAAATATACACATTTACACTGATATAATTTATTTTTGTCATCTTGTGATCATCAAAAATAAAAGATTCCACTTCAAACGCTCATTAGCCATCTTTGATCTTAAAACCGAATTAATATATATATATATATATATATATATATATATATATATATATATATATATATTAAAATATATATATATATAATTTGTTTGTTTGCTGTAATCCCACGATGAGAGATTTTTATTACGTTGATTTTAATTTAAAATATTACTTTAACTGACCTTCGAACTTACTGGTTTGGTTGTATCCGTCCTTTTTTTAGGGGAGTTGTAAATATATATAATATATTTCTGTTTCACCTTTTTCCATGTGAAAGAGTTTTATGATATATGGATAAGCATATTGAGCACTTTGAAGAATTATTTGGCCAAGATTTATTTTTATGAGTATTCTGAAACATGAAATGCATAATGAAAAACGTTTTACACAATTATTTTTAGAACATGCAACAGTTTCCCCATGAACAATTTTGTGGTTTTGATTGCTGTGTTGTACGACTTATTATTGTTTATAAATGTAAATGAGCAGAATATTAAAAAATAAGCATCTGTGATCCCTATTGAAGGAAGTGGAAACTGTTCAAGTAATTAAAGAACCTACTAAAATAATGCATATTAATTAAGATAGCGAAAGTAAATATGAAAAAAGCGTTAGACATGAAACGTTTGAGTCGATTGGAAATTTTAAACTGCTGCTTAAAGATCTCTATGAAGAAAACTATGAAGTTATAATGCAGCACTTCGCCTTGTCAAAAAAACACAAGAAAGAAAAAGTTCAAAATGCTATTTTTAGATCATCAATCAACAGCAAAACTACAAAAACGTGACCAAAATATGACAGTTTTGCTGTAAAATAACGTTCCTGTGTTGTTAGCGAAAGTTTTCTGTGATTTATGTCCTTTATTAAGGACAAGCATATTTGGAACATTTACTTTAGTTTTATTGAATTTTTTCTCAAATTTTCAAAGAAATTTTTAAAAGTCCTTGAAAAAAAAGGTAAGCATATTTTCTCTTAATTAAATTATTCACTTGAATTGTGATTTGTATCGTGTATAGTAAAAATAATTATAAAATAAATTATAGTTTTAAAACAAACTAAAAACACGCTTTTATAGTGAATCAACCTAAAAAGTAAAAAAAAAATTAAAAAATAAATTATATATTACTTAAAAGTAAAATATGCAAAATTTAATACTTATCTTGTTAATTTGTACGGTGTTTATAATTATGATCTTATTGTAGCTTTAGCGCCAAAGTGCATTATTATTGCATTCAATACATTATTATTTTTAGGGGGGGCGCAATAAAAATTATGATTGAAAATTGGGACGCCAGTAGTGAAAGTTTGAGAACCACTGGGTTAAACTTCATGTGTCTGTGTACTGTTGAAATATCCTACTGCATGGAATAAATAAGAGTACAAAGTTCAAAGTCTCCCTCAAGATTATCACGACTACAAAACAAACAAGGCTGGGCAAGATTAGTGGAAAAGAGAGATGGTAGACAGGTCGTTAACTTTCTTGATGTTATCAATAAAGTTTAATAATAATAAGCAATTGAAAGTTTACTCGGCACAGGTTACTTCACAAATATATAATATATAACAATTCCCTTTAATGCAGTGCTTCTCAAACTGTGGAGCGCACTCCCCTAAAGGGATGTGATAACCCTACAAGGAGGGCACAAGCTTATCGGAAAGTCAAAAATAAATTTTTTTTTAAAAAAGTATCAAGGAAACAAAACAAAATGTATTCTGGCATAATAAAAAATACACATTTACTCTTTGATATAGCATACTTATAAATGTATCAGTATGGCACAATATATTTGATATTAAGTATCAATACAAAGTTAACAACAGTTTTAATAATTACTAGTGATTTTTCAATGGGCTTGTCATGTACAACCTTTCAGGTATCCGACTACGTTCGGAACCGTGATATTGCAAAGTGCATAAATGTATAATTTTCTTGATATTTAGTGTTACTTAGATTAGAATATATGCATAAAATTGTTTTAAGGATGTTTTGACAAAAAAATTTTATTTAAATATAATATTTTGGCAAAAAATTAACTTAGAATAATCTTTTTTCCAAATGTTGTCCTTTTGTAAAAATAGTTCTATTATAATAATATTTTGCCTGTATATAGCTTGGACCTCTCTACAGAGGCTCAACTAAAATTTTTGAAATATATAACTTAGAAGTGGGTTTATCCATATTTTACGATAACAGAGGGGAGCAATTTTAAGGAAAAAAACGCCAATAATTATTTCAATTGGTGGTTACTCTCAAAATCATGTTAATTCTTCAAAAATTCTAGTTAAGCCTCTGTAGAGAGGTCGGAGCTATATACAGGCAAAATATTATTATAATAGAACTATTTTTCACAAAAGGAGAACATTTGAAAAAAGAGTATTCTATGTTAATTTTTTGCCAAAATATTATATTTAATTAAATTTTTTTGTCAAAATGTCCTTAAAACAATTTTATGCATATATTCTAATCTGATTGACACTAAATATCATGAAAATTATCCATTTTTGTGCTTTTTTAAAATCACGGTTCCGAACGTAGTCGGATACCTTAATACTTACTTTGATACTTTATACGGTTTAAAATTAAGGTTGTATTGTAGCTTTAGTGTCTCTCTCAAAGTATTATACATTATTAATGCATTCTACACATTGTTATTGATTTGGGAAGGGGGCGCGATGAAAATTCTTATTGAAAATTGAGTCACGGATATAGAAAGTTTGAGTAGCATTGCCTTAGATTGTTGGGTGCACAAACGCTTCCTGGAACTCATTCTCCTTATTCGCAGACAGACTTTTGTAAAGGCACGCGCAGTAAAACCTCCTTTCAAAGCCATGGGAGACTGAGAGATAGAGAGCCAGAAAGTAAGCCGGTTTAGAGGCAGTCTGGGTAAGATACAGAAGGTGAGTTGTGTTCAATGTGGCAGGTATATAATTCGGAAAAATAAAAGCTTAAATATATATCTCTAGTCTGACTGTGTTTTCAATTCCAGTACGTCACAAGGGGAAACTGGCGCATTGACTTTCCAGACTTCATTGCTCGTTCTTTGAGTCACTTTTCAATGGTCAGTGCAATTGCTGATCCGATCATTAACGTGATCAAAGCATATGAGAGCTGATCAACTTTTCCAACTTTCTATCATCGTTATCGGATCATCGCTGAATTCTTGATGCTCTGAATGGCTATAGTTCTCTTCTTCTTGCAAATATCATCGAATGATGGAATCATTACAATAAAGATTTCATCCAATCTCGTGATTTAGTAACCCTGCTACTTTTAGTCTAATTCAGAGGTGTAGCTACCGCCGTATCAACCACATCAAAGATATGGGCCCCCAAGCTACAAGGGCTCCAACATGTGTAACTACGGTCCCACTAACAGGGCTTTCATATTTAAAATAGGGCTCCGAAGTAATTTTGATACAGGGCCCGTTCAGAACTAGCTACACCTGTGGTCTAATACTGCAAATTCTTTCTTAAATGGTTATATTTGCTCATACTGTTTACAAATCCATCTGTGAGATATTACACATTCCGTAGATTTTAACTGAACTATTGTACATTCGCATAGAATCATTACGTTAACATGGGGATGCTCTCTGCTAGATGTTTCACTACGATAGCAAGCTGCAGCTAGTCAGTCAAAAGTTAATCATTTCCTTATTTTTTGTAAAGTGCATTCATACGTAATTCCGTCCCTATCGGATAATTTCTTATGACATAACGTTTTACTTCATGGAATATATTCAAAGAGTGAAACTCACATTAATGGGAGAGAAAACGTTGTATTAAACGCTTGTACTACAAAAAGTGTTCGAAATTACGACCATAAGTCGTAATTTCGAACACTTTGGAACAATCTGGCAAATCTGGCAGTGATGCTGCATGGAATTCCTTACGTTCTGAAAGATTCCCAAAGATAGTCTTCTGCAGATGACCCTGTACGGCAGGTTTCATGAGCACCGATCCTGCTGGAAGTCGTCATTAACAATCTGTTTCCAGAGGTAGTAGAATAAACTCGTATTCAAAAGAGGAACTGGAAGACATGCTAATATTGCAGGGAGATACAGACTGTAACGGGCATGACAGTTCTACCAGGGATGTGACCCGAACAGGCGTGTTCCGCGTCACATGACCTTCGCAAATGTAAACAGAACACGTTATGTGGCACTGGTTCTTTATTGAGACAACTCGTTCTTTTTGGTGTACGAGGCACCAGTTCCTTCAGTTGAAGACCTCATCACTCAAATATCTGTTGATGCCGAGAGGGTACGAGATATTCAAGGATCTTCCAGAATGTAAGGAATTTCGTGCAATGCCACTGCCCGACCAGCCAGACGACTTCTGGTCGTAATTTCGAACACCTGCTGTAATAAAACTCTCAATAAAATGATTTCTGTCCCAATTAAGTGTAGCTGTTTCTGTTCTTTTTCTCTGCTGGTTTGCCCCATAGCTCACAACTACGGCATTTTCAATCCTGAATTCCTATGTGATTCGAAGTCCTCTCTGTACCTTCTACACACCCTGCAGGTTTGTAGGTCTATTAGACATTCCCCCTATATATTATGAACATAATATTATAATATATGTTACCGTTAATTCAATATCTGTATTACATTGATATACCAAATCTCAGAGGTATTTAAATAAGTAAATGATTTCAATAATACTTCGAGATAATACACCCAGATTTATTCCTTAAATCTTTATCCTATATTCAAACTTAATCATATATTTGTTTATTAGAGAAATACTGACCTTTGACCTTAAAAGGGCATAATTCTATTCACCGTGATTTATAAAAATGTTATTCTGTAAAAATTACACATGTTCACGCTCTAATCCTTTAATCAGAAATTAAATCCACTGAAACATTTTGTTTGGATGAAATATAGTCTTGCTTAATTAAGGTTCATTTAATTAGATTTGAACTAAATAAAGTTTTCTCAATTCTTTTAATAACGGTATTCGTTTATTTTCGTAACATGTAACATTCCTAAATAACTGTTATTGCAATAACTCAAACGTATCATATAAGTAGTCTTGAATTACTTTCCATACATTAGTTTTATGCATAAATTTATAAAATCCTTCTACGAAAGAGAAAATTCAAGAAAAATAAATTACTGAGATCAAATCCACTTTTTTGTATGTAGAACAATTTTTATATTTTCTTTTTAAAATTAGAAATTTAATTTATATCAAACTCCAAAGATAATATGGGTGAAATGAAAAAAATTTCTAATCCAACAGGAGCCACAAAAATTTGTTTTAATTTTCTTGGATAAATCCTTTGGTTTAAAAGAGAATGGAATATACAAATGTAAATACAGTATTAGACTATAGGCTCTCTTTTTGACAATTATTTACGTTTTATATGACTTTGAGAGAAATGACCTAGTGATTAAATTTTTAACTGATACCGAAAGTGATTGATCATAGAAGATCATCGATCACTTTTTTTTGAAGATTCTTATTTTGTAAACATAAATAACAGCTTTCATAAAAAATGCATGAAAATAACATTTTAATTGCTATGAATAGTTTTAATCCAGTGTTAATTTAAATAAATTAATGGTGACGATGATGATGTCGTGTTCATGATGAAATCAAACCAGTCAGTATGGGTCCAGATTTCTATTCTGGCAATATGTTCAATATTTTCTTCATAGAGGTTTGTCAACAAAAATAGAGCCCCTATTTCTTCTAGGGCAGTAAGAATTACTGGAAAATCAAAAATACGAGCAGATGTTAGTTCTGTATTCGAACAGTTATCACAATTCCTCTAAGTTATCCGACCATTACCATCAATCTCCCATCCACTGTAATGATCCGTTCTTAGCCTGGCAATAGTATTATTAATAGACTAAAACTACTGGTACACCAACTTTAATCAATTTTTGCTTTTGAATCTGAATCACTCATGGACTAATATCGTGATATTATATTGGGTAAATTTTAAATTGTACAATTAAGTTAAGTTTTGGTTAAAGTGGTCAACATATGTCATTATATTAGTTGAATAGCAGTGGTATTATGAGATCAGTGGCCGAAGAATTTGATGAAACTGTTCTATTAATCTAAAATTATCCGAACCAGTATTCTTTTGAAGAAATTTTGAATAATTCTAGAAATATAATATTAAACACACATTTGTGAAATGATTCTGTCTAAAAGTAACACCTCACATTTTATAATTGGAAATATATGTTTACAGTTTAAATCATGCGTAACCTGAATTGTGGTCCTAAGAAAATCTCAGATTATTTTTTATTTGAAGAATGTTTTGAAATGTAGAAAAAATTCGTAAATGGTACCCAACTCATTCTTCTTCAACAGTTGTCAAAGCTTCGTAACTCTCTTGTCACGATTATTAATATGGAATACTTTTTTTTTAAAAAAAAGATCAGACTGGATTTAATACGAACATATCCAGAGGAAGCTTAAAGAATATTAACTTCTGATGAAACTTTTCCCAAATTAAATATTTTAACATTTCATTTGTTGAATATATACATATTTAAATAGAGATATATAAAGTTATATCGAGATATAAATGTTATGTATTACGGCTGCTTCAGCTGTTGATGTTGTTGTTATTGTTATTATATAATATTTAAAATTTTTCAAATAAAATCGCTAAAACGAATTGAGCAGTCTGAAACAAAGTTTAATTTTTTTCAAGAAAATACTTACGAATCATTTTGAATAAAAATAAGAATATCTTACAGCATTTTTTTTAAATAAAATTAAGATGGTTTAAAATTCTTTAATTTTTCATCGTTACTTATTTTTAGCTAGTTCTTCCTCTAGCTATTATGTAACATTCTTCTTCTCTTTAAGTCATAGTCTGTCAAAGGTTATAAAAAATAATTTTAAGTATGTGACTACCCAAAACTCACCGTTTTGGTGAAACTTTTCGAAACTTCTCTTTTGTACTTTAATTTTAAAGATTCCAAAAACGCTATCTTTTTGTATCTTCGATATTTAGAAGTATTGTTGTAGCATAATTAGTAAACCAGAAATACAGTTTACAAAACCTGAAGTAGATCCCTACACAAAATTTAAGGTTATAAACTGAAATTTTCAGAATATGTTTTATTTAGTTATATATGTGTTATAAATCAAAATCTAATTTTCGTGTATGTATTTATGTACTTTCTGCTTTTTTACGAAAAAAAATTTTAAAAAAAAATCGAGTTTTTGCAAAATATTTGGCGTATTTAAAAAATTTTCAAAATTATTACAAATTTTTTAATTGCTAATACATATAAAAATGTGATTTATGTACTGTATAAATATTACTTGAATACATTTATTAGAATTTTGTATAAATATCGTAACTGCAATTTTTCATCAAAATTTCACTAATAACGACAATTGTTTTAGTCCATAAAACTATCCAGAAAGCAGTAAAAAGCTAAAAAAAAGTCCACATTAGTTAAACATGAAGATAAAGAAAGCGTGACCTATAAAAAAGATGAGTTTAAAAATGTACAATGAGTAGAAAATTTTTAAACAGTATTAAAATATTTAAATACATTTCCTGAGAAACTGTTTTTACATTTTTAGCTTTACCGTAAAGTTCACTACAGGATTTCTTTTTAAGATATTAAATTGAAGTTTTCAATAAATATTTAATTTAGTGTTATCTGTATTATGGATCATAATCTAATCTTTGTGTATAATATATTTATGTATTTTATTCCACTTTTTGTGAGAAAATAACATTGGTTTTTTGTAAAAAATTGAATTCTTGAATTAAAAAAATGACATATTTCAAAGACTTTCAAAAGTGTTACAAATCTTACAGCTCTAAGAACAAATAATGATATTATTTATGTACTGTATAAATATTGTTCGAATATATTTATTAGAATTTTCAATACAAACTTAACCGTAACTGTAATTTTTCACTCAAAATTCCCAATATATCCAAAGTTATTTTTAAATTTGTCAAATTGTATTTATGAGTTCCTAGTTTTATGCTCCATTTCAAATAAAATGTTTATTTAGTTGAAAGTTTACATATATCAAAAAAATGCTCCGAAGGTCGTTATATACTTAAAACAGCGTTCTCTGATAGTGTTTCTCTCATCAAGTTTCTTAAAATGAATTTAAAGTCTTGGAAGTGTTAAATTGTATAAACTTTCATTAAGAAGAATTTTTGTGTGAAAAAAATCTAACTGCACATTCAAAAAATTCAACGAGTGATACAATTACTTCGCTATCATGGATTTTGGAAAAAAGTTTCTAAACTCTCATCATATTAAACATCAAAATACTAAAAGTATGCAAAAATATAATTAAAAAAATTTATAGGTATTTGGTTTTTGAAACAAATCTCTCGTGCAATAATGAAAATGAGTAAATCATTAGTAAAATTAGTTATTTTGTTTTAAAGATTTTATACATTTAATATTTCTGATTACGAGAATAAATTTAAGAATTCTGCTTTTTTAAAAAAAAATGTTTTTCTGATAAAAATGTGCGAAGCGTATTAAATACAAAATAACTTATCGTAAAATTTCTACCATTAATGAAAAATTACAAAAACAGTTTTATTCTTCATGCAGAACTGAATCGTTAATGTTTTATATGTATAATTTAACCTCTTCTTTTTAAAACAATAGATAGGTACCATTGTTTTTATCGTGTTATTTTAAGTTTAATAAACAACATGAAGCAGAAAAAATAAGCTGATTAAATTTTTATAAATTATTTTAATGAAAACAAGTTATTAATTGATATTAAATGATCCAATGGAACGCACAGACCTCATTAAACTTCTCTCAATTTGTTTAAATCTCAATTTTTGAGAGACCACTCTCAATTTTGATTACAATCAATAAAAATGTAATCATTTAAACCTTCTCTTTTAATTTTAAAAAAATATACCATATAATAAAAACTTTAATCATGTACAATAATGGTAAGATAATATAGATGCTATCTTTTTACATCTGTAAAAGAGAAATAAAATTATATTACTATAGTCACTTATTTTTTAAAAAATATTATCAAAGAATGTTTGACTATAATTTAATGAAACATCATAGGCAATAAAAAGACATACAAAAGTTGAAAGCTTAAATTTTATTTGTGCATAATGGTCCGGTAAGGCTATTCCAAAATTTACACTATTTTATGGGTATATTAACTATTGAAAATTACATATGAGTGTAAATCACACGTAATTATAACAGGTTTGAGAGACCAAATAACAGTATCCCGACAGCGCGAAAACCCTCCAAATCTTCTGGTGATTCTTGCCAGGCGTAGTTTCCTCCGTGCATATTACTGATGTTGACTTCGTTCAGGTAACACTTCATAGGCACATCAGACATTCGCAATCTTTCTTTTCAGCTGTACACAGTCACTAGTCATTAGAAAGCCTTTTCTTCAGGCTCTAAAAGTTATAATTGGGAATCCCCTTAGACAGGGAATAAAGTCACAATCAGGAGCTATAAATGAACGGCTTGCGTAAAGTCACATTCAGCTAACACCTGAAAAGCTTGAGTGTCACAATCAGGTGAGTTTTCTTCAGGCGTGCATAAGCCCAAAGCGAAGACAGGTGAAGAAGCATCCCAGTGTACTTCAATTTCTATTGGTATTAATTAGTGTCCGCAGTGTAAAAAGAAAAAGTAATAAAAAATAAACATAAAAAAAGTCTATCCATTATATACAAACGCTTAAGCAGCTAGCTCAAGAAGCAACAAAACAAGGAGGGATTTCTTTCAGATCATTTCATATACTTCAAGTTTAGAGTTTTTCAGTGTTTACTAAAGTATAGTTTCGAAGATATTTCTTGATATTTCATATTCTATGGGTAAGGTTGCATTTTTTGAGGGACCTTTCTACTGAATTCTCCTTTGATCCGTTAAGAAACTTGTTAGGTGATTTCAGTGTCTTGTGATTTTACTTCAATTTTTTTAGACTTCATTTATTTCGCTGAAATTTTCCAGCTATTTTTGGCATGCGAATTCGCCAAGATATTAAGGGTTTCATTTTAAAATACAGGTTTGAATGTTAATGTAATCTTTGGCAATGGCAGCAAGATGTTGTTGCTTTCATTAATCTGCCCAAAAGTTTTTTTTTAATTTCTGGAAGGCATTACGTTTCTTCAGGACGGATGAACCCTCAGTGGACTGGACATCTCCTTCAGAATCGCTGAGAGACGTATCTGAAGATATTGAATCTATTGGTCGATCTGATTTGAAGGAGTTCAGAGAGAAATTACCGAAATCCTTTGGAACCTCAGAATCATTGAACGAATCCATTTCGGTAACGTTTGTGAATGAGCTTGAAGATGTGGTAGATGATAGCGATCCGTTGCGTTCTGCTGGAGTGCATTGGACTGTGGTGTCAATTAGATTAATTGCAACGGCATTGATGAAAGCACTGCCATCCAGAAAATGGTTTTCATTCTTAGCGAGTTCCAAATCATTGTATCGCAAATCACCATTACAAGCGTTTTTTCTTCATCGTTGTTAGATGCTTCTTTGAAAAAATCTACGCTATCTTGGATGAATAAACCTTCGGTTTCTGTAGCATCTGAAACATCGCCATTAAGATTGATGATGAACATGTTGTGTTGCTCAGACATCTTTCCAATATATTAGAGCACAAATTATATTCTTCAAGAGATCAATAAATATAAAGTATGGGATCAGATGAAGACAATACAAAAGATCAAAATGGCAAAATACTTTAAGGAGGCAAAACAAACAGTGCAAAAGAACAAAAGCCCCCATGAAAATTTCCTTCGCCATTTTTCTCTTCTCTGTTGATTGAAACAAACTTGAAAAAACGATTTTCAACAGTCAATTTACTACTAAAAAAATTCAATCTCACAAGTTGATTTCTAAAGAACAATTACACAAAAATAGTGTTTTTATTTCATTATTAGGGAACTACAACAGAGGTTACTTCAATGAAACAATGATAAGTGCATCGTTCAATTGGTGCTTATTGTTCTATTAACAGACTAATTGATTTTAATTATTAGATATCTTTAATTATTTAAAAATATTTAACTGTATTATTGAAAACTGTAACTGCTGTAAGGAAATAATTGCAATATATTTCATGATTTTTTTTTTAAATTTGATTTAAACGTATTTAAATATGTATCCTAAAATAGTATTGTGTATTATTTAGAATTTAAGGATACAGGTTTTATAATACAAATTAATATTAAAACTGAATAGATTAGACTTTTTTACATAAATTTTTACTTCTTATAAATTCCTAAGCTCATTCAAACGTTATATTAAAATTGCGAACTTTCTGATACTACATAAACAAAATAAATTATCAAAATTTTAGCTTGCGAAGTAAAATCTTCATTGTTTAATTTTGAAGTAAATATTCTAAGCAATTCTTATGCAGATAATGACACAATTATACTATTTTTAAATATATATATATATATATTTATATATATATATATATAATGACAAAATTACTTAAATTCTAATTCCCTTTTTTTTTTCAATTAAATCCCAATCCATGTAACGGATTCCATGATAAATATTCCTCAAGAATTAAGAGTATATTTCAAAATATCAATGTCCTATATGTGATTGTATATAATTATGCCATCATATACAGAGTGTCAGCCAAAATCATTATGCAGTTCAAAATATTAACTTTATAGAGAAAATTATTTGATAGAGTTATGGGAGAGGGTGCTTTCAGATTATGAAAATCAAACACCGGAGTTGGAACTACGAAAAAATACTCAACTGGAGAAGTATGTGAAAATATCTATGAGGTGTTGGTATATAAATACAGGTATTTCCTCGTTATCATACAAAAAGTACGTTTTATTGTCTTTTTTGAAAAAAAACGAGATTTCACCAATAGGCGTGGATCACTTTTTCAGCCGAAAACCAATATTCGTCAAGAAATTCAAGTTACAGAGTTGGCTGTTGTTAGTAGTCGCAATTATCCTTTTTATGTAAACGGAGCTATTCTACTAGGTGTGTGACAACTAAATTCCCGGAATAAGCCCACCCTAGTTGTTAGGCTTCGTGTGAAGGAGAGAGAATGGAATATAGTTGATCTTGATCCTTCCTTGATACGTGGCATGCTTTCATCCTTTCTAGTTCAGTTTGTTTTGCATCCTTGTTTGAGTAAGGCATTGTCGTGTCGAAGTGCCGCGATCATGGTAAACTTAGAAATAGAGCTTCGCATATATTTGAAATTCATCGTGAAATATAAATCAATTAAACTCCAACTTAATGTTTTAAGTTGTTAAAGGAAGTGTTTGGAGATAACTGCGTTTCAGGTGCTAAAATTTTTTAAATGGTACACAAGATTTTTGGAAGGTAATGAGGCTTTTCAAAATGATAAACGTTCTGGTCAACCTTTGTCATCAATAACTAATGAAAACTTTTACAAAAAAATAAAATGAAATCTTGAGAAAAGATTAATGTCTGGGTGTTCGGATGATTTCAGATATGAATATTGACAGAGAGATATTAAGAAATACTATTGCCGAGAATTTGCATAGTGTGAAAGTTTGAAAAGAACTGGCACCAAAAAGCTTGATAAAGACATCCCAGTGTAAAACAGTTCTCGGCAGACAAACGCATCACTGTGCTCGAGCATTCACCGTGCTCACAACATTTCGACCCATACGATTTCTACCAGTTTCTTAAAATGAAAAATGCATTGAAAAGAATACATTTTCAATCTGTTGATGAAGTGAAGGCAAAAATGGCAGACTTACTGAAGATGGTGACTCATAATAAGCCATAGTACTGCTTTGAAAGGTGTAAAACTTATTTGCAGCTTTATATTGAATGGGAATGGGAGTACGTTGAAGATAATTAAAAGGTAATTGTACATTGTTTTCAATAAAACTAATTTTTTAGACTAATTTCGGTTATTTAATTGTTACAGTGGTACTCATGTAAGAAATAAATTTTATTACACCAAGTTTAGAAAAATTTCAAAAAATGCTAACATAATGAAAATCAAATAATTATTTTATAAAACATTGAGAATAGTACTCATTTCAATCTGGAAAAGAATGTTGACTCCCCTACTACTGAAATAGTTCGAAGGTAGTTTCACCTCAGATCTTTCTATAAATTGTTTCCAAAATGAATGCAGTCCTTTGGAAGATGAAGTCCACACACACAAAAAAAGAAAACATAATATTTAAAGAAATTATCAAGAATAGTTGCGCAATTTTTACATATTACAGTGAAATAATTTCTACCACATTTTATATCAATATATCAACGATTTGCATACCTTGTATCTCAGTATATTATTGTCCTTGAATGAAATATTCTCGACATATCTCAGTACGATCATGAAGTTCCTTCGACACTTTACTAAGTCGCGACGGTCGGAGGATGTTACAGGTCAGAACACTGACGTGAAACCTGTGTAAGACCCATTGTGATGCTCATTATCTGAAGCCTAGATAGGTCATTGTTGGAACTAGAGCAGCGTTTCTCAAACTGTAGGGTGCATCCCCCTTGGAGGGAGTGACACCTCTACGAGGGGGCGTGAGCATATTGAAAAGTAGAAAATAAAAGAATAAAGAATTAAAGAACTTTCTCTTTCAGTAAATAAGTTTGTTAATTTACTGAAAGAAAAAGCAAACACAAAATACATTCTGACATAATATAAATAAAATGCACATTTACACTGATATATTACACGTATAATTGTGCCAGTGCTACACAATGTTTTTGATAATTAATTTAATAAAATTAAGATACGAACAACGCAATAAATACCAGTGACCCCATGGGATTGTCATGTATAAAATTATGTATACAAAAATTAACACTTATCTTGATAATTTGGATGGTTTATAATTAATCCCTTAACTGTCTATTTAAAGTTCCATGCTGTAATAGCGACATTTTTCTGACAATTTACCAGAAACACACGTGTTTAAGGTCCGATACTAACACTGCGGTACTTACGCCTTGTATTTACAGATGCATTATTATTATTATTATTTTCATTCAGCTTATATAAAAGCTAGCATATACTTTAATTTGATACCTAATTACAAATTCAAAAAATAAATTTCAACTCATGAGCTTATACAGGGTATTAACACTGGAAAGACTGAAATTTTTTCTTAGTATCTACCTATATTGCCCAAAAGCAGTCAAAATGACTGCATTGTGAAATAATGATTATTCGTAAGGAAATTTGTTTTAAATTAATATTTTTTTAATGTTATTTACAGCCATATAACAAGTTATTAGTAAATATTAACAACAGAAAAAACTTTATTTTAGTTGGAAAAAATAAGTTCTAAAAAAAATGTAAGAAATTGTGCATTGCATTGTAATTGTTTTTCTAATTGAAATTAAAAAGTAGTCAAATGACTTCCTTGGGCAATCTAGTGTTAAGAAGGAAAAATTAACATACTACTTTTACGTGTGTTTGCTAATAAAAATGATAAACATAATGTACATACATTTATATGTATATGTATATATATCTATATACACTGGTGTGCAAAAATTAAAGACGAGACGGTTTTTTCAATATAACTTTGTACAAAAGCTTTCCAAATCAACACATTTAATACCGTAAGATCCCCAATACGTAAGGACATGTGTAATGTAAGCAACATTTACTAAAAGAAAAATCAAAGGGATAAAAAGAAGCTTGATTGAAAAAGTAGCATGGAGCGCAATGCGACTGAAGGCCGAAACATCCCTGTGATGGGTGTCCAGCAAGAAACATCCGGTCTTTAGTAGGGGATATGATCTCCCCTGACTGCTAGGTAGGTTTCACAGCGTCTGCCCATGCTGAGAATGAGGGTGTCAATGAGTTGTTGAGGCATTGCTGCCCATTCGTCTTGCAGCGTCAATCGAAGCTCCCGAATCGTTACTGGTGGTAAGGTACGAGCTGCCAAGCGTCTGCCTAGAAAATCCCATACATGCTCGATGGGATTGAGATCCGGAGATTGTGCCGGCCAATCCATACGTTCAATATCCTCACTCTCTAAGAGCTGTTCGGCAGCTACTGTGCGATTACATGGTGCATTGTCGTCCATGAAAAGGAACTGCAGACCCATAGCGCCTCTAAAAAGACGCACATATGGAAGAAGAATCTCGTTACAATAACGGGCCCCGTTGACTGAACCTGCGTCAAAGA
The DNA here is from genome assembly GCA_019973935.1 of Trichonephila clavipes. NCBI lineage: Eukaryota > Metazoa > Arthropoda > Arachnida > Araneae > Nephilidae > Trichonephila > Trichonephila clavipes. The sequence goes on from BMAU01012255.1 coordinate 22,392, forward strand.
TGTGAAGGTCTGTACGACTACCAAGCATGATGCCTCCCCAAACGAAAACACCGCTACCTCCATACCTGTCCCTTTCAATGATGTTCGAGGGATGATTGCGGCTTCCCCGCTCTCTCCAGATGAGTATGCGATGAGAATCGCTACTCGAACTGAATCTGCTCTCATCTGTAAAGAGTACTCGTCCCCATTCATTGTCTCTCCAATTCCGGTATTCCCGGCACCACAGAGAACGCCTTCTCCGATGGGCAGGCGTTAAAGGTACACACCGCGCAGGGCGTCGTGCAAACAGACCACCACCGTGCAGTCTTCTGGCCACGGTAAAACGCGATATCGGTCGTCCAGTCACCTGTGTCGTGTGTCTAGCGATTTCCCCCGCTGTCTGCCGCCTGTTTATTCTGGCCTGTAAGACAATGTAACGTTCATCTGCAGGTGTGGTTCCTCGTGGACGACCACTACTGAATCACCGGATAGCTGTTCCTGTAGTTTGAAATTGTCTCTAAAGTCGTGAAACGATGCTGTGAGCAATTCCGAACTCTGCAGCCACACTTGTCACACTGCGGCCTTCCTCCAACTTCCCAATGATTCGACCTCGGGTAAAAGCATCCAGATGTCGTCTAACAGATTGATTATTCGCCATTTCTCGCTGAGGCAGCAACTCGGTGTGATTTTAACTGCTATACGGCGTGCAATCTCTTTGCCAGAAATACTGATCTTACACCGACAACATGCTTTATACTACTCAGACACTCCCCCAATACGTCTACCTGCATATCTGCGCATGTGCTACCGTACATCACCTTATTTAATCTCCTGATTGGTCTTTCTGTCCTCTCTGCCTCTTCGTTCAGCTGATATGCTAATTTTTCGACTTCGTCCTTAATTTTTGCACACCAGTGTATATACATATATATATATATATATATATATATATATATATATATATATATATATATATATATATATATAATGTCAGGTTTGAAAAGTTTAGATTCAAAATTAAGGAAGTAATAAAGGAAAATAGAGCGAACTCTTTACCATCGCGTAAGGATTTGTGGGTAAATAAGCCTGTTAAAAGGTGCAACGAGCGCTGACGAAGGCGAACGCATACTAGAAAATGTTTGGCTGGTGTCTCCTCGCTGCGATGTTGTTTTTTGTACCACCCGGTTGCGCGGCAAAAGGTCCGCCATGTTAGATTATATATGATGGAAGCGTAATAAAGGAATATTGTGAAAATGATGCCCTCCTCATTTTACCAGCAGGCCTGGGGCCTGACATATATATATATATATATATATATATATATATATATATGTACGTGTTTGTGTGTGTGTGTAGTATGGCTAGTGGTCGTCTTCTGTACTTTCTTATTTCATGATTATGTGATAAGTTTTTGAGCTTTTGAATAGATGAGACGTTGTTTAGTTGTGACGAATCTGTACGGAACCTTTCCTTTAATCTTCTTTAGTGTCTTTTTGGGGAATATAAATTCACGTATATTTCCAATAAACTCCAAGAAGATAAACAGGATATGCAAAGTAGATAGGGTATTTAAGTCGAGCGTTGTAAGCTAGCAGTCATGATGAGGAAGGTTATTGAGTCAGCAACAGTAACCTCAATCTTAGAGGATTCCAGAATATTAAGATAGTGAAGACATTGTGCTGCTATTCTATTGAAGAACGAGAAAGCTTATATAACGAGCGGTATATATAATTTATGTTCGCTTAGAATGAGCGTTAGTTTAGTCAAATTAGTTAAAGTTAATGAAAATTAATAATTCGAGTACGTGTATTTCTCGGACCTCCTATTTCGGTAGATTTTACTCGATCTTGAGCGCAATTATTAATTAGTTGCATAATTCGTAATTTAATTTAATATAAAAGGTAAACCCCTTTATTTAACTTAACATAAAAGTATTATATGTTATTAGAGTTTTTTTTAGACTTGAAATAATAAATAATTATTATTATTATACAAAATGGCTCTTGGTGGTTCTTTGCCTCAAATTAATCTTGGTGTCCAGGGTGAGACTCAGGGGGTCTCCACATAGTATTTTGGTACTTTACTTTATTTGACGACCATACACAAGTATAAATACCACTAGACAACACTTGGCGTTACGACATCACAGCAAGCAGGCAAGAGACAAAAACGGGCTGAAGCTAATTGTACATTACGAAGATTAAGGGAACTTTTCCAGTATCTTGGGGCTATTTATATGAAGCGACAATAGGAAGTCTTGGATTCCACGTGACTTTCGTAGAAGGAGACTATGAATGGTTGGAAGATATCGTTCAATAGATTTTGATATAATCTTACTTTTAAAAATGCAACCTGTCACTTTTCAATAGAAACGGTTACAATTATCCCGTTATGCGAGTAAGCTAGTTAATTATTTACGCGCGAGTCGTAAAGGTCAGGAACATTACAAATATAAAAGTTATTTAGAGACATTAAAGCAGTGCTTCTCAAAGTTTCATTATACGTGACCCAATATTTATAATCATAACTTTCATTCCGCCCCCTCTTACAATAACAATATATTGAATTCAATAATAATATACTTTGATGCTAAGACTACAATATACGAATTTAACCTTTTAAGTGCCACCAGCGTATATAACCGCCTCGCTTAGTGAAAGTGTTAATTTCCCCCGACGTATATATACGTCTTTCCGAAATACGATCTTTTCTGTGCACCGTCAATCATAAAATTATTCCGAAGACTTTGGAATACAATTGACAGTGTTTGCAAAGAATTTACTTATTTCAGAGAGGATTAGCTTATTTATATATTTTCTCTATTTCCCCTCCCACCTCTTATACATCACATACGCACGCTTACGTGGAAAACGGTTGGCATTGGGAAACGGATCATCGACTGTATAGTGCGTTCTGTGTGCAATCCGTTTTTTTTAACTCAAAAAATGTTACGCTAGTTGAAATTCAGCGTCAACTTGTAGACATTTATGTTGAAAATGTAATAAATGAGGGAATGATGAAAAAGGGAGTTTGACAATTCAATGATAGGGACGCCAATGTTTATGAAGAAGCACGGATTCACCTTCTGTTCTGTTCACAATAAGATTGTTTTGCAATGAGTTTCCACAAAGAGCTGTTCAGCAATGGCTATCTTTATTGGCGGTCTCTTTCTTTGAAGAAGGTATAGACAAGTTGGTTTCCCAACATGACTAATGACTTAACAATGATGCTAAATCTGTGGAAAAGTAGTTTCTGACATTCTATTTGATGTAAACATTATTTTTGTTTTTAAAAAAGAATTTTTGTGTGAGTTTTTCAAAAGCGGTTCTTAGTTTTCAGACACGCCCTTTATTTCATTTTCCTTTAAACATTTGTTCCGCATTTTGTTGTTAATAATAAGAATTCTCTCACAACAAACATGAATATTTATTTTTAAAACAACTTATACACAATAAAAAAGAACAAAAGCCCAGTAAGTCTTTTTTTCATCGTATTATATATAAGTGTAAAATTAACGAATTTGATTTTTTTTTAAAAAATAATTATCTTTCTCTAATGTACAGAAGAGATATTATGTTTTTTTCTTCAAATTCTACCCTAAACAAAAGATTTTCTCTCTTTACAAGTTGCGAAAAAAATACTGAATAACAGATGTTTTTTTATGGTGTAAAAATCCAAACTCTCTCGGAAAATAGAGAAGGTTTGCCTAAGACATTGTGCATTTAACCGTAGAAATGGGCTTACGCCCCATTTCTTCTTGCCCTGCTTTCGTTATTGTACAATTGTATACTTTTTTTTCTTTCCATCTCAGTAAATTTCGATGATAAGTGCGAATGAAGCAGCGTTGTTCAGAAACTCTACTTCCCTCTTCAAGACAATTTTTCTTCGGTTGCTTCTTCCGAAAAATATTATACTTAGTTTTTAGTGGAGTATTTTAGACTTTTTGACGCATTTGAAGGCTTCAAACAGGATAATATTTTCTTGGACAGGTAAAGATTATTTTTAAACAGTATAAGAACACCACCCTTTTGCGTTATTATATCTACAGAAAAATTTTATTTCAATGTTTACTATGAAAAAAAGATCAACCTTTATGGGCTATGAATTATGGCTAGGAAAAAAAAGTCAGCTGAAATCTAACTTGAAAAATAAATTTTGGGGTCAATAAAATTGATTTTATTTTATCCAATATAGTCTGCTGTAATTGTCGCGATATCTTCTCCTCATTTTGATCGATGTGAAAGCCTCACTCATTATTAGAATTCCCAAGGGCATCCGAACGCGGGCAACGCGGATGCAGAAACCATTGAATCAACTTGAAATGGCTAAAATTAAAACACAGTAATAACTTTATTTATTAATCGAACACTAGAAATAAATACGAGAAATACGGACAAAGTAAGTAAGAGGCCATAAATAAACTTTGCTACTTATCTGCACGAGATATAACCCCTCGACTTTTAAGATTTAATAACAGGTGAAGTGCTGAAGTAAAAGTAAAAATTACATTGTGGCTTCGGAATCCACTAACAAGAATCAATATGTGGTAATAGCGTTCACAATTATCTACAATCATCAACTATAATTTACAATCATCCGTATTTCTGACATATATTATTCGATATTGGCGTTCACTTGTATAGAGGGGTTATTCTAGTTAAAAATGCTAATTTGGCTGAACGGAAGAAATGTTAGAAAGTGTATATCATACACATTATTACATATCTTATTGCATCAATATTTTGCATGCAAATTAATTCCTTATAGAAGCATATATCACCATTTGAGAAAGAACATGTAAATGGGATACCGGAAGTAATGTTGTTCGAATTGAAGATTCTTTAACATTCGGCAGATCGAATCATCCGAATCGTGTCTTGAAATAGTCTCAAACAGTGGAATGTTATAAAAGAGCAATTGTCAAATCATCCCATTTATTAATTTTTGTCTCATAATCTTCTATATGTATAGATTTTTACAGCAAAGTACTTGTAAATATGATAAGGTAAATATTTGAATTACTCTTTTTGTGTGTCAACAACAACTCCATATTAGTAACTCCTATAAAGGTGTACTATCCACGAGGAATATCCTCTCTTTAGATAATATACATTGCGAATAGTACAGTGTGATTCGAATTTTCTTCCATGCAACCAAATTGATACGTTTAGCTAAAACAAAGTATCAACACAACTGAAGTTACTACCGGATAATATAAATCGTTTGGATTTATGTCAGCGGGGTAGATGGTTGTGAACAATATTGCTACATATTGGAGTCGGTCTGTGGACCAAATACCCACATCGTCACATTAATATTTGGAATTCAACATTCAGCCTATTATTGACTCTTCCGAGATTTGGAGTTGCATCTCGTTCGGTTGAATAATAAAATTTAGCTATTTCCTTTAACTTGCTTTGAATGCGTATCACGTAGTCATATCTAGAATTTGGTTAGTAAAAGTAAATTTTTATTGTTACTTAACTGTAATCATTTCGAATGTTTATTTAATGGCTTTTCAATCCATACTCTTCGAATCACCCAGGAATTCAAATAATGAGCGAGATCTGCAACTCAAACAACATGAGAAAGATGTCCCGTGATACTTTTTTAGTCCAACAAGTAATATAATTTTTTTTAAAGTCAATTGCTACTTATATCAGTAAAGAAAAACTTTATTTTAGTTGTTTTTTATTAAATAGTCCCAATTAATATAAATATGTTTATACATATGACGGAATCACAACATAAGGTGGCACAATTAAGATTTATTAATTATCGTTAAAGTATCGTATTGTCATCCAAAATAATCGTGTATATAAAATATCAGTTCAACTGAATACTTTAAAACGCGAGAAAAAAAATCTTTAAAAGTTTTGATCCAAGTCACTAAAAATGAAGCCAACGTGGCTGTATCTGTAATTCTTTAAATAATTAGTTTCAGTCAATTAACTTTAATTAATTATAATTAAATTATTGTATTATCACCCAAAATAATAATGTATAGAAAATTTCAGCTCAAAGGAGCGCTTTAAAATATGAGTAAAAACCTTTTCAGATTTTGAAACAATTCACCAAAATGGTCGCTAAGTCACCAAAAATGATGCCAACGTGGATGTACTTGTCATTCTTTGAATAATTAGTTTTAAACAAATAATTTTTATTATTTATAATTAAATTACTGTACTGTCATCCAAAATAATTATGTATATAAAATTTCAGCACCATTGAGTGCTTTAAAATGTATTTTATTAACGATTGAAAATTCCACCAAGGTAAATAAATATATAGAGAGTGTGAGCTAATAGTAGGAATTGAAAAAAATGTCATTTTAATCGCAAAGATAGTAATCATCTTGGAAGCAAAATATCTACAACTTCCATGTTACTTCATTAATATTATTTTTTCAAAATATGATTTAGGAATATCAATGAGTAATATTGCTTACAAATATTAAATTGAGTGCAATTCCATTTAAATGTATATAACGTACATAACAATATGTAAAATTAATATCATATGTAAACTGTGTTGTGTGAGTATAATCTTTAGAATGAATGACATAATAAGTAATCGAATTTTCTTATCTTTCTAAAAGTAAAAAGTCGTGCTTCTAAAATTGCACACATAAGGAAACCCAATAACTTTAAGTAATAGCGTAAGACTCCCTTTCAGATTGTTTTTCATTTAGAATTTTTGTAAATTTATCATAATTCAAAATGTTTAATAAACAAGTTCTTAAAATAATATAAGTCTGTTTTGAAACATACACAGTATCTGAAGGTTGTATTCCTTTAGAAATATTATTTTCAAACATAAATTTTATAAAAAAGTATAAGAAAAATAGAGTATTATAATAATAAAATTTTTTATTAAACTCTTGAAAAGAGTTTGGAGAAAATGATGTGTCCTCAATTTAATATCCATAAAAAGAAAAACATTTGGTGCTACCCTGGGCAATTATTTTAAATGACGATGAATTTCTTAAGACTCCAAAATGGTACAACACTTGCTACTTTTCTATTCGTAACAATTACCAATTTTTTTTTATTCATTGAACCGTAAAAAAAATGTGTGATCTAAATTATACAGAAATGGCTGTTATGAGTGAACTCATCATTTTTCTTCTGGAGAAATAGATTAATTTTTCTATCAAAATCAGTAAACACACTTTTATAGTACACTACTACCAATTGTATAGTGGAATTCAAAAGTAATAGCTCTCTCTCGCAAGTGATGTATTTTGGCCTTTTCACTTGAGTTACATGAAAAACTACATTTACAATATCTTCCTTGTCAGGGGAGCTCATGCGGGGAACAATTCTAGTTAAACATTCGAGTTTTCAATTAAGCTTTATGAATAAACCTGTTCTGATGATTGTTCTTGCATTTGAGTTTCTTCAGCAATTGGTTCATAAATAGTAAGAAAATTCAGTCTGCATAAGAATTATTTTTATTATTTTGTGCAGTACAGATTTCTTCAAAAATTTTATCATATCTTACCTGTCATACAGTAACTGAAAGTTTTCTACTACCTTATATTTTGTGTAAGATCTTGGAATGAGCAACAAAGAGTGTTTGTTGGAGGTGTGTTTTATCCGTTATATGCTGTAAAACGGTTGTATAACATATGTTATATGTTGAATTTTGAATCACTCTGCGTAATGCAATCTACATGAAATAAAACAAAATATAATGATACAAATAAGATTTCTTCAAATGAATCAATGCAATTTTTTTTACTAAAATACTGAAGGAATTTTAATTTCAGAAATTTTTTACCTAATGTAAAACATGCTGATTAGTGAAAGAGGCATTTATATTAATCGTGTCTATATTTATATATTCTTTTGTAACTATCCTTATTTTATATATTATTAAGATTTTAGTTAAAAGAATAATACTTGCATCTTAAAGTTGATGATTAAAGTTTAGACAGCTTGTACGTATAAATTTATCCATGTTTTAGTTGCATGTATAAACAAATAAAAGACTTTAATGAATTGCAAAAAAGGTAAAAGAGCTCTCGACATTCATTTCCTCTTCACTTCAGTTAGCACGTCTTTGATCAAGTTTATTTTTCTCTGTTTATCCTGTTTGCTCTTTCTATCGCATATAGTGTCTCTTAACATATAAAGAAAAATAAACACCGAAGTGAACCATCAAAGCACTTAGCTACAATTGATTCGTCACAATCAATATATGAGGAAGATAAATTGTATTCAGACAAACTAATAGTTAAGAGAAAACGGGATTGGAGTTGCATCTTTCAATTAAGTGTCTACTCTTGCACTTCCTTGGAATAACTATTTAAATTAAAGAACTTATTGTAATGGCAAACGAATAATAACTCTATGTGGAGAATATTATTAACCCTATAAGTGAATTACATAACCAAATTTATTGGTACTAGTCAAATAAAAAGCCTCTAATTTATATGGGGTTGAATATTCGTTTTAACCGATGCGTTTACTAAAGGTCTTACAAAGAATATATTTTTCTTGAAACGTGTTTTCTAAAACAATCGAATATATATTTTTTTAATTTTTAGGAATATATAAATTGATATAATTTTAAAAATTAATTTTACAAATTTGAAAAAAATACTTAGTAACTTAATGGTTCAAACGAATGATATTTAAAATATTTCATTGCATAATTTTTTTATTTATATTCATATTTTAAACAATTTTCGTTGTAACATTGTATATTATTCATTTCATCAATATACTCTGCTTGTTGCTGAAATTTGTTCTAGAATTAATTTCTCTGATTATTAATATATTTTATACTCTAATAACGATTATAAGTATTTTGATATTCTATCCATGAAAAAAGTATATCTATTTTACACTAATATACATTTTTTCACAAAAACGTAACACTTACAACTAAAGTCGCGTTCCAAAGGAATATATTACATTTAATCCACGCCGAAAATATTTTCCAACATGTTTTTACAAAGATGCATATTTTCTTTTCACCATGATGTTACATTTAAGATCCTACTTTTAAAAATCAGAGTTCCCTAGAGATAAGCCTAACCCTTTTATTACGTTCTTTTGATATTTCTTTTTTTCTGTTCCAAAAACTTCGTTGTCTAAAGTGTTTCGTACTTAAATAAATAATAAATGATTATATTGAAAACATCCTTCTCCTTGTACACGTTCTGTTCCTTGTTATATCAAATAGAAAAATTAATGTATTGATTTTTTCTCGAGGTTCATGAGAACCTAAGCCTCAGGAAATACTTGTCCATTGTCAGGAGTATTTGAAGTTTTCGTGGTGAGTGAGAGAGAAACATCGAGAAACAAACAGAAACCTGTAACACAGTAAATAGCTACAACGTCTTTTATGTTTGAAACATAAGGAACTGTTTCATATTGAAAAGTGCTATGCAATATTTTATGAATGCTTATGGAAATAGGACCACATTCTGTATTGGTGAAAAAGTAGCAAAATATTCTTTTTTTTTGTTCTAGTACAAACTATTTCTAATTATCTTTTTTCCATTTGAGACACATTAAGACTTTTGTCGAGTGTAATGTACTGATGCGCATTATGTCTGTAGATGTTTATGGCATTCAACTCGGCATTTAGTGGAATTTGATGAGATAGGGCCAGCTCCTTTATTTTTCACCTTGGTTCCGCATTACGACATAACTCTTGTGTTGCTTCAGAGTGAGGCATTATAAATAATGAGCTAATGAATCCTTGATCGATTATTGCTAAACATCATTCTTATGCTAAGAGTTAAGCTAGAACCAATTACTCTCTATGGAGTTTAAATCAGGTGATTTTAGTAGTCTGATTTTATTGTTCTTGAGCCAAGTGTTAGTAACTTCCAAGTTTAGCAAGCTGCCACTTCTTGTAGGAATATAAAGTCGTTATCCTACATCTTTTCCGAGGATGGTTTCATAATATGTTCTAATACCTGCGTTTATACTTCGGAATTTTTCTTACCTGTTAAAGCTCAATGCTTTTCTAAGCCCTCAGGGTTCACGTATCATAAATTCATGACAGAAATGTTAAATTTCCCTGAGTTAGTAATAGAAATGCCTTGCTTTCCTCGCCTTGATAACCTTTTGAAACACAAAATATTTATTCTTGTCTAAATAGAGTGTATTATCTCTCCAGAATACTCTAGTCCACTGCCCTCAAACCTGGTTTTTGCTTGCAAGTAAGTAGCGAAAGGAATCTCTTATACCAGTGCTTCTCAAACTTTCACTATTTGTGACCCAATACTCAATCATAATTTTCATCGCGTTCCTTCTCCATACAAAGCAATGTATTGAATTCAATCTTACTATACTTTGATGCTAAATCTACAACACGACTTAAACCTCTTAAGTGCCACTGGCGTATATAAACGTCCCACTCAACTAAAGCGCTATATATACGTCTTTCCGAAATACGATCTTATCTGTGCACTGCTATCCATACAATTATTCCGAAGACTATGGAATACAATAAAAGTACCTTGACAGTGTGTCAGGTGGCATTGGGAGCGAATTCCGTAACTTTTTTTTTAATCCACTGTTAAGGTATTAATTATAAACCGAACAAATTATCAAGATAAGTGTTAATTTTTGTATATAATTTTATTTATGACAAGACTATGTCGTCACTGGGAATTATTAAACTTGCGCTTAACTTAGAATTGTTAAATTAATTATATCAAATACATTGTGTAGTATTGATACATTTGTATTATATCAGTGTAAATGTGTATTTTATTTTTTACTGTGTCAGAATATGTATTTTGTTTAGTTTTAGTAAGTCGTTTTTGCAAATAATCTTTTGTTTTGGATTTTTAAATATGTTCGCACGCTTTTCGTAGAGTTATCACGCTCTTAAAGGAGCGCGCCCCACAGTTTCAGACACGCTGTCTTAGATAATTGAAAATCAGGCTCATGGCGTCGCCATGTTTAGTGTGGTAGATGTTCAGGTATCCATTCCTTGATCTTGCCACTTCCTACTTTTTGATCTCAGACTCGAGAAGCATATTTTTCAGTGCTTTGCGTTTCAGCAACTTTCTTGAGTTTGTGTAGTTGTTCGTTTTCCACTACTACTTGTACTATTATTTTTAAAATTTTAATTTTTAGAATAATTGCAGACATTAGACATTGTTCATTGACAGTATGTCTTATTTTCGGCAATCATCTTTTGATTATGTCTTTGACTCCTAGAATCCTAGAATTGTCTGTTGACTGTGTCAAGTTTCTGTTGTTTATACATGTCTATTCGTTTATACGTGTCGGTTTCTGTTATCTGTTGCAGTATACAGTTGCAGTTTTAGTACAGACCCATCTGTCTATCGTGCATTTTGAACAGCCAACTAACCAAACGATGACTTCCGCACAAACACACTTTTAAAGGTTTCCTAGTAAAGTAGAAACACCATTTATGTGGATTTCCAACACATTGACAAATCAAAAAAAGTTTACAAACAGTCTAATTTAGGGGTATTCAACATTTTTTTTCTGTTGGACCGCATACGTATGTTAGCTATTTTACGCGGGCTGCATACATATCTTAGCTATTTCCACGGGTCGCAGCATGAGGTTTAAAGGAGGGGGGGGTAGATAACATCGGAAATTAAGAATATGGAAAATTGATCAAAATATTATATCTCCTGTTTTGAATTTCTTTTAATTATTATTCTTTTTAAATTTTTTTATTCATGTCACTAACACTTAATTACAAGAATTTAAGAAACACTCCCTCAAAATTTTTGCATCAGTAAACGGTTCTCCATATGATTAACTTTAATACAACAAACTTCTGAGGATATCTTTTTACTACTGTGACATTACCACTGACAAAACATTTTGTTGCTGTTACAAAGAATGTTCAATAAAGCCTATCTATCACCTCTGGAAAGAGGAAACATATCATCAAATAATTCATGTTTATTGGTATTTATTAAATACAGCACTTTCGTGTGAAATGAACCTAGTACTGAACTACAAAACAGTCAACTCCAAATCATTCGAATATTTTTCGCTTGCAAGCTATTAAAGATTGTTCACAAAATTAGTTACACCCATTAAATTCTTGCTACTCCACGTTGTCTGCCCTCACTAACCGTAACCGTTACAAATATAAAAAGAATATCAATTCGCAGCCGTACGACATCGACAGCAAAAAAGCAAAATTTATGTATTTGATTTCTTGTGTGTCAAAGAATTTTCAACCAAATTTTTGATACATTGTCTTATATAAAAGAATTTCTCAGAGCGAGATGGGCCATGACCGGGTCACTCAAAAGGGCTTTGTAGGCCGCAGGTTGAGTATCTCTGGTTTAATATCTTGAGTTGTTTCTGGAAATTGTTTTAGTTTTTTTGTACAAATTTCAGTAGTTTATTGTAAAATTATTGAACGTTCTTTTAATTTTAAGACGTATTTAAAAATACATCCATCATATACGTCACCTTATTATAAAATTTTAAATTTTTTTCGCGCGATATTATTGCATGTTTTTATAGATATAATACATTTTATAAAACATTTCTTGTATAACTGCTCTATTGTTTGAATTCGAATTGAATAAGGGGATCTTTGATTTCTTTTAAAATGCTGATTCATGTTAAATGTTATTAAGTCAGAACATTATCTTTAAGCAATGGGGATGTTTTTTGCACTTTTCGTTTTTCTTTTTTTATCTCCCATAAGTTATATCTTAATAAAGACCCTCCTAAATTTTGCTTTTATTGCAACGGAAAACCTTATCGGTGTTGCTTGAATCTGTAATTTTTTCCTCCTATCATTGATTGCTTTTAATGCTCAAAATGAGTTGCCTCTTCCATAAAAAAGAACTCACGAAAATAAAAGGATCGGATACAGCATCCGACTCAAACCATTAGATATTCTCAAAGGCATTTGAAAGAATCTGTAAAAGCCGCTTGGGATTTCTATATTTTTATAATGATGAGAAAATTGCATCGGTGTCTGGATAAAGAAAATAAGTTTCTTGCTTAAAAAAGACATTTGTATCTTGAAACCAGAAGGGAGCTTAAAACACTAATTTTTCCTTCCGTTGCTTCATTTTTTTTCTTTTCGACAAATACAAATCCTGAGAAACACTCACAAGAATCTTAGTAAAAATAAATACGTACTAATAATAGTTTTTATTTTATTGTTTTGATAGTATCCAGTGATAAGTTTGATATATATATATATATATATATATATATATATATTTATATATATATATATATATATATATATTTGATATATATATATATATATATATTTATATATATATATATATATATATATATATATATATATATTTGATATATATATATATATATATATATATATATATATATATATATATATATATATATATATATATATATATATATATATATATAGTATATATATAGCGTCAAATATATATATATATATTTTGATATAGATCATGTTGTAAATGATTCTTACTTAATTTATCGTTATATAGATGATATAATAATTTTTGGTAAAAATAGTGAATACAAACCAAATATTACGTTCTACCCTGATTATCTCAAGCTCCTTAAAACTAGCTTCAACTCTAATAGGGTGGAATTCTTGGATTTAGACTTGCATCTTATTAACAATAATGTAGTCAGTAACATTTTTGACAAAAGAGATTCGTTTAAGTTCCATATAATTAAAATTCCCGTATGGAATAGTAATTTGCATATATCAATTTACAGAAATATCATTTTCTATTTTTTATTTAGAAATAATAACTTAACTACCCACAAAATAGATAAATACAATAATATAAAACAATTTTTTCAATGTTGTTTAGATCATGAATACCCTTTTAATTTCTTAAGAACTTATATTCATCACAAATACATTAACTGTCTTGCTACTTCGAATTCCAAAACCACCACACAACAATAGGATTTCAAAGTCAGCATGTTAGTGGTCTTGCTGTGAAGATTATATCATAACACTCATATCACAGTTTACATTTTTTCCACACACCTCTTGAACATCTTACACATTGTTGACAACCAACCAAATTAGAGCCTAGCAATTTTACATTTTTGACAATCAACTAATTCAAATTCTACTGTATTTGATTGTCGTCTTTTTTTATACCTGTCTTTGCTGGCTGGTTTAACAGTCAGCTCAAAAGATGTGTTTATGTATTTTCGAATTTTTTAACTTGGTGAATAATCGATTTTCATTAATGTCAAGACACTTGATTCTCCTCGTAAAAGCTCTGTGAGTAAAGAAATTTTGTTAAATTATTTCTTGAAAGATACTTTTCTTATGTAATTGTTTTAGCATTTTTTCTACTTTTCTTACGTAATTATTTTGTGATTTTCTGCATTAAGAGTTTGGGAGAGTTTGTTACATAATAGTAATGAGTGGTTTTTTCATACTCTCTGAGTTATCCAAACTCTGAAGTTTTGTTTATTTTATTTTATTTGGTTTTCCTACCGAGTTGCAAAGGGGGATGGTTGGCGCCTTCAAACTAGTTTAACCCCACTTATTCGGTCCTAAGTCCGAAATTGCTTTCTGACTCGCTAGGTTCTTCTTTTTTGTAGTTTCTTTTTTTTTTATTTCTCTATAATTTTGTTCTTTATGTTCAGGTTTTATATTTTTATTATGATATTTCTTGTTCTGTTCTTTATCTATTATTTCTTATTTTTGATATATAATACATATTTCTTTTATATATATATATATATATATATATATAAGTTATTATTATATATCTGTAGCGATTATTATGTATCTAAGTAGCGATATAATAAATTATTTCTTATGAGTATATAAAAAATGAGAACTTTTCCGTTTCGATGGTGCACGTGATAATGCGCCAAAAAGTATGCAACCGACACCAAACGGAATATTTCGGCTAGTAAACTTTTGCTCCCCCAGTTTTCAAAACAAGTCGTGGTCTTCTTGTATCAGTAAGTTATTCATAATACATCAAAAGTGGATAAAAAACCAATGAAAACTTATATCTATTTACTATCATGTGCATGTTGTATGCTGTCGCCAATGACGCCAACTTGGCGAGATTTGCGCCGGCGAAACAGAAAAGTACCAAAAAATGTTCCAAATTGTAACCTCGAATTTTCATTGCTTAACTCTTTTCATTTTTCCTTCTTTTATTTTATAAGTTTATCAGATTAATTTATCTTTTGTTAGCTATTGAAAGTTCACACATTGATGTTAAATATTAGTTGTGTGTTCGCGTTTTTAAACATAGTAAAACAAATCTATTTGTGTACCAAAATTTGCATTCGATTATTTTAGAAAGAAACCGAGATACATCTTTTAGCTATTCATTCCAAATGCTCGAACAGTAAACACGAATGTTGTTTCATTTTTTTTGCCCGTCTCAAATACATGTTGTGTTAAACATTTTAAGTGTGTAATTATAATCTCTAAATGAAGAGATATGTACCTGTCGTGAGTGTTGTGGGGAATTTGGATGTCAAATACAAACGTCTTGACAGGTGTGTTCATGGAACATGTGACAAATAGTTTGAGTACACCCCTAAATTGAATTCCAAGACGCTCCCAGGGCAGTGAGTAGCATTCCGAGGCTCTGATGCTTACCTATGGGTGAATGACACGGATGCTCTAGTGTATCTTTGGCCTTCACAAACTATGTTAGAGATGCAAAAGTCCTAAAAGCCACTGCTTTTTTTCCCTGACATGCCATTCCAAGAAGGTAGTAGGTTAACAATTTCAGTATTTTTTTTTATTGTATTGCTTTAAACCGGAAACATAATTTTTCGTCACTCAATGTGTATCGCTTTTTTAAATGTTAAATATATATTTAAATAAATGTTAATTCATGAAAGAAATGCTTCCATATCGGAATGATAATAATATAAAAGGCAGTTACGACTGCAGAGAAGTTAGTCACAGTGCCTTAAAAGAAACAGTGTTGTAGATTCGAAGTGAATGCCAAATACTAATGCTATTTTTCACTTTAATAAGATATATACAAAATCTAAAAAGAAAATCTCTAACTTTTAAAAGCATAGTTTAGGCAGAGTAAGGCTTATTTCTAAAATTTTAACGTAATTTGTGTATTTGTTAAATGAGTTGATATTTTCTCACGTAACGTTTGATTCTTAAATTATTCTAAAAACTTATATCAAAAGATTTCATAAAAAGTAAACAATATTGTGCTGCTACGTAAAATTACTAATTAATTTTATATATATTAATAGACATAATTCATTTTTATATATTTTATAAACTGCTTATTATTTGTACAGAAATGAATGTTATGTTTTGGTGTTTGCTTTTTGAGTTATACTCATCTGATAAAAAAAATTCTTTCCACCCGTGCACGTTACATATATATACAGGGTGTTGCCAAACTCGACCGACAAATTCAGAGGGTTGATTGTAGGCATATGTCCCAACACACTTTTTTATTACGCTGCGTAACCACTTTTATGTTGCATATCCGGGAGCTGGAAGGAATCTGGTGGACCTGTTGCTTAGACTCCACGCTCCCTGGACTGCAATTCCTTGGATTTCTTCTTCTGGGATCTGAGACACCGGTGGATGATCTTATGGGAGGGTTTGTCGTCACTTCAGCTCACATTGTCAACAGAACTGATTTGTCTGAATGCATCCGACATACCTCCGTCGGTCGGTCGGTGGTGCTATTATCTATGAGACCACAACTTCATATAACTCCTAAAACTAAGAATTGTCTTTGTATTTCTGACGATGAGCTCTCTGATGCCTTCTTCGTATTGTAAACATTTTTTACGTCAGATAAATGTATTTTTACTTCTTATTGCTTCTTTTCCTTCCACTCGACATCACTATCTTCAAATCTGTTTTTGCCAATTTCTACGACAAAACATAATTTGTGAACTCATGCCCTATGTTGATTTATCGTCTCTATGCTGTCTGTTAACATCACTTTGAATTTATCGGTTGAATTCAGACTATATTATATTGTCGATTATAACTATAGTTTTCAAATTTTTTTGTCGTGAATAATGTAACTATTTTTCCAAATTTTAATGAAATTAATTACTTTATCCTAATTCCTAATTTTTTGATAAATAAATTCATTAAAATTATTTTAGAAATTTCTCAGCATGTCTGGTTTTGTTCTCACTACTTAAAATATAAATTTTTATATATTTATTATCTGTTACGGAAATTCAATAGATCCATATAATGTCATTTACTTAAATTGATACAAATGTAAATGAAGAATAAATTTCAGTTTCAAAGTTTAGATTATTTATTAGTTCACATTAGTATTAATAATCGAGAGAAAAATTGTTTTTATTTCGGGGTACATCATGGTAGATTATTTATTTTCAAAACTTACTTGAGGATGAACTTATCCATGAAATTTAAGGTATCCATCCGAACACATTAAAATGACCAAATTCGATCAAAACACATATTATTTGTTTTTTATTTTATTTTATTGAATGAAGCTATCTTTTGGATTTACAAAATATACTTTCTTTTGATTCTATGTTGCTTAGAGGCCAAGTTACAATCAATTTCATTAAATTAAAAATGGGGGGAATTGAAAGTGGGCGTTTATAAATTGCTCAAAATCGATAAGGCATCTAATTGTTCAAAAGGTTATAAATATATTTCTATAAAACCTTTTTAACCTGATATTTATACTATTTTGCTATAGAATGTACTAAAATATGTCTTTTTGTACGAATATTTTGTGACTTATGGCCTGTTCTTTAATTAATTGTCTCATAAAGAATGTCTCATTTCGCATAGCATTTACTCGATCAGCCTTAAAATTTAAAATTTTAATAAAATGCCACATTTTAGTACATCCTCTAGATAAATGTATCTAATCTGTTTTAGTAATACTTTTACTTATATGAGTTTATTACTTATTGCTAAATTTTCACTTATAAATGTTATTTTTGTAAAATTAAGATATTATTTTTATATATATATATATATATATATGTGTGTGTGTGTGTCTGTGTGTGTGTGTGTGTGTGGGTAAAGATAATTAAATTACATTAAAAATTAAATTCCCTTTCTGGCACAATTAACTTTTATTTTTTCATTACACCTTCAAGTATTACATTAATTACCCACTTATTTCTCTGAAACAGACGCTCTAACCAATAAAATTATTTGATCCCAGATCATAGTATTTAATAGCTCTATATGTCAGCATTAACTTTCAAGTACACTCATAAAATCCGCCATACTTAGAACATCTGTGTTTTAAGTGTTAACGTGGCGTTCAATTTTCTCTCTGATCTTAGCATCAGAAACTATTTAGAAATTCTTGAATAAAGACCTTTTAAAAAATTAAGTCTGATTTTGGCTCCAAAACATGTGATATATATATATATATATATATATATATATATATATATATATATATATATATATATATATATATATATATATATATATATATATATATATATATATATATACATATGCATATGTACATATACATATATATATATATGTATATGTGTATGTGTATATGTATATACTAAGTTAAATATTAGTATTTATCGGTATTGATGCTTAAAAAAAGCATTTGTAATGTCTTAGTATGCTGTTTTTTTCTTAAAGTACTCTGAACGTTTTCGGATACCTTAAACTGCTTACAGGAAAAATTAAAATTTTAACACCTTAAATGTTTGCCAGAAGAAATATATAAAGAAGAAATTCTTCTTTCATCTTCTTATATGAGCATAATAATATCCTTCTTCATATATGAACATAATAATGTCATCCTTCCAATAAAAGTATTCATTATATATTTTCCGTAATATAATTTCTGGATACTAAAGAAAAGATTACATTATTATTGAGATATATGGAAGAAAAAAGCATTGTAATTTCATGGCTCAGATGAAGGAAAAGAAGTCTTTTATCGAGTCAATATACACTGTATCTTATAGCGTTTTGTTACTCGCTAAAGAGACACCCTCGATGTATGTGTTAACATGATTACGAATGAAAAGCCAAAATCTAAGACCTGTCTCGTTTCGTACCATCTATTGTTTCTAATGCTTTTGCTAACGAACTGATGGAGTAATCAATGAAAAAGTATTAGCAAATCGAATCATGCTTGTGTGACGGAAAACGTGAAAAGGGGTTTCCGGAAGAATTTTTCCTTATCCTTTTTCGCTTTGGTACTCTGTATTGATCTGTGTATTCGAATGGGGAAGATGGAAGCATAGAAATGTTTCGAACAAATTGATTGAAACTTTTTGAGAATTGGCAGGTCTAGTTTCGATTTTGTTGAGGGATATTGGAATGTATACTTAAAGAGAAGTGCCAGAAATTTTGTAATTTATTTTTCAGTTTGAATAAAACATAAGAAAATTAACTTCCTGTATGTCACAATTATGTTGTTGACTTATTGTTCAGGCATTTAAATAGTATTGCATAAGCAATAGTATTAAAAAAAATCTCGAAAATTTGTAAATGACATTACGAAGTAAGAATAAATGTGTTGATTCCTAATTTAAATTTAATTAGAAAGAAGGAGTACTGTAGTGATGTTGAATATTTTTAAAAGGATAGTAATAGAACCTAATTATAGTAAAAAAAATGGAAAGTAGATACTTTTATGTATCATGAGCAATGATTGCATTACATTGATTATGATACATATTGCTAAGTATAAATGCTTCACAATCCTTAAATTTAGTTAAATACGAGTATTACAAATGAATTTTAAAGATTATAAAACTGAAGAGTATTATAAATTCCCCTTAAAAACTATGGAGCGAATCGAAAGTTATTCAAAAAACACTGATACAGTAAATAGGGAGTGATAAGCTATGGTAAAAATTGTCTACCAAGCTTGTTTCATAGTAAGCTATAATATTAAATATTGTCATAAACTCTTATACAAAAATAATACGAAATGTACTCTAATGTAAAAATAAAGGAACTAAAATGTAAATTGGTTATATCTTGAAAAAATTTTATTTTTAATATTATATCTTATCGTCTTACCGTCACAAAAACTATTCGTGTTTTAAAAAAATATTGCTTATAAATCCGTAAATACCCTATTTTATATTTATGTTCCTTGATATTTAAATCAAATTTATCTTTGACGAATACATGTATACATTCATTAAATGTTTTGAAAATTTGGGAAATTAGGAAATTTAATTAAATGAATTTTTATTTTTTAAGTTACATTTAGTAACAATTTGTTTTAATTTAAATGTATTTTCAAAAGTACTTTTATATAAATAAACCATTTTAAATTGAAGATATTTCAGGTTTATATATATATATATATATATATATATATATATATATATATATATATATATATATATATTCATATTCATTATAACATAATAAATTACACACAAAAACTTAAACATTTACAATAGCAAATTTTGCTCCAAAAATTGTTAAAACATTTATTAAAAATTCAAGATTTATAATTTATATGTTTTGAAAATTGAATAAAAGTAGTTATTTGACTATTTATTATTATGTGACCTTTCAAACTTTAGTGAAAAATGAAATGTCTTTAAAACATTACAAAAGTATACACATTTCCTTTTTCTTCATTTTTTCTTTCCTCTTTACAGGTATATCTATACAGTTATGTGACGACGGTACGTGTTGCTTATAAGAATTATTCTCGATCCTGTAATATACAAGATTTATTTCACTGACCGAACAAATTTATTCATCCGGAGGTTTAAATACAACAAACTGTCCGATATTTAATTATATGCATAGTAAGCCGTTACGCAAACGCAGAAACGCCAAATAAAATATTTGATCATTAGAGTAGTACCCGGAAAAGAATACCATGAAGTGATAATTTAAATGTATGGTGTATAAGAAATGTAGTATCAAATAACATAAGCACACAACTTACTTCCTGGTATTAGGAAGGTGCATAAAGTAAAATGCATCAAATATAGACTATACCCACAAACTGTAGAGATGCAGCTAAATGTGATTAACAATAGTTCTGAAGAATTATACAAATATCTGCCGAATTTTAGTATTAATGTTACAGAAATTCCCTCGTATGACTTTGGGCCAGAACATCATAGAACCATACGAATATGTTCTTTATCCATCATGTTTATTTTTTCTCTTCTTGGCAACACTATGGTTGTCAGACAACTACTTCCTCTCACAAGAGGTCGATTTCCTAAATCGAAAATTCTTTTCCTGAACTTGGCGGCTGCAGACCTATCTGTCACTTTTGCAACGATGTTGACTCAACTCATCTGGGAATTGATGGATCAACAATGGATTGCTGGAGATGCTCTGTGTAAGATATTTAAATTCTCACAGACATATTCTCTTTGTTCATCAACATACATGCTTGTGGCTATTGCTGTGGAAAGGTACAATGCTATCGTCAGGCCATTCGCACCATCGCAAGAACCCAAGTATTATGCTCTCGTAACATGGATTGCTGCTTTGCTTCCAGCGTTTCCATGTTTTATTGTATTTCATGTTGTCCATCTTTCGGAAAACATTTCCAAGTGTGTTTCTAAGTTTTACACATCTCCACAGGCCATGTTTTGGCGTCAAACGTACGTCATATGTGTGTTTTTGTTTGCTTTTATATTTCCTTTTCTGATTTTGCTGGTGCTGTACATTAGAATAGTGGTTGAAATACGACTGCGTTCGTTTGTGTTTACTGCCAGCCAGCAAACTGCATCTTCATTACCACGAGCCAGAATCAAAACATTGAGAATGACAAGCGCTATTCTCCTAACCTTCATATTATTAAACATTCCCTATGTTGTACAAGAATGCCTCATTTCCTTTGGCTACTCGGAATTAATCAACAAGAATATCAGTGCATTGGCTGGAGTCATTTCAGCTAGCAACAGTGCCTTTAATCCATACATATATTTGATGTTCCAAACGAAAGAAACGTGCATCGGAAGGTGCTTAAGAAGTGTTATTACTGTTATGTGCTCCAGGCACTGTACAACTACAAATCACAAAAATGACCATTCGTTTTTATCCTCATCGTCTAAGACTTCATCAAAATTCGACATGCATACATTGACGACTTTACCACCACTAAGAGCAGCAAGAGTTAACTCCATGATTAATAAAGGAACAAATGTGCGTGCAGAAGAAACCTTTGTGTGAACAATTTTAAAGGTCAAAAATTCAAATATTTATGGACTGATAAATCAAATTTCCATGTTTGTGAAAAGATTTCACAAAATATAAAAAGTTTCCATTTTATTTGTATGCTTTATTACAAAAATCATTTTCAAATAAACTTTTAAAAATTTTTTCAGCCTGTGATTCTGATACATTTATACTATAATGTATTAGTTTGAATTTGGTACAATGCATTACTTTTTTACGAGATTTATTAGCAAGTTATTTCGTTTGCGAAATAATAAAATTCATTATATATGAACAAAAATGATAAAAACATCACGTAATTTCCTGATTTTACTCTGAAAAACTCATTTTTTGGTGTTTTTATCAAAATAACTAATGGTGCCAAATTTTACAACGAATAGTTGGATGTAATTGCTATTTTATTTTGTGTAACAAAGATTTTTATGATTCATGTTTTAGTGGTAAGAAAACGTTTTTAAAAAAATTCGTTTACTTGCATCTATTTGAATTTTTGAAAACTCTTGAAATTATTTTTGAAAATTAATTTTTTTCAATGAACGAATTTTAAGGGGACAGAGTGCGATTTATACAAAAAAAAAGTTCTGATTGATAATAATTGACTTACACTCATTAAATTTGATTTACATGTACATCAAACATATATAATAAACGCTGCCATTAATTTTCCTTCTAGCATTATTAATATTCGTAAAATAAATATTTTTTCCTGGATGCTTATTGATAATTCCTTACAAAAATGTGTAAATTCTAAATTCAGATTTTGTTTTTTTAAAAAAGAAATCGTTGCTTTGATTCAGAAATGCATACCAACTTTTGTTACGTGTACCAATAGCAAAAGGTAAAAAAAAAAATTCTAAGCATTTTTCACAATAGAAAAGAAAAGGCCTTAACGTTTCAAATGAAGATAAATTAGTTATTTACTTTTTGCTAGAAAAATAAGTTTAAAATTTTTTTAATTACCGCTAGAATGCGAATAAAAACGAATATAAAAGTTATAAATCTCGGTTTTTTAAATTTAGATTTTGCAAATTTTATGAGATTATATATGAAGAATAATTTATAGGATAAGAAAAATTATGTTCATTTTTTTGTCCAATTTTTGTCATTTGAATCGATCTGTGTCCTCTTAAAATTCTGAGATTCCAACTATATATTTAATATTTATTTGAAAATCAGATACGTATACATACATATGGATAGATTATACATTTACTAAGATGTAAATGGAAACGCCAAACAAAAGTGTTTTGATTGTACAATTGTCATTTAATAAACTTATACAATTTATAGAAATAAAATTAAGATTCCTTGTTATCTACAAAAAACTTATGTACTTAGTTTTTATTTATGTATGGTTAATGAACTGGCAGAAATATTTAAATGGAATTTTCAAAATTATTTATGAATTCCATCACTTATACCAAAAGCAAAATTAAAATTTTCACATTGAGTAATACTTATTCGAATTCAACGAACTGTAAAAATATATTTAGTCTTCATTATTATAGGAGGGTACTTTGTTAAATTCAATATATTGCACTTAAATTGAAAAAAAATGTTTTTATCTGAACATAAATATATCTATGTAAGAAAGTATGAATCGTGTTTCCTACATGTGTATTAATATATTACTTTCAATTAGGAATGCAAACATCGATTATTTTTATCAATAATAAATTTAAAACATCTTGTTTCAAATTACTTCCCTGTTTCTATAAATTAAGTTTTTAAACAAAGTAAAATTCGATTTCTATATCGAATAGTGTAAGAAATTTATTGAATTGGGAAAATTTTTCAGCTCTATAATTACCATTTTTAAGTAAATTAAACAAAATCTTGCATTTGCTTCAAATACTTTGAATCAATAAAGCTTTAACACGGTGCTCTATCTAAGATTGTTTCAGTTATTGAAATGTATAGTGTATATATGTGTGTTGTACATACAATTATGCAAATATTTTATTGTAAATATAATTGATGTAGTAATTGTAAAAAAACTAGTTTTATGAAATATTTGTAAATATAATAGTTTTATCCCACATATTTATAGTTAAATTTGTAAGCCTCAAAACGTAACTTTAGTTTCTCTGTAAAAATGCATTATAATTTTACATAACTTTCGGGAATTGGGCAATGGAACTAGAACTTCATTTTCAAATTACAGTATTTCCGTGAGATGAGCTTCCTTTATTGAAATCTATATTGAATTAATTAATTTTAGAAAGGCTAAGATATAAGTCTATCAAAATATTCCACGTTGACAACATTCTAATCTTACAAGGGGAGGGCATGAATAAGAAAATTCATTCGGGATCGAGACTTGGTGTAAAAGTAGTACTCCTTTAGGATGTTCAACCCTCAATGGAATTCCGCCGAATGGCCAGTCAATTCGGAGAAAATAGCCTTCGAAATTCATGCTTAGCTTTTATACAATTAAGTTTCAATTTCCTTCAACGGTTTTGTCACCTGGTTTGCAAATCGTTTGCATACTATGCGCGAGGTCAGGGTTCGATGAATTGATCATTTTTTTTTCATTTCATTCAATTATTTTTAAAATGAAATAAATTTATTTATGAAAGTTTTATTTAATATTAAATAATATTTTTTTGTATTTATAAAGTCAAAAATTATTGTAATTATATAAATATTTATATTAAATTTTATAAATATATTTTTATATTAATAAATAATATTTATAATAAATATTAAATGATATTATACATAAACATTAGTTACAAATAGTTTTGTAATGTGAAATACAAAATACTATAAATAAAATATTATATATAACATAGAATGCTTTTCAAGTATATTATTATTAGTTTAATTATTTTATAATTAATAATATACAAACTATCTCTTTTTTATATATTATTAATTAAATTATTTTATAATTTCATAAAATATTTAATAAGTCATTTTAAATACATTTAAATATATTTAATAAATTTATTTAAATAATTTTAATAACAAATGAATAATAATTTTAATAATAAAACAATAATAATTTTAATAATAAAATAATATCTTTAATATTAAATGAAAAATAATTTTAAATATAAATGAATAGTAATTTTAATAATTAAAGAATAATAATTTTAATAATAAATGAATAATAATTTTAATAATAAATAAATAAAAAAAATTATTAATAATATATCTTATTAAGAATAATTCTTATTAATAATGGCTCTTATTTATTATGATTCTTATTAATTTCAATTATCAATAACTTTAATTATCTATAATTTTAATTAATAGTCATTTTAAATAAGTGTAATTAATATTTATTTTAAATAATTTTTATCAATAATTATTCTAATTAATTTGTATTAATAATATATTTTATTATTTTTAATTAATAATAATTATAAATATTGTGAATTAATAATAATTTTAAATAATTTTAATTAATAATAATTTAATTATTGTTAATTAATAATAATTTTAAATATTGTTAATTAATAATAATTTTAAATAATTTTAATAATAAATAATTTAAATAATAAATTTATTAATTTTTTTTACTTTTTAAAATACAAAATAATTGCATAAAATATCATTTACTCTTTAATAAACCTTTCATAAATAATTTTTTTTAATTTTAAAATTAATTAAATGAAATGAGTAAAAAAAAGTCCATCGATGAATCGAACCCTGACCTCGCGCATAGTATGCAGACGGTTTGCAAAACAGGCTACAGAATCGTTGCACAAAATTGAACTTTAATTGTATAAAAGCTAAGCATGAGTTTCGAAGGCATTTTTCTCCGAATTGATTGGCCATTCGGCGGAATTACATTGAGGGTTGAACACTGTAAGGGAGTACTACTATTAAACCAAGTCTCAACCCCAAATGAACTTCCTTAGTCGTGCCCGCCCCTTGTTAGTCTTTGTTTTAGCAGAAAATTTACCAATGCAAGTTATGAGAATGATAAAATTAAATACGTCGTAACTTGAATTATTACGAAAAACTCAAAATTTTCTTTTGTGTAGCAAGCCTCAAAATTCAGTATATCTTAGATAGAACTTAGTTTATATATATTTTACTAACTATTTCTATGATCAGTTTTTATTAGTATTCCACTTGGATTACCCTTAAACATATCTTTGAAGTGTATAAATGCAAATGAAATTTCTATAAATTTTTGAAAAATTTTGCAATAACTTTAATGTATCCCCAAATACTGAACAATTTCATATGTATAGAAAAATGTATTTTCTTTATTTTACCTGTTCTAACTTCTTTGTTCAATTCTCATAAATCACAATGTATAAATTAGTATAAATTTAGCTAGAAATCGGTATAAATTATGCTAGAAATATTTTCATTTGCTATTTCCACTTTAGAAATGTGTGTAAAATATTGAAACCTAGCTAGAACTAGCACATTCAAATAAAATTTTCATGTTTTTCTTTTCTTTTCTTTTTCTCAAAACTGTATGTACATTATTTTCTTTCTTTCGTTATTCACAAATTACAATCCAGTTTTCTCTGAAGTATGAAGTAATGAAATAAAGGAAATAATAAACATGTCAACATCTTCTGACATTGCCTTTTAAATTACTAATAGCAAGTCACACAAAAAAGCTTTTAACTCTTTCTCTTAATCAGTATAATCAGTAACATAATAGCAAAGACAGAATAGTTTAAAATCTAGAGTTGATGAATAATTAATTTTAAATTTACCTAGGATGGATGTAATGAATAGAAATCGTCACTGTCTACATATGTCTTCCTTTTATTTTAAAATTATATGTTCCTAACTTGTTACGACCTTTAAAAATGATAATTTCTTCTACATTATGCATTTGTAAAAATTTAATTTTAAAAATAACACTCTTCAACGCGAATAATGTTATAAACTTATGTAACCAGAAATTAACAGGTATAATTTCTAAAGTTAAAATTCTAACTGGAAAAATTTCTTCTAGTAAATGTCATTTTGATTTCTTTTAATCAAATGTTTCTTTTCTCCTTTTGACTACTCTTAATGTGCTCAACAGTTTTAATTTTGTTTCCAAAAGTATTATCAAATACCTGTATCTTTAAAAACAATTTCAACTTCATTTGCTAACAAGCAAATATTTTGATCATCAAATAATTGCATTGCATTTTATTTTTGTTGGGTCTTTGTTATCATTTATAATTTCCGTTGTCGTAACGAATCATGTTTATTTATTATTATTTAATGTAAGTCATACATTTTTTTTCCAGAATAATTATTTTAATTTTTTTCAAAGATAGTTTGAAGATTTATTTATATTTTATGCATAGCATTTTTCCAATCTATCCAAAACTTTGCAATCAACTTTTCATGTCTTAGAAAATTTACAAGTTTATGTACTAGTTGGAGAGCTGATGTGATCCACCGTATAGAGAGGCTGATGCATATTATATATGTCATGGCTCCAAGTCCATACAATGGTGAGGAACTTAGAGAGTAGGGTGGCAAGTCATGTGCAACCTCGTTCCTTAAACATGGTTCAAAATTACGAGATCCGTCGTCGAAAAACCCCATGTTGCTTTAAATAAGTGATTTCCAAAGTAGTGTACATGGACTCCCAGGGGCTTATGACGAACTGCAAGGGTTCCACGTTAGCGAAAAAATAATTTGGGGGTCCATGAGGTGTAAAAAGGGGTCTACAATAGCCTAAATTAGATCGGGACCTTAATTTTAAAAGAAAATTTAATCAAGTGTAAACCAGATTTACCTATTTAACAGCTTTATTTACTTAATTTACTGGGATTTATGTACAGTTACAAGGCCACAAATTAAAAAAAAAAAAACATCATTTCAGTGTTCCCTGCCAAAACAAACCTAAAGGAGTATAAAACTGGACGTCGCGAATTTTAGCAGTTTCTCAATTTGTCACAGAAAAATGACGTTTTAACCAATATTCAACATTTAAATACCCTTTAATCAGATTTTGAAACTAGGTTTGAGAATGCTTAGACTATGGTAACATCACAATAGGAATGAATTCAAGTTGTCATTTTTAAAAAAAATGTCTGATTACAAAAGGAACTGATTTTATAGACCTAACGAATATCTTTTAGTAAAGTTTAGAAACGAATGTCAACAATTTTGGCTTTAAAAAGTTATACCTGTTATTTATCCCGAATTTTGGAACATCTGAAAAAAGTTTTGAATTGCTTTTCTCAAAGCAGAGGAGTTTCAGATAGCTAGCCAATCTCTAAAATAAAAACAGAAAGGAAAAAAAGAGAAATATTGGGGATTCTACTAACCGAGGATATTTAGGGTTAAATCTGAAAATATTAAATCCAAATGTTGAAAATTTGACATTGAACCAACAGATTCCTCCCACCCATTGAAAACACTCGCAATTTTATCCAACAATTATTTCATATATTAATTAAATGTTAATTTGATTAATTCACATGCGTTTCTTAAGTTTTAAATACTCTACTTAACTACAGTTAGAAACATAAAACTTTTAAAGCAAGTAGTGCTACACCAGCTGTCAAAAATATTAAAGTAGATAAATGTGAAAAAATTTAATATGAGGTATGTAGGGGTCTTCACAAAACCGAAAAACATGGCAAAGGGTCTATGAGACAAAAAAGTTTGGGAGCCACTGCTTTAGATTGAGACGTTACTAAACACAGGCCGTGGTAACCTAGTTAGTTATAATCATGGACTATAGTGGCTGGCGTATCATGAGTTCGATCCTAGTACCACTGAAGACCCACCGTGTAAAAGGGTCGATTGAAGTTAGGTGTATCGAGACTCGGAATCTTTGAATTAGCTTCGTGTGGAAGTTCAGAGAGAGAGGTGTCTTCCTCAACACTTGACCATATCTAAAAATTTGATTTCAATCTACAATAAACCTTGTGTTGCCTTAAGGC
Organism: Trichonephila clavipes; assembly: GCA_019973935.1. Lineage (NCBI taxonomy): Eukaryota > Metazoa > Arthropoda > Arachnida > Araneae > Nephilidae > Trichonephila > Trichonephila clavipes. The sequence goes on from BMAU01012255.1 coordinate 51,356, forward strand.
CTTATGACACGTACATGTTTCGAACAATTTTTCGTTCAAATCGTGTAATTTTTACTCAGTTGCCATAGCAACAGCTTTCAAGCAACTTTTCACTAGAGAGCTCAAAAAGTTGTTCCAAATAAAAAATGCTTGAAATTCCAGCCAATGGGGTTCTTCGGCACCTTACGTCATAAACAAGATGGCGGCTTCAATTCCGTTAAGCACATCAGATATGGCGTATAATATTTTAATGGTGTGTAATATTTTAACCGCTTATAATAATTTAAATAGAATGAATGGGGCTTCATTTTTGTTTACGCTCTTCAACAAAAGCGTGAGAGAAATAAAAAGAAATAATTTTGGATGTTCGTTTTCCGAAGCTGAAAAATCGGCAAGTAAATTTTCAATGTGGAGATAGAGTGCAGCTAATGCCAGATCATATCGTTCTGTTTAAGGCAACCCTTCTCCCTCAGATTAGGCAAAAAATTGGACGAAAAACTTGCACGGAAAGTGGGCGTGTGATACGACCTTCAGAGTACGACCGCTAATAAACGCTGACTTAATTTTAAACAGGTTTCAGGGGGGAATTCATAGAATAAATTAAAAGAGCAAATTAAAATTTTGGTCATAAAATCGAGTATTTCCTTTTTTTAATGCTTCATGAAAAGTGCCTCTACTGGTTCATGGGAAAACAAAGTTTGCATTTAGTCTATTAGTCATCATTAATACAAACCATCGTTCTCATTGTTTCACACACATTTCAAAATGTTCGGATTGAAATGGAATCATTTGTACAATGAGTTCAGCGATAGATAAAAAAAAGAATTATATCTCTGTAATTTTTATTTTATTTTAAGTAGATGTACATCTCGAAATATGACTTTTAAATGAATCACTTTTTTAGTTTTAGGAACTCACTTTACATATAAAGTCTTATTTCTCTCTTTTTCTGTGTTATTTTAAATGTTTTTTGTATAAACCATGCTCAATGTAATATTGTTTCTTAATACTTGTGTAATTGTTACAAAATAAATGTTATTTCAAAAAGTAGTTTCCTTTTCTTAAATCAATTATGCCTTATTTTCTATACATGAATATTTTCTCCTCAATGGATGCCAACCTTCAAAAGCTTGGAATTGTTAAATTGACAAGCAATCGCATAATTATTGGGATGTGTTACAGGAAGAAATAGTCCTTTACGAATACTTCAATCAGTCACCGATCATCGAGTGATATACTTATCCATTTAAAAATGTAACAAGAGTTGAGTAATTAGAACCATCGACATATAACTTTTGGACCTTTGCAGAATGGTGAAAGTTCATATGGCTTGAAAAAAGATATAACCTTTATTTCAATAATCAACTTACTCAAGATGATAGTTGTAAATATGAAACCACCGGGTTTAGCACCAAGTATGCATTACACGAGCTTATAAAGTGTCTTTCTTTTGGAGGAGCTTTTATCCAATACTTGTTTAACTTTTCATTTCCTAAGCATGTACAACAACATCTTCTCAAGAATTTAGCATCATTACAATAGATGCAGTTTAGAAATATTCTGATAGAAGCACAAAAGACTAAAATCATTTTGTCAATTAGTTTTTTTTCAAATATCTTAATCGTTATTAGCAGATTGCAATTGTAGCTTCACAATCGTCAAGACTTTATTAAAATAATGTTTTGTATTTCAGTTTAACAACAGTTTTAAATTACCCTTTACTTTGTTTTTCATTTCATTTATCTGATTGAAATATTTATACATTTCCTGAATTTAACTTCACCAGTAAGATTAAAGAATTCTGCGAAAGTAACTTGGTATTTTAAGGTACAATGCATAGTGACAATATATTTAATCTCATCTGTGACTTCTAATGTTTTTGAAAAAAAAACATTATTTAAAGCTAATGAATACCGACAGGTCAATTTCAAGAGAAACTATTTGATCTCTCTTTTATTAAATTAATAAGGAAAATAATCAAGTCGTGAAAAATTATACTTATTGTCAGTGAGTAAAAGTAATAGAGGTCACATAAACTAATCAAATTTATTTACATCGAAGTACAGCTTAGCTTTCTTAGAATAACTAAAACCAATATATTATTGCTAACAATTTAAATTAAATCAAGCAGAAATTACATATGTAAGAATAAACAAGATTTCTTTATGCCACGGATTTTCTCCTTAGATCAATTAGTTACATTTGAACTTCCTTAAATTGTGCAATTAATAAGAACATTAAATAAAATTTGAATATAACTGACTGTAGTTCACCAAAATACAGCCATACAATCTTATATCCACAATTAATTATTTATAAATAAATATAATATATTCATTGCATAAAAAGCATCAGAAAATAATCGGAATCATTGTACTATTATAAAAGCAAATTTTCCATTTATTGCAAAATCATTCATACATTTCTTAGAAGTTATTTTATTTTACTTTTATAAGAATATTGGAATAGACTTAATGATTAAGCGCAGAATATTTTTATTTGATTATTTTTTATACATTGTTTTATCTTTGATATATATTTCCACAAAATGATATAAACACTATTTGTCAAAAAATTGAGAACGTTCTCAAAATATTTTTTCAATTATATTTCAAATTTAAATACCAGTTGCTAGTTGGAAATAATTTTTATTTTATTCATTTTAGACAAAACCGAAGAAAATTATTCATCACGATCCATCTGAATAAAATGTAACAACTTTTCTTAAATAAGGTGATTAAAGTTGGGGAAACAAAATATTTTCTCAAATAAATGTTTATCAAATCGCTTTCTTTCTCGGATCTCGAATTTTAACCAAATTAAAGTTACTAATGAATTGTCACTGCCATTAAGATTTAAATAATATCAATTAGAAGTAAAATAAAATATTTTTAAAAGCAGTTACTTGCTTGGAAATAACATGTTTATTAATGAATTTGAAAGATTTTTTTCAGACTAAACTAGAAGCCAAAGGAAGTGTTTTAAACATGAAAACAGAATTAAATTAAACTTTTACGTTTATAAAAGTTTTCGTTGTATCATTAAGTCTCAAGCTAATTGATGTCATGAGAGGAAAAAAGAATTTATCGGGTCAAGCAATTTAAATGCTGACTTAAAAATATTAAATCATTTAACTGTACCGAGAAACTATAGTTGTGTTTTTTTAAAACGTTCACAAAATTATTATTTCTTTAAATAAAGGCCTTTACATTTTAAATATCTAAAATATATTTAAAGACAGTGACTTTGTTGATTGTTTGCTACTGTTATATATTTCGACTTATAAACTACTGAAACAGGAAAAAATTTTCCGGTAGAATATGTGCTTGTATCTGCTTGTATGCAAGCAGAGATGTTTATTATAAGAACTTCAGAATATATATATATATCAGAAAAAACAAATGAACATACTTTATTTAGAAAAAATAAATCTGCATTCTTCAATCATTAGATTGTTTACTCAGGCCATTTAAAATAACTGAATTCGTTTAAAAGTTACAGCTTTAGTGGTCCTTCAAGGCACTTTGACAGCTCGCAGATACGTGGACGATATTTTCTTCATGCTATCAAGTCGCCCAGGTGCCATTTATCAGGATAATGTTTGCGCGACTCTCCCAACAATGTCTTCAAGGAATAACATGTCTGGACGCTGGGAAGGCAACTGCAGCCGTCCCGAGATACAGGAGAATTAATGTTGTTATTTCGGCTTGTATAGCCAGAAAAACCGCTTAATAAAATGATATTTTTTGTTCTGAATTTTTAATCATTTGTTTATTTTCATATACCAAACGTGAATGTAGCTATTCTTCTGGGTGCATATATTAATGATACATGAATTGAACTATTTTAAGCCTCTAATGCCATTATTCCAAAATGTGTATCACCATCTGTAAATTAACTTTCAATATATAAACACGATTTAATGTACTTTAAATTATATCAGAACAAAAATTAAAAATTTCAGAAATATTAGATAATTAATGAAAGCTTTACAATCTTCTTATAACCTAAATTAAAATTTTTACCCTTGAATTTAAGAAAAAAGAAAGTGGCTGAAAATTTCCCACAAATTGGACCATATAGAAAGTTATGAAAAATAGCTAAAATTTAAGTATCAAAACGTGATTGCAATTTTTAATCTCGAAGTCATATATGTATTTACTCAGAATTTTTTTTCATTTCCGAAACTCCCGCAGTGCTTAAAATTTGAGTTTAGATTCTCAAAATGCGTGTGACTGTCTAATATTCAATCAAAACAATAAAAATGAAATATAAACCCGTAAAATGATCACTAAGAACGAAGAACAATCCGCATGAAATTATGCAATCTATTTTTCTTTTGTTTAAATTTCGATCCTTAACGTAATTAAGGAAAATAGAAGAGTCATTAAAAATTTTTTTTAAGAAATCAAGAGTTTTTTTTAAAAAATATGCAGAAGCTAATTGAAAATGACATTAAAATTGAATGAAGTAATCTTTTTAATTTTTTTATTATATGCTACACCGTTTTTAACCCCTTAAGTTCCCCTTGCGTCTATACACGTCCTACAGAGCTGGAACCTTTAGTGTCCCGGACGTGTATACTCGTCCTTCCGAAGGAGGACTTTTTGTATTGTGCTGCTCTGTTTAAAACTAGTCCTACGGCCTTGGAACACAATAACATGACATTGACAATGTTTCTTAAGAATTTACTTCTTTCGTAAAAGAGGTAGGGGAAAAATTTGAAAGGGTATATTCCAGGAATGGGGAAATTCATAGCTAAGCAGTTTTTCTTGTTTTACATTTGGGTCTGTTCTTCTCTATTCTACATTTGTTGTCATTTTCACTTATCGTGTGTAATAGGAGTTTTTTAATGTTTTGTACGAATTCACTGAATGTGATACTGGTTTATGTGTGCAACCATGTTTCAGGGTATATCACGGAACCGATAAGTTATTATTTATTTTTTTATTATATTGTTACGTAGATCCGGATTCAAGGATTTTATGCAAACAGCCATAAAGAAAAGTAACAGTTCTTTAAGAACGATGATAATTTATAGACGAAAATCCAATCCTTGAATTACACGATTCAGCAGCAATATTCACAAAATAAATCTCAAACAATTTTCACACCTTTTAAGGCACTCAAACACAATTATCAATGTTTAAAAATACACGTATGTAAAAGATTATTCACAAGCGCCGCCAAACTAATCGCTAGTCAAAACAATGATCACTATTCGCTGTTTAAAATCAAACTGACTGGTTGAGGCTGGGACTGCTCTATTTATAGACGCGGTGGAAACTTCCAGAAACATTCTCACTTCCTTGAAATTAGTGACAGATCCACTACTTTCTAGAAGAGTGCAGAGGGCTCCCCCACACTCACCAACATGGTCACCAATGACGCCAAAATGGTCGCCAAAGTCACCAAATTGGAGGCCAACCTGGTTTTTAAATATGATGCTAACTTGGCTCTATCGCCAAGTATTCGTCAATTTCTCATTGAAACACCACTATAGCGTAAGGAACGGCATTGCTTATGAATATTACAATTTTAGCATAAAATGAGTATAACATAGAGTTACATAAACGCATTACGTCAGTGTTTCTCAAACTTTCAATACTGGTGATCCAATTTACAATCATAATTTTTGTTCTCCCCCCTTGTACAACAATCATGTATTTACTGCAATAAAAATGCACTTTGAGAGAGAGACGCTAAAGTTACAACTGTACAAATTAATACCATAAGAATATTAAATTTTGTATATGTAACTTTTAAGTAATATATATTTTAAGAGAACTACTTAAAATATATATTACTTATTTATTATTATGTTAATTTTTCTTTCTCTAATTTTTAAATTGGAACAGATCGCACAAAATGATATATTTAATTAATGATTTATTTCTCCTTCAGCATTCGTTTCTCAAAGTAGAAATGTCATTAGAAAAATAGTCTAGTCTATGTTGCTTGCTATCATATTCATCACATTTGGGATTATAGGGTACGTTTGCGTTAGTCTGGGCAACCTATCGGACGTCTGCGCAAAACATATAAAACCTCGTACAATTCCACTCAGCTTTGGTCGACTCGATACTTCTATAGCTACCAAATCTAGCTTTTGAATGTACGTTTTTTTAAATTTACACGTTAATTGTAATTCACGAAAATTAAGTATTTACGGCAGTAGATTAAAACAAAATCATACATACATTTTTAAGTCGTAAGCAAACATTCGACGATAATAAAGGATCAACAAGTACACAGACGAGCATGATTCCGGAAATGAAATCAAGGCAATATTCTCAAAAATACTTAAACTTTGGATTTACCACTACTGAAGTAAATGATGGGGGAAAAATCCCCAGCTCGTTATGTGATAAAACTTACAAAGCTGAAGAATAATATGTGAAAGTTGTTTTTAAAACCACGTAAAATCATTTAGCCATGTTGGCACAGAATTTTAAAAAAGTATTTTTTGGATGATGACAACATGGTAGCAAGTTACGAGTGGTTTAGGGATTTATTTCAAGATACTCCAGAAGGGCTCTCAACTTTCGAACTGGATGTGAAATCTTCATAGATTTCACATCCAGTGAAAAATTAAAAGGCAATTTTGTAATAAATCGCTCTTTGAATTTTGGGTAGAGGTGGATGATGAATTTTCTGTTCTGAAAAACAAAAGCACTTCGTATACTATTACCATTTTCAACATCCTACCTTTGTTAAACCGGATTTTCTGCGGTGGCTGCTTTGAAGACAAAATATAGATTTCGGCTAAATATAGAAAAATAGACTCAGAGTGTCAATTTTTAATATTAAACCTACCTTTGTAAAACTTTGCTCCAGAAGACAAGTGCATGGAAGTCCCTAGTAATTATTAAACTTGTTCTTAATTTAGTATTAAAAAATTATTCATAAAATACCTTCTTCAGTACTGATACATTAAACGAACATTGGTTGAAACACCGGCTCTTCACACGAGTCATTTTTTTTAAAAAATAAAACATTATTTTCAATATAATAGCTGAACTGTAAGGAAAGTAAAACTGCGCGCACAACATTGTATACAAAAATGTAAAATAGTTTTTTTAGATAAATGCTATAATTGTAAATAACTGTTTAAAAGAGAACTGTAATTTTAAACCTCACAGAATTAGCACTTAGAATTAATGTTAAATAATGAAAAATAATAAAAAATTCTGATGAAGAATACTTATGTTACTTTTTAATATTTAAAGCGAGAAGACATCAAGATGTTTCAACCCGGGAGCTGGCGTGCACTCGATACTAACGCTAATGGTAGTGCGGGGGGACTCATTCACCCCAATCATTTGTTTATAATTATTTTTACTGTACACGATACAAATCGGAATTCCAGTGAATAATTTAATTAAGAGAAAGTATACTTACCAGCTTTCAATGACTATTCAATTTTTCTTTGATGATTTGAGAAAAAATCCAATAAAACACTGAACTAAAATGATTCAAAAGTCCAAGACCTTAATAAAAGACGTAATTCAGAGACACTATTTTATTAATATTACAGAAATGTTATTTGCTGGCAAAGCTGTCATATTTTGATTCCAAGTTGTTGTAGTTTTAATGAGCTTTCATGATCGAGTGAGTGAATATTAACGTCGCACTGTTCAGCTACATGAGGGCTTTTGGAGACGGACCTCGTAATTTTGAACCATGGTCAAGTGACGAGGACGATACTTGAGCTGGCCTCTTTTAACTACCACACCACTCCAACAAAGGACGTTTGAGCTCTTGACAGATTTAACGTGCATCTCTCCCCTACATGGCGAGTCTTTAGTGGTACTGGGCTCGAACTCGTGACACCTTTGATGATCAACAAATAGCAAGTTGAACTTTTTCTTTCTTGTGTCTTTTTGACAAGGTGAACTGAACCTTGTGGTACACTTATGGCTTCATATTTAAAATTTAAGGAGTTCTTTAGGAATCATTTGAAAATTTTCTTTTCGTTTCATGTTCATGGCGTTTCTCAATCATGAATAATATGCATTCTTTCAGCAGGTTCTTCTTTTGCTTGATCAGTTTCAACTTCCTTCAATAGAGATCAAAAATGTCTCGCACCACCGCTCCCGGGTTAAAAGTGTATTCAGAAGAAAATACGGATGATCTTAAAAGAATTATGACGTTTTTCACTATGCTTTATGTATTTGAAAATACTCATAAAAACATAAACCTTGACCAAATAATCCTTCAAAAATCAATCAATTATTTTCCAAATATCGTAAAACTCTTAATTATTTACAATTTCCTTAAGCGAAAAACAAACAGATAAAAGATGTGACGGAACTAATGTAGAACTAACCATACCAGTAAGTTTGAAGGTCAACCAAATGATCAGCAAACGTATAATGCAGCCTGGCTGAAAAGTGAAATATGTCTTCATTTTATTTTTCTACAACTTATGTACGGTATTTCAATAATAATTACAGTGATGAATTGTTTATCTTAGAATTTTTCTCTGGGTCAGGGTTTTGTTTTTCTTTTAACGAGTAATATTTTATCTTAAAACGTAATAAAAAAATCTCTCATTGAGGAAATACATCAAATTAAACAAAATGTTTCTTTTTTCTTTAATTTGGTTTTGGGATCAAAGATAGCTATTTGATGAAGGAAAAATGCCAGATTATAAACAAATTATATCAGTGTTGTTGTGTATATTTTATAATGGAAGAAAGTATTTTGTTTTACTTCTCTTTCCAGTTATTTTTTTTAAAAAAACTTTAAATTTTTTATATGCTCGTGCCCCTTGTAGGGTTTTCGCGTCCTTAAAGTGAGAGTTGACAATTGTTTGGTGGATAAACATGTTTTTCTCCCCAATAAACAACGTAACAATGCACCCTGTGGGAAAAACGGTGGCACTGGGGTATGAATTTCTTAACTTTTCTTGGCAGTCATTTATGCATTGTCATTAGAAGGGCATAAATACTTATGTAAAATAAGAATGAAAACCGTATTCGTTAAAAAAAATTGTTTAGTTATGACAGTATCAATGTATTATATAAACAGTATAGTCACGGTTTTTTTTATTTTGTTGAAATTTTTGATGTATTGGTACATTCTCATATAACTGTTTCATTATTGAACTCATCGAAAATATTAGATAAATTGTTCTAAACAAAAGTAAACAAAGAATTACGATTGTAAAAGTATTACCATTTACGTATTACTTAACAAAGGTACAAAAAGCCATTTGTATAATTTTCATAAAATTATTATTTTGTGCATAAGTAAATTTTCACTCTTTTACAATTCATATATTCTTATAATATCTAGCTTTACAAAAAACAACCCCATTACACCCTTGATTTTGTATTTATATTGCATGGTCTATCATATCAATATATTTTTCATTTGATTAAATATGGGACTTTTTCAAAATCATAAGAAAATTTTATTAATTTAAACAAATATTTTTATGCGCTTTTGAACATGTGTTAAGTTTTACTAAAGTTACTTAAAATAAGGTATTCACATACATATAGTCCAATGCGCAAGTAACTATCGTGTACTTAAATTGAGAGAGAGAGAGAGAGGATCCATGAGAATTGCTATTTATGAAAGTTTAGATGATTTATGTATTTCAAATTAATCTTAAAATAAATATGTTAAGTCAGTGTTTCTCAAACTGTGGGGCGCGGACATATCGAAAATAAAAGATTTAAAAAATAATTAATTTACTGGAAAGAATTAAAACAAAATACTTTCAGACATAATAAATAATGCTCTTTTACTCCGATATAATTTATAGTCATATTAATTCATAAAAAATAAAAAAAATAGCTATCTTTGATCCTGTAACCAAATAAAAAAACTTTTATTTGATTTGCTGTAATTCCATGATGAGAGTTTTTTTGTTACGTTTTATTTTTAAACCTAACATATTACTCTTTCAAAGAAAAAAACAGATCCCAGAATCGAAAAAATTTAGGAACATAAAAAATTCATCACTGTCATTATTTTTGAAGTACAGCACATTATAGCTGTAATCTGTTTGACCTTCTCAGTTATTGGTACAGTTAGTTATGACTCCTCTCCTATGTGTTTGTTTCTCATTTAGGGAAGTTGTAACTAATGTATTTATCTGTTGCGCTTTTTTCCATGCAAGAGTTTTATGATATTTGAAAAACCACGGAGAGCACACTTAGAAAGATTAGTTGGCCAAGACTTATTTTTATGAGTATTCTCAAACACATAAAGCATAACGAAAAACGTTTTACACGTGTACAATAAAATAATTATAAAAAAAAAGGATTGTGGTGACTCAATAATCCCGCTCCACCGTATCCAGTGGGCGCCTGCTTCCGGGTTAAAACATGTTGATCTCTTTTCGCTTTAAATATTAAAAATAATACAATTATTCTTCACCGGAATTTTATATTGTTGTTCATTATTTAACATCGATTACAAATGTTAATTCATTGTGGCTTAAAATTACATCTCGCTTAAAACTAATTAGAATTTGAGCAATCATTTTTAAAAAATCATTTTACATTTCTGTAAACATTGTCACACACTTGGCTTTACTCTCCTTACAATTCAGCTATTATATCAATAGTGTTTTATTTTCTTATAAATGAACTCGTGCAAAGAGCAGGCACTTCAGCCGGTAAACTTTTAATGTATCAGTGGTGCACAGAGTATTTTATAACTAATTAATTAATACTAAATTAAGAACAAGTTTAATAAGCATTAACGACTTCCATGGACTTGATGGAAGCAAATTTTTTATAAGGAATGCTTATGATTAGAAATTGACCCTCTGAGTTCTTTTTCTATATTTTGCAGATATCTATATTTTGTCTTCTAAGCAGCCACCGCTTTTTTGCAATATGTTCAGTTTAAAAATTAGAGAAAGGAAAAATAACATAATACTTATCCTATTACTTAATTTATTTAATTTTTTTTTGCTTAAAACTAGTATACAAAATTTAATACTTATGTTATTAATTTGTATGGTTTATAATTAAGATCGCGTATTGTAGCTTTAGCGTCAAAGTGCATTATTATTGCATTCAGTACATTATTAATGTAAAGGGGGTGCAATAAAAATTGTGATTGAGAAGGGGGCGCCAGTATTCAAAGTTTGAGAAGCACTGTGTTCAGTTCATTTTAGAAAAAGTACTGAGATGATACTTTAATCCGTGACAAACGAGTCAATTTAACTTGCGAATGAATGAAACTCTGAAATTTCAGTTGTTAAAAGATAACTTTTTAACAAAAGGTTTTTTTTCGGAAGATCCGAAACAATTCATTTGAATGGTTTTTACATCTGACCTCAGTTCAGTTAAAATTGACGATGCGATAAATCTTTGCGTTGAACAGTCATGATGCATTTAACAGCTAAAAATGCTTGCTACGTGAAATATTAAATGACATTATTTGATTATTTTATTAATAAAATCTTTGGGCATAAGAATGAGAACCCTTCTAAAATAAATATTAATGAAAATAAATAGTTGTAATTATATAGCTCAACACTAGAATATATTTTTTTTATTTCATCAAGTCAATAATTTTATTGCTCGCGAAAGGACACTTTTGATGCCTCTGTTTACATAATCAGGAAAGAAAAGCCGAAGTCGAAGACCGTGTCTTGTTTCACGTAATGTGTGCCATCTATCGCTTCTAATGCCTCAGCTAACAAACTGATTAAGTAATCAGTGAAAAAGTATTAGCAAATCAAATCATGCTTTCGTTACGGAAAACGTGAATAGGGAATTCCGAAATAATTTATGTTACGCTAATTATTTTTCCTTTTGATTCTTTTTATTGCTTTGTTTATTCGAACGAAAAGAGTGATAATTTTGTTTTGAACGCCTTTATTTCTTTGATTAGAAGACTCTTGATAAAACTAAGTCAAACTTCGATTTTATTTACACATGTAAGGAAATATACTCACAAACAGGAGGCATAAATTGTTACTAGTTGTTAAGTTTCTCATGTAAAAATAGGAGGAAAAGAAATTAGACTTCGATTCTTTATTGATTTCACATTAATGTAGGTATGTGTGATAACATTGTTAAGTAACATTGTGAAAAACAGTGAAGAAAGAATAATCATGGGGAAAAGATTCTAAAAATAAAACAGTTTTTAGTGTGAGAGTGTTGTAAAGTGGAAATAAAATTTATAGATTTGAGAAATCTTAAAAAAATATGTATTTGGAAAGAAGAAATGAGATAGAAGAGAATACGATTGGTAAGAAATTGTTTTAATGAGAAATGCATAAAGCCCTTTAAATAGTAAATAAAATTATTTACAAGAATGTTTCTATTTTCTATGTACAGAATATCCCTAAAACTTACGTGATAAGTGGGATTGAGTGACACACTTGTAAGTCGAAGTATCATTTTACGTGTAAAGCAGCAACGTTTCTCAAACTGTGAGGCGTACTCTTCTAAGGGGCGTGATAACCTACGTTGGATGCACAAGCCTTTCAAAAAATATCGAAATTAAAAGATAACTTAAAAAGCTGTTAATTTGCTGATTCGAAACAAAACAAATTACCCTCTGAAACGTTTACAGGTATACTTGACAATGACTCTTGCTCGTGCATTGCTATAAACCCATCAATTGTCAGCTCCTGGTTACAGGAAACCAGTAGTTCTTCAACTTCATCACTATTTACTTCTAAATTTATCTGTCTGGCAAAAACGATAACTTCTTCAAACCCATTATTAATTTCCCCATTTCTTTCCCTCAAACAAAAGACGAATTGACGAGATATGAAAATCGCGTAACTCCAGATTCGAGCAAGAAAGTGTAGCGTTAAGTCGAGGTATTACTATATATCTTTCGCAAAATTGAACTATATTCTTTAATACATGTTATCAATTATAAATCTGTAACCAATTTTAAATGAAGATAAACTTGTGAATATATAATTTAAATCATTTTAGGAGAATTACTTGTTTTTTCAGTGTTAAAATTACATAAATCTTCTTTATAATGGATGATACATTTAAAATTAATTAGAGAACACTACAGGATTATAAAGAATAGCTGTAAGCATATTTTTACACAATCGACTGCAGCTTAATTTTAAGAAAATGATGTTGACTAATAGTAATAATATCAGTAATAAAACATGATGCGAAAACAATATATATAAATCAAACTTTAAAACAAGTAACAAGAGTATGCGCGTAACCGCTGTATATAAAAATAAGAATTTATGTCAAAGACTATTACATAAAAATATTTTATTTTTGTAAAATAATATCTAGAATTACTTTAAAAAATTATGTATAATCCAGATATAGTTTAAAATATTATCAGTGCTATAACAATATATAAGCTAAATAATTTTCTCAATCCTATTTTCATTTTATCACTCTTAAAATTTACGGAAAAAAAAGGAAAACTTTGAATATTTCAGAATTATGTAGCCGATTAGAGTGAGCCTTACATTTTTATGGGTATTTGTTCTTCTAATAATAGGAAGAATATACTTATGTAGGTTGACTCAGTGGCGTAACGGAGAATATTAGGGCCCCCTGGAAATTCAGGTTTTGGGCCCCAATCTGGATCTTACAAAGGGTACATACTTGGCGTCAGGGAATATCTGGGTCCCCTAGAATCCTGCCCCCCCCCATGTACGTTATGACACTGGGTTTGACTACTATGAAAGTGTCACTGTCAAACAGTAGTAAAACGGAATGATTGCTTAGGAAGACATATAATTGTATTTAAGCATGTAGGACATTCTATTAATTAGTCTTGCGAAGAAAAAATAAATAGTTGGAAATTATATATCAACAGACGGCACTGCATAGACATAATATGCAAATTTAAAATCACATGATCACATCACCGGAAGCAGCACATTTTAAAAAAATAGAGTGCATCTAGTTCCCGTTAGTCTATGTTTGAAAATCTCATCAAGACTGTAAATGAAGGATCGGACTCCTAGTGTCATTTTGCGGAAGCACTAAGTGTTTGTGAACTGCTCTGAAGCTCCTGAAATACATGGCAACAAGAAATGTCTATAGTTTGCTGTAAGTAGTAGGTCTGTAGAAGATAATTCATAATTTCTAAGAAAATCAAGCAGAAAAAGGAAACAAATTATTCGACTAATTTGCCAGGAAAAAATGCCGCAGTAGAATATCAGGTATATATAAAAAGTAGCATGTGAACATGCAAGACACGTGGAATTACTCGAAATTTACACATGTTTTTAACCGCAGCAACTAAGATTTAAGCAGACACACATCCTGTTGTATTCAACCATAGGTTAGTTCGATAGTTGATGAACTGTTGAAATGAAAGATGAAAGAAATTTTCGCATAGAAGTGGGCAAAACATAATCATAGAATGTTTTGTGAATGCGTAAAAGTCGTTTTTCCATCTCGACGGATTTATAAATACTCAAAAATACAAAATGTTAGTGACAGCTAATCCATTCGAAAATCTTCCCTTGACTCCTTATTTTGAAATAATTACTGTGTGGTGGCGATCTGCATTAATGTGTATCGTTGCACCATCTTCTTAGCAGAGATACGTCTTAATGTAAATCGTATTACCTGTTATTAATTAAACATTACAGTGATTTAATATTCTTAAAAAAATCTTGAAACTTTAGAGTAAGCTGTTATACCTGTTCTTCGCACGGGGGAATTGAAAAATAAATCAATAGAGATTGAAGAATAAAGAAATTTTTAATGAGTTATTATTAAGTGAATTGCAAATCAAACAACAGAAAAAATATTTAGCATATTTCTCCTCTACAAAAAATCATGCTCACCAAATTTTAAATCTGCAAGTTGAACAGCTGAATAACAGGATTTTTCTTTTATTTATCTCCTCTTTAACCCAATTGTGGTTAGACTCTATTACCCCCCCCTTCTAAGCTGGTCTCTACTTAGCCAAAGTAACATGTGTTCCAAATTTAATGGCTGTAGATTTAGTAGTTGATTAAAGTCTTAACTTCTATATATGAAACACTTTCGCAAAACACTTCTTTTACAAAACCCCTAATAAGCAGATCTCTACTCCATGAAAGGGACACGCTTGCTGAATTTCAAGTATGTAGATCTAATAGCTAAGAAACTGAATATTTATCTAATCCCTTAACCCCTCGAAACACTCCTTGGACGTATATTTTGTACCATAAATCTACTCCATGAAAGGAGTAACTCTACTCCATCCCTTCTAAATTTCAAATCTGCAATTTTAATAGCTCAAAAATGGAATATTTATCTAAAAAACACCCCTTTGACCCCGCATAATACTTCTTTGGGGTCGATTTTCGCAAAGCTCCTACTTAGCCCAGTATAGGGGTTTTCCTTTTTTTATACACATTTTTTTTTCTTACTTATATACAATTTTCTAAATGTTTTAAGTGGCTTTTCCAAGTTTTTCTTTTGTTTAAAATTAAATAATAAGTAAATAATTGTTATTTTAAGATAATTTAATTTTTTTTCTTTTAAAATGAGTTTCTTTTTCATATATATAAGATTGTAGTTTTCTTTTTTCTTATAATTTCTCTTTTTTTTTTAGGTATTTCCATGAAGATGAGGTTTATCCAAATGAATTGAATGCTTGAAATTGGTGATACTTCTTTTTTTATTTATAAGATTTGGAGAACTCAGAAAACTAAACACAATAATTTGAATACGTGAAAAACTGTTATTCAAACATAGATCTAAAGACAAAACCAAGAAAGTATATCAATTGAAGTGTTACATTTTTTACTTATGAAGAAATTTCAAAGCACAAATCCGAGATCGTAAGCTCAAAAATTGACTTTCAATGTTAAGAAAGTGAATAACGTTACATGAAACAAGAATAACATAAAATACCACAAACCACAGCAAAATGCAGACAGATGAGGTCAATAACAGTTCTGAAGAATTATATAATTCATTCCAGAATTTCAGTATTAATGCTACTGAACCTCCATCCTATGACTTTGGACCGGAATATCATAGGACTGTACGAATATATTCTTTATCCATCATGTTCATTTTTTCTGTCCTCGGAAATACTATGGTAGTCAAACAGCTGCTACCTCTTACAAGAGGGCGCTTTCCAAAATCAAAAATTCTTTTCCTGAACTTGGCAGCAGCAGACTTATTTGTCACTTTCGCAACCATGCTGTCCCAACTCATCTGGGAGTTGATGGATCAACAATGGATTGCAGGCGATGCTTTGTGTAAGATATTCAAATTCTCGCAAACTTATTCTCTTTGTTCCTCAACATATATGCTTGTGGCTATTGCTGTAGATCGATTCAATGCTATCGTCAGACCTTTCGCATCACCACAAGAACCTAAATACTATGCTCTTGTAACCTGGATTGTAGCCTTACTTCCAGCATTGCCATGTTTGGTTGTATTCCACGTAATTGATCTTTCTGAAAACGTCTCAAAGTGTGTTTCTAAGTTTTACACGTCACCCCAGGCAATGTTCTGGCGGCAAACATACGTAATGTGTGTATTTTTATTTGTCTTCATATTTCCTTTTATTCTTCTGCTGGTGCTGTATATTAGAATAGTGGTCGAAATACGACTGCGATCGTTTGTATTTACTGCCAGTCAGCAAACTGCGTCTTCTTTACCTAGAGCCAGAATCAAAACACTGAGAATGACAAGCGCCATTCTCTTGACTTTTATAATCCTGAACATTCCTTACATTGCGCAAGAATGTCTGATTGCATTTGGCTACTCCGAATTGATCAACAAGAACATCAGTGCCTTAGCTGGAGTCATTTCAGCCAGCAACAGTGCCTTTAATCCATACATATACCTGATGTTTCAGTCAAAGAAAACATTTATTGGAAGGTGCTTGAGAAATCTCATTACTATTATCCGCTCCAGACAATGGTCTTCACCAACAGAGAGGAAAGATACTTCGTTTTTATCCGCATCGTCTCAAACCTCATTTAAATTCGACATGCATACATTATCAGCTCAACCACCTATAAGAGCAGCTCGACTTAATACAATGATCAATGGAGGAACAAATACCCATGGAACATTTGTATGAATTCTCTGAAAAATTCAAAGATTTGTATATTGCTGCAGCAAATATTTGTGCTTATTTGACATTTATGTGAGTGAGTTTTCAAGTAGGATAAGATTTTTTCCCATATTTTATATACATATATTCATATGTTAAATTGTTTTTTCTTATTTTAGTATACTTTTAAAATATTTGTTAATTGTTGTTTTCCTAATGTCACATGCATTACCTCTATTATAGTTATAATATTATATGTTAAAGTGTGCTTCATTTTTGGATTGTTTCTGATAGTAAAATGCTAGAAAAATTTCAGAGGACTTCTCTTTCACTGAAATATTTGTTTCTATATGTCTTCTTTCACTCAAATATCTGTTTCTTCTATATATACTAATTAATATCGTAATCTTTTTTTAGAACTGTATATAGCAATAATGATATTACTATCTCATTTCACAGAAATATTTTTTGGAGTATTATAGAGATAAAACATATTTGAAAAATTATATATTTCTTTATTTATAGAACTTTAAATTATATTTAAAATATTAAAATCACTTCTCCTAGCAATGATTTCTTTCTGATAATTTTTTTAAGAAAATTTCTTTCTTAAATATCCATAAGTAATTCATTTAGATATTTGAAGATCAGATTATAATTTGAGTATATGTGAATAGATTTCCTCCCAATTATTTTTGAAATATAACACTCTACATTAGTAAGAGAATTCTAAATACATTATATTTAAATTAAATTTCAGGTAAAAATATATGGTTTCCTAAAAGTGTAAGAATAGTTCAACTCTATATTAAGAAAGTAACAGCTTTATTGAAATATAAAAATATTTTAACTGTCCAACTTATATTTTTAACAAAAATTAGCATATTTGCATTTATCTCATATCTATGGAATTACTAAAACATTAAAATGGTGCTCTATTCAACATTGTTTGATTTATTGAAATGTATAGTGTATATAAGTGTTTGGTACATTCCTTAATTAAACTATTTATTGTGAATGTATTTGCTAGAGTACTTGTAAATAAAGTAGTTTAAAGAAATATTTGTATTTAAAATTTTGCGAATTTTAAAATGTACCATTTGTTTAATTACATAAACACATGGTTATATTTCATGTATTTCAAAAGAGCTGAACTAAATGCAATTGGAACTTTCAATTACAAATTTGGGTAATTTTATGTGACAAACCTTTTTTCAGTGTCTGTAGTGGATTAATTCGTTTTGATAATGCTGAGATATATGTCTATCAAAATGTTATGTGTGACAATGCCAATGCAGTTTAATTAATACTGTAGATATGTAAATAATGTGCATGGCATTTCTAATTCTCGATAATCCTTTATTTATTAAATTATACCTCAAAGAGAGCAAACTTAAATACATATTTATTAAACTATTATATATTGTTTTTATTTGGTTTCTATATAAGCTGTATTGAAAACTCAGAACAAACAATCGAGGTATAAATTCATATTATTCTCATTACAATGTTTCAGACCTTAAAATTAAATAACATTCTGTAGATATTTTAAGAAAGTTAAAAAATTAATTTAATTAAATAATGTTAAAATGACGTACAAACGCTCTCAGAGATCTTACTTCTGTTATCATTTCTTAATAATATGACTGCTTCAACTCATTCATACATCAGATAAATTAAACAAGCCGCCAAAAGTATTAAAGGCATGCTATACTATAGAAACTCTTAACTTTGATTCAGCTATTGCAGAATAAGCTGCTCGCCCTTCTTTAATTTTAGCCCTACCCTCTTTCAGTACATTCTTAAGTGTGCATTTTGTTCATCTTTACTCTTTGACTGAGGCGTTCTATAAAGGGCTATTTAGCTTTATGGGGTAAAATTCCAGTATCTTTTTTCTCTTTGTCCTTCCGTGTTGGTCACTTTTAAGACTATCTTTTCGATCTTTTTAGTCCTGATTATAATTGGCTCTTCTACAAATTTGATTTATTTTAGCTTATTATTTTCTCCCTGTACGTTTGAGTGATTTTTATCTCTTTACACATTTTCCAGTTTTCAATACATTTTGCTCTCTTTTATTGCATTTACCGCGCAATATTTTAGATTGTCTTACTCCAGATTTTAGGCTTTTCTATATTTTGAACTTTCTACTGTGCTTCTTTTATGTTATTTTGCCTCAACGTAAGCTTTATTTTGTTAGCACTGGTCTCAGAAGACTGGAGCAATTATTTTATAAAAATTCTCAAAAATCGCTTTGTGTGTATTCTATAAATTTATGTAAAGAGTGTTTTTTTCCCAGGTATAGAAGTTTAAGTTGGCATTACTTTCCAAGATGGCGACCTATTTAACAGCTGTCAAGTGATTTATTCTCAGTTTGGTTTGGCAATTCATCATGAATAGACTCACGCCTGAACAACGCTTTCAAATTGTGCAATGCCGTATTTGGAGTGAAGCTACTCCACAAGTGTATGTCGAAACACCGTTACATCCAGAAAAACTGACTGATGCCCTTTATGGGCTGGTGGAATCATTGGTCCGTACTTCTTCAAAAACGATGAAGGCCACAACGTTACAGTCAATGGTGATCGGTATAGAGCCATGATTACTAACTTTTTCATTCCTGAATTGAACAATCATGATGTCCAGGAGCTATGGTTCCAACAAGACGGTGCAACATGTCACACAGCTCGTGCCACAATCGATTTATTGAAAGACACATTCGGTGACCGCCTAATTTCACGTTTTGGACCTGTGAATTGGCCTCCAAGATCTTGTGATTTAACACCGCTAGATTATTTTCTGTGAGGCTATGTAAAGTCATTGGTCTATGCGGATAAGCCAAAAACGCTTGACCATTTGGAAGACAACATTCACCGTGTTATTGCCGATATACGGCCACAAATGTTGGAAAAGGTCATCTAAAATTGGACGTCCAGATTGGACTACATCCGAGCCAGCCGTGGCAGTCCTATGCCAGAAATCATATTTCAAATGTAATGCCACAAGATTATCTTTCGAATAAAAAAAACATCCTGTCAATCGAATAATACGTCGTTGTTTTATTGCAATTTAAAGTTCTATACCTCTAAAAAAACGCCCTTTACTTTATTGATTAAGATCTGAAGGAAGCGTTAAAAATATTTTAGTCTATTTTTTGCATCGTATTCTGGGTTACTCTTTAAAAACCTCGAAGAAATTATGGCATGACATTAGCAAACAAATTATTTTATCAGTGCGCTTCCATCAAGACCCTGGTTTTGAATCATGACTTTTAAAGTTATCTCAATTAACACTAGATTGTCCGAGGAAGTCATTTTGACTGCTTTTTAATTTCAATTAGAAAAAGAATTACATATATCATGCACAATTTCTCAGAATGTTTTTGAATATATTTTTTTTCCAAGTGAAGTACATTTTTTTATTGTTAATATTTACTAATAACTTGTTATATGACTGTTAGTAATGTAAAAAACAATAAAAGTTAATTTTAAACCATTTTTTTACACATTAATCATTCTTTGACAATGCAGTCATTTTGACTGTTTTTGGGCAATATAGGTATATACTAAATTTCGGTCTTTCCGGTGTTAAATATTCACGTTTTTTAAGAAAAGACTGTTAATAAATATTTCTGTTTAATTTGCTTCACTTTTCTTTATTTGTGACACCTTGTGAAACTCTAGAAAAGTAAATATTGATAAATTAAGTTATTTGGTTTTTTTCAATAACACTAGGTGCATTGTATTAGTAAAATTAATAATGTAACTGGACTGAAAAATTATTTAATATTATAATATATTGATTATGATACACATAATCTTTAAATTATAACCTTTTTCAAGATGTTTTAGTAACTTTGAAATACCACAGGATGCAGAATAGTTTCATGTCTGCTCAATTTTTAATAGCCAATGTTCCTATTCCTTTGGTCACTTCTCATGAGCATTTTTACTTGAATCACTTTTAAAACAAGTTGCATGTAACATAGTTAATAGCTTTAACTAATATCTTTAAGAAAATTTCACATTTTTAAAATTTATTTTTAAAAACAAGATTTTTTTATTTATTATTATTATTTTTTTAATTCATACTTACATTATACTCACCATTTAGTTTTGCTCTAACTTAATTGGAAACTTCTCTAAAATCCGAATTAATGAAATAAAATAAAGGATGTCAAGAGAGATTTATTAACACTCTCTTCTGAATTTTTAATTATAAAGCACGTAAAAAGATTTTAAATATCACATAACCCAGTGTATCTCAAAGTGTGGGGCGCGCCCCCCTGGGGGGGCGCGATGACCCTACAAGGGGGGCGCGAGCGTATCGAAAATTTAAAGATTTTTTTAAAAAAAAATAACCGGAAAGAGAAGTAAAACAAAATGCTTTCGTCCATAATAAAAAAAAATACACACAACAACACTGACATAATTTATGTTTATTATCTGGCTTTTTTCCGTCATCAAATAGCTATCTTTGATCCCAAAACCAATTTAAAGAAAAAAAACATTTTGTTTTATTTGCTGTATTTCCTCAATGAGAGATTTTTTTATTACGTTTTAACATAAAATATTACTCGTTAAAAGAAAAAACGCAACCCAGACCCTGAGAAGAATTCTAAGAAGATAAACAATTCACCACTGTAATTATTATTGAAATACTGTACATTAGTTGTAGAAAAAGAAACGGAAGTCATGATTCACTTTTCAGCCAGCCTGCATAGTACGTTTGCTAATCATTTGATTGACCTTCAATCTTATGGTATGGTTATTATCAATATTAGTTCCCTCCCATCTTTTATGCGTTTGTTTTTCGCTTAGGGAAATTGTAAATAATTGAGTTTTGCGATATTTGGAAAATAATTGATTGGTTTAACATTTCTGTAGGATAATTGAAAAGTGTCTGAATTGCGTCCTTTATTATAGTCTTGTACTTTTGAATCATTTTAGTTCAGTTTTATTGGATTTTTTCTCAAATCATCAAAGAATTGAATAGTCCTTGAAAGAAGGTAAGTATACTCTCTATAAATTAAAATATTCACTAGAATTCCGATTTGTATCGTGTACAGTAAAAATAATTCTAAACAAATGATTGGGGTGACTGAGTCCCCCCGCACTACCATTTATGCTAGTATCGAGTACGCGCCTGCTCCCGGGTTAAAACATTTTGAAGTCTTCTCGCTTTAAATGTTAAAAAGTAACACAATTATTCTTCATCGGAATTTTATATTCTTTTTCATAATTTAACATTAATTTTAAATGCTAATTGTGTGAGGTTTAAAATTACAGTTCTTTTAAACAGTTATTTACAATTATAGAAATTATCTAAAAAAAATCATTTTACATTTTTGTATACAATGTAGTGCACACAGTTTTACTCTCCTTACAGTTCAGCTATTATATCAAGAATAATGTTTTATTTTTTAAAAAAATGAACTCGTGCGAAAAGTCGGTGTTTCAGCCAGTATGCGTTTGATGTATCAGTACTGAAGAAGGTATTTTATAAATAATTTCTTATTACTGAATTTGGCCGCGGTAGCCGAGTAGTATAGGTATCGGATCGTGGCTTGCCTTGTCACGAGTTTGATCCCAGTACCACTAAAGACCCGCAGTGTAGGGCAGCGATGCACGTTAAATCTGTTGAGAGTTGAAACGTTTTCCCGTTGGTGTGGTGTGGTAGTTAGGAGAGAGGGGTGCCATCTCAGGTGTCATTCACGTCACTTGACCATGGTTCAAAACTACGTGGTCCGTCGTCAAATGAACAGTGTGACGTTAATATTCAATCAATCAATCTTATTACTAAATTAAGAACAAGTTTAATAATTATTAGGGACTTTCACAGGCTTGTCTTGTAGAGGAAAGTTTTTCAAAGGAAGGTTTAATATCAGAAATTGACACTTAAGAGTTATTTTTCTATATTTAGCTGAGATCTATATTTTGTCTTCAAGGCATCCACTGCAGAAAATCCGGTTTGAAAAAGGTAGGATGTTGAAAATGGTAATAGTATACGAAGTGCTTTTGTTTTCAGTACAGATAATTCCTCATCCACCTCTACCCCAAATTCAAAGAGCGATTTATTACAAAATTGCCTTTTAATTTTTCACTGGATGTGAAATCTATGAAGATTTCTTCTTCGGAAGTTGAAAGCCCTTCTAGAGTATCTTGAAATAAATCCCTAAACCACTCGTAACTTGCTACCAAGCTGTCCTCATCCAGAAAATACTTTTTAAGATTCTTTGCCAACATAGCTAAATGATTTTACATGTTTTAAAAACAACTTTCACCTGTTGTTCTACAGATTTGTAAGTTGTAACACATATCGAGCTGGGGCTTTTTTTCCATCATTTACTTCAGTAGTGGTAAATCCAAAATTTAAGTATTTTTGAGAAGATCGCCTTGATTTAATTTTCGGAACCATGCTCGTTCGTCTGTGTACTTGTTGATTCTTTATTATGGTCGAATGTTTGCTTACGACTTAAAAATGTATGTATGATATTGCTTTAATCTACTGCCGTAAACACTTAATTACCGTGAATTACAATTAACGTGGAAATTTAAAAAAATGTACATTCAAGCTCGATTCAGTAGCTATAGGAGTATCGAGTCAACCAAAACTGACTGGAATTGTACGAGGAAAAGCATTTTTACATGTTTTGCGCAGACGTTCGATAGGTTGCCCAGACTCAAGCAAACGTACCCTATAATGCCAGATGTGATGGATATGATAGAGAGCGACATTGACTAGACTATTTTTCTAATGACATTTGTACTTTGAGAAATGAATGCTGAAGGAAATAAATCTTTAATTAAGTACATCATTTTGTGATCTGTTCCAATTTAAAAATTAGAGAAAAAAAAGAAAAATAACATAATTCTAAGATATATATATATATATATATATATATATATATATATATATATATATATATATATATATTAAGTAATTTTCTTAAAATATATATATTACTTAAAAGTTACATATACACAAAATTTAATATACTTATCGTATTAATTTGTACGGTTTATAATTAAGATCGTATTGTAACTTTAGCGTCTCTCTCTCAAAGTGCATTTTTAATGTAGTAAATACATTATTGTTGTACAGGGGGGCGAGACAAAAATTATGATTGAAAATTGGGTCTCCAGTATTGAAAGTTTGAGAAACACTGCTTTTAATGTATGAGTGATGCACAGAGTATTTTATGGCTAATTAATAATATTAAATTAAGAACAAGTTTAATAATTATTAGCTACTTCCATGGGCTTGTCTTACAGAGCAAAGTTTTTGAAAGGAGTTTTAAGATAAGAAATTGACCCTCTGTGTTCATTTTCTATATTTGGCTGATATCTATATTTTGTCTTCTAAGCAACCACCGCATTTTGTAATATGTTCCAATTTAAAAATCAGAGAAAGGAAAAATAACTTAGTAATTATCCTATTACTTAACTTTTTTTTTTGCTTAAAAGTAACATATACAAAATTTAATACTTATGTCATGAATTTGTACGGTTTATAATAAATATTGTTGCTTTATGGTAAAAGTGCATTATTATTGCATTCAGTAAATTATTATGTATAAGGGGGGGCGCGATAAAAATTGTGATTGAAAAGGGAGGCGCCAGTATTGAAAGTTTGAGAAGCACTGACATAACCAGTATAATCTCCAAAGAAAATTTTAAAAGCCTTTTTTAACAGAAAATTAATGATTAACTAAGATCGTTGATTGTATAGATCTATACAATCAACGAAATTTATTTTTATCGGTAAAACTTTGTTTTTATTCGATTTAAGTGTTATTTATTTCTTTTGGTAGTGTAGTCTTGATTACTCAGCAGAAAATTTTTCTATTAGTTAGTTTGAAAACGTGCAGTTTGGATGGGAATAATATTGCATAAGTCATTTCAAAAACAGGATGGATAATGTTGTTTAAGTAAATTTTCTAAGAAGGAAAATTATCTTTAAATGTCATTTTGACTTCCTTTGATCTTTAATTTCCTTTTGCATTTTCAACATTATTTTACATTTTATGCGAGGAATATTATTATTTTTTATTGTACAACTTAAAAAAACTCTTTTTTTTCAATTCAATAAAATTTTTACACTAGAAAACATTATTTGCTCAGAATTAGGAAGAAAAAGAATTTTAAAAAGTCTACTTCCATATTTCTGCTAACTCGTAATCGAAGAAAAATATCCTTATGAGAAAAATAATTATAAGCCGTTTTACTTACTCGCGCGCCTTCTTCAGTGTGAAATAAACTTCTTTGATTCGAGCAACATTGTTTTGCTAGTAATTATTAATATGGTCCTCTTTAAGTATTATAAATAATATTTTTTCATACTAGTAATATTTTCCACTTGTTTTCGTACGTATAGTTTGAAGTTCTTTTCAATTAAAACCCTTTCAGGATTTCCAGCAATTAAAAAATTCTGTCCAGTCGATTTTCGGACTAAAATATTCCATTTCTTAGTCACTTTTCGAACAGGATAGATAAATAGACCTACATAATTAAAGTATAAGAAGATTATTCTTTAGTCATAGAACGCGTATTTTACTTCTTTCAGTTGCAACATTTCTTTCCTTTTTATGAGTCTTAAAACTAAGGTATGTATTTGTATTTTGTATTTTTTTTGTTTCGTATCATAAAAATAAAGCTTATTTAAAATTATTTCACGCATATTTAATAAAAAGTTTTATATATTTGATTCGTTTATTAATTTCCAAATATTATTCTAGTTTTTATATTTATTTTTTCAATTATGAATCAAAAAAAATAAATTTATGTAATTTTTCATTCTAAATACTATATGTACAAAGCGAAATGTGTCTTTCAAACAGATAATGTATTCTTTTGTTATAAATAAATATTACACATAATGTATTCCTCTCTCTGTATGTGATTTTAAATGTATTTTGTATAAATCATGCTCAAAATGTAATATTTCTTCTTCAAACTACTATAATAGTTATGTAATAAATGTGTTTTGGAGAAAGCTTGTTTCCTTGATATATATCAATTCATCACCAAAATATCTGTGCACACAGAGATTTTTAAATAAATAAGACTGCGTTTAAGATTAGTTTTTTAAATATATTAGAACGTTCAGACAAAGTTATTGTTACCATATCCTTATTTTCTGGCATGCTAATTTTTATTTTAATGAAGAATTTAAGTTTCGGATCAACATCCTCAAGTCCACATCATTGGTTATTATTCTCCCATTAAAATAATGTGTGGTAACTAATGCTAGCGGAAATTATCTGTTACTTACCTTCATATAGTCAACCTGATGATATAGATTAGTGGTATTCAAACTGCGTTCTACGGAAACTTGAGGTTCCACGAGATATACCTAGAGGTTCTACGAATAAAAAAATTTGGTCAAAGAATTATAAACGTGTATGTAAAATGAACTTCAGTTCTCTATGAAGTTTGCATAACCACGGATATCCAAAGCTCATCCCAGACATGAAAACTGATTTTTTTATTTATACATAAGTTTATACTTTGTAATACTTTTCTAAGTTGTATTGAAATGAGTAACAAAGGAATGTTAAAATGTTTTTCCTTTATATGTATTGCCAACTAGATAGTGAATATTCTATTGTTTACTCTCCCAGCTTTCGCTTAACTAAATAATTTTCTAATGGGAAATGCACCTTTTTTCATTTGCAGAAAAATCATTTATAATAAAGGACAAGGAACAACTTATCGACATATTAAGAGATTAGACGTTAAAATCTAAATTTAAGCAAGAGTAGCTCCTAAAATTTAAAGTTGCAAATTTAAGAAAAATACACATGATTTCACACTCTGCTATAAACATATTAATGTCATTCATAACAATGCATCTAAGAGAAAAAATATTTATAAATGTCACTACGAAAAATATAAAATAATTTTTAAAACAAATACAACTGTAGATAATTTCAATTGATCTAAATTTCGACAGTTCCTTTTAAAAATTTTAGTAAATATTCCAACTACTAAATATAACGCATGAGCAGGTAACACTTGAGACATAACTTAAAATTATTAATGTGTGTGTGAGTAAATTGTATTAAAACAACGTAACGCTTTTACTCTCAAGTCCAAAATACAACAATCAAGATGAAAGAGTTAAAAAAATATCAAGTTTTTAAGAGGACATATACACAGTATGATTCAATTGACAAAAATTGGTCAAAAAATCAAATCTAACTTTTTTAGCCTAAATTATTCTTTATATACTTTTCTATAACCTCACAAAATTTGAAAGCTTTAAACTTAAAAAAAGCCGAATTATGATAATTTTACGTTCGTTTTTATTTGCATCCCTATTGCAAATCGAAACTTTAAACTTACTTATCTCAAAAAAATAAAAAATAGCTAGTTTATCTTCATTTAAAATACTAAGGCATTTTTTTCTATTGTGCCTAATGCTTTGAATTTTTTTTGCCCTTTGCCAATATTGCATGTAACAAAATTGCATTTTTGAATCAAAGCAATACTTACTTTTTTCACAAATTTTAAGCTTTTTTCCTCGAAACTTACATGAAATTTTGAGCACAAAATCTGTTTTACATAGTATACACACATAGGTGACAACCAAAAAATTTTAAAAATCCTTTAACAAAAAATCTTTGCGTAAATCGTACCATGTCCCCTTAAATTAATTTTTGAACTATACTGCTCAAAACAATTAAAGGATATTGTAAGTTTTATATAAAATAAAGATATAAGCGAAATTTTTTTGCCGAAAATGGAAGAAGATAATCACAAATGCAAATTTTTCTGATTTTCAAACTGTGCAGTATGATAATTTTGAGTTCGACGTCAAAAACGTCGCTTTAGCGACAGCGAATGAAATTTGACTTTCAACTGAAATGAAGACAAGGATGATCGGCATTCAGTGACTGCTTTGTTTCGACGAGTACGATGTCTCAGCGAAGTCATTTAACCGATTCAGAAGCTTGGAGAGTTGTTGGTAGGTTAGAAGGGGGTTAAACTCAAGCCGAAGTAGCGCAAGTCATTGGAGTGACACAAAGTGTGATTTCCAGGATCTGGAACCGTTTTTTGGAGACTGGAAGTGCAGGCGGATGACCAGGACAAGGTCGTAGACGGGCAACAATGCCCATTGAAGTTCGTTATTTAGTGTTAACGGCTCGGAAACACCGAAATATGAACGCTACTCTTCTCCAACAACACCTTCGCTCGGCTACTGGCACCACGGTTTCAACTCAGACTGTTCGAAACCAGGTCCATGGTGTAGGTCTGTATCCTCGCTGACTGACGGTATGTGTTAGACAAACATCAACGCATCGTCGCGACCGCAGGGAGTGGGAAAAAGAGCATGTGAACTGGAGGAGAAATGAATGGAGCAATTTTCTTTTTTCTGACGAGTCCCGTTTTTCTGTTCATCCCGATAATAAGCGTATTTTCATCTGGAGGGACCGTGGCAGTAGGAATAATCCTGCGTTAGTGCACGAAAGGGTCAGATTTGGCGGGGAGGGAAGTGTTGGTGTATGGTGGCATCTCCATTGACGGGCGCACAGACCTCTACATCATTGGAGATGGACCTCTGACTGCTCGCCGATATAGGGATGAGATCCTCAGACCTATTGTAGTCCCTTACGCTGCAGCAATCGGAGATGACTTCATTTTAATGGACGATAACTGCAGGCCCACATCGTGCTAACCTAGTGGAGGATTTCCTTTTCGAGGAAGGAATCGTACGAATGGAATGACCAGCATGTTCTCCAGACATGAATTCAATAGAGCACATTTGGGACGCTCTAGGAAGACGAGTTGCTGGCCGCCAACCACCCCCACAAACTCTCCAAGAACTGCAAAGAGCTCTTTTGGAAGAGTGGGACAGAATCCCCCAACTCGTGATTAATAGCCTCATTGACTCCATGTCTCAAAGGTGCTCAACGTTGCTGGCCGTCTGTGGAAACCATACCCTCTACTGAAAATGATTTCCTTTGAAGAAAACACCTTTTCTTATTCTTTTTTTCTCATATGCACAAATAGTGTTTTTTTTTTCCTTTTGTACACAAATGCGCAATAAAATGCATTTTTTTCTGCCAAACATGTGTAATTTATTATCATATAACCTAATACGTCTGTCGATCATGTATCAATCAGCTAAAAAGTTTCCCAGCCACAAGATCCACCTAAAACCACAATATCTTTTAATTATTTTGAGCAGTGTATTAGACGGAAACATATTGATATAAAACAAGTGAACAAAGCAAATTTAGATAAACACTTTTTATACTAATAAATCAAATAAATTTATTTTAGAATAATCTTGCTTCATCAAAGTAAAATAACATATACTATAATTCAAAACACAAACCACGTTGTCAAAGCCACAAAACGAAACTTCATTTATTGAAAGAATTGTAAGTTGGACTAAAAGAACAAAATAGTAGTTAAATACAGCAAGTATATATATATAATAGATATAATTATATACTAAAAATATCTAAAAATCCTCAAAAATGCTGCATGAAACATTAAGTTTCGTATTTCGAACTAGGCGTGCCAGCGTATGACGTTATATCGAACGACATGGAAAATCGCTAAAAAAATTGAATTCTAAAAAAAAAAAAAATCTAAAATGAGTGTACCGAAAAAATATCTTCCAGATGCATACCATCATAACCCATAGTTTCTACGCGTCCAATTAAACGCGTCTGAGTCGTTCTGATTTTGTGCTAGATCCCAAACACACAATGTTTTATTAATATAGATAAGATTTAATATTCACGGAATTTTAAACTTTATTACACATCAAAATATGTCTCCAAATGAAGTAATCGTTTTCTAAAAGTAAACGAGAATATTTTTCCACTTTTGGCTTCTTATCGCAGCATTTGGTGACTTCGCACATACACACATAATTCTTTTTTAACACTAGAAAGATTGAAATTTAGTACATACCTATTATGCCCAAAGCAGTCAAAATGACTGCATTGTCAAAAAATTATTAATGTGTAAAAAAATGTGTTTAAAATTAACTTTAATACTTTTTACATTACTTACAGTCATATAACAAGTTATTAGTAAGTATTAACAAAAAAAAAATTACATCGCTTGGTAAAAAATGTATTCAAAAAATGTTTAAGAAATTTTGCATTATATATGTAATTGTTTTTAAAATAGAAATTCAAAAGCAGTCAAAATAACTTCCTTGGGCAATCTAGTATTAAGCAAGATACTTACAGGGAAAAAATGCAAAAAAAAATAAAATCGATTTTTTTTATGGTCGTATGACTTTGAAACTTCTGTGGACTTAAAAACATCAGTAGAGATCTCTGAGAAAATTTGGAGTGATATAATCAATAGTGCGGATTTGTATGTGTTGCAAAAAATAAAGATACAAATATATTCATATTTCTGTATAAGTTTTATACAGTAACATCATATAAGTAGTTATGTAATAAAATTTAAATTAATATTGGTATCAGTTGTTATTAATTAATCTCTTAAAATAAATATGATGTATATAACACAGGCGTTAACCAACCACTTAACTGGATATGTCATGATGTTGTTTAACTACATATTCTTTTTAAGGAGTTATTGATATCCAAGTCCAAGCGTTAAGCCTTTGATTGCATTGACAAGTATTCTTTTAGCTCTCACCTCTTGATTTAAAAAGGACAGGAATTTCTACGACAATATTAAATTTATATTTTAGGCCCACTTTACCCTCCTCGAAATCGATTTCCTAAAAACCTATATTTTAGCGGATCTCTGAACAACACATCTACCAAATTTCAAATTTGTTTGTCTATTCTTTCAAAAACGGGAATCTATTTATTTATAACGTCCTCATAACTCCCACCCTTGGAAATGGATTTCTACAAAACCACTGTAGCCAATATATACAAGAAAAAAGAAATATGGTTGCCAAATTTCAGGTATGTAAGAATAACAGTTCAAAAACAGGAACTGCTGTCTATAACGTCTCAATAACCGCCCTTCCAGTAGTCAATTTCCACAAAACCCATCCTTAGCTTATATCTCTACTAAATAAACGAAACATGCTTTCCGAATTTCAAGTCTGTATGTCTAATCTTTAAAAAGCGAGAAATTCTTTCCCAATAAACCCCCCGTAATTCCTTTAGGTTTCGATTTTTACAAAACCAGTCTTTAGCAAATACTCATCAAAAGAATCATGTAGACCTATTTTCAGAGTTTTAGGTCTAACAGTTCAAAAAGAGTAACTTTTGCTTACGACAGTCTCGCAACCTCCTTTGAGGTGGATTTTTCACAAAACTCGTACGTAGCTGATCTATACTCAACAGAAGAAACAGGCCTGCAAAGTTTTAAGCTTAAGTTTAATTGTTCCGGAGATCTCGTGATGAGAGTGTGAGTTGCTTTTCTCTTTATGTGTTTCATTTGTCATTTCATTATCCACGCATCCCCTTCGATAATCTTCTCTAATTCAGTGTTTCCCAAAGTGTAGTATTCGTACCCCCAGGGTACGGGAAGAGGTCGGTATGCGTTGCACCGGAGTTTGGTGGTGATATGCATTGCACCGTGCTTAATTGCGCTTAATTCTACGTCCTCATGCGTCAAGACAGTCTTGTGACCCTTGAGATGATCCAGGGAATACGTCACATTTCGTTACAGAGACAACTTACTTCGTTTATATAGTTACTGGCTTCTCCAGGCACCTGTGTACTTTTAGCTTTTATGCAATTTTTCTTATGTGAAGTTGCTTTTTCAGCATTTGTAGACATTAAATCGAAAAAAAGGAACAGACTGTTAAACCTGAAACCACATATCTTGTTAAAACTAACAACCAGGGAACCAAATTATAACAATCGATCATCCCAGCGTAGATAATTCCAATCTCCTCATTAATCTAAATGAATGTTATATATAATGTAACTATTATTTATTAATTATTTATTTATTATTTATTTATTATTTATTTATTATTTATTTATGTATTATTTATTTATTTATTTATTTATTTATTTATTTATTATTTGTTTATT
The DNA here is from genome assembly GCA_019973935.1 of Trichonephila clavipes. Classification (NCBI taxonomy): domain Eukaryota; kingdom Metazoa; phylum Arthropoda; class Arachnida; order Araneae; family Nephilidae; genus Trichonephila; species Trichonephila clavipes. Next base: position 83,313 of record BMAU01012255.1, read on the forward strand.
ATTTATTTATTTATTTTATTTATTTATTATTTTTTTATTGTTTCTTTCTTTCTTTCTTTTTTTTAACGAGAGATACTCAGCGTTACGAAATTTATAGAAGGGCACACAAATGTCAAAAGTTAAGGAAAGACTGTTCTAATCGATGTGCTCGTATCATGTTTCACGTACTCTCGGGGATATGCTTGCCCTACCTTGAAAGTCAATGGACTAGGACACACATCTGCAACCCGCGTGAAACGTAATAAGATGAATGTGGAGCTGAAATAAAAAAAAGTCCATATTTTAGTTTCTATCAATAATTACATTGAAAAAACAATATTTTTTTTACATAATTCGGAAGTAAATCCAAGGACTCCTTATTTATTCAATTTGTATGTGTGTCAGGAATACCTTTATAAACGGGTATTATTTTCTCTCCAATTTTCATGAAAATTGAGAGTTTCTTGAGCAGAGGAAAAAAGGATGGCCAAGCAAACCAGAGAAAAAAATTAAGAAAAAATGGATGGTGAAATATCAAACTGGACGTTTCAAACGATTAATCAAAGTTTATGTTTTGTCTACACCCACACACTGCTTACAGAAATAATAGAAAAAGTTATAATTTCTCTTTTCACTTTTATTTATTAGGATACAATTCCATGATTGTCTAAAAATTAGCAGTTTCGTACTTCGTTTAATTTACACATTTTTTTTAAATTTAAATATTTTAGATTTTTTTTTGTTTGTCCTTAGGTGTATATATTATGTAAAACGTATTTGTGGTGCTCAAACTTTCAAAAAAAAGCTAACCATTTAATTTTTAAAGAAACAATTATGATGTGATATTAAAATGCTACACCACCTACAAAGAGACTCAAACACACGAAATTAGAAGTGTGGTAACTATATATAGCAACAGTTATAAAGAGCTAATGATAACATGATTGGTATTCGTACAATACTTCTTTTTCAGAATGATTATTGAAAATTCCTTTAAAATAACTGTAAACTAAATTTTAAAAAAATAAACATTGATTTAATTCAAAAATGCATAACAACTTTTGTTACATGTATTATTCACAATAGTTAGAAAAAATAATAAAGCATTTGTAACATACACACACACACAATATAAAAAAGTTATAGCATTTTAAATGAAGACATACTAGTTATTTTATCTTTCTGAGTAAGCCAGTCCAAATTTTCGAGTTGCCTTTGGGATGTGAATAAAACTGAAAGTAAAAAATATCATAACCCCGCGTCTTTTAAACTTAGAGCTTTCAAATCTAATGAGATTATAAAAAAAGTATATAAAAGATAATTTAGTCTAAGAAAAATAGATTTGTTTTTTTTTTATCGATTTTGGTCAATTGAATCGTACTGTATCGCGTTAATATTGTTTAAGGATGAAACGGAATGTTTACATACGTACATTTGAGATAGATAATCAAAAAAGTGAAGAACTTTATGTATGATATTTGAAATCATTTAATCATTCCAGTATTTAGGAGTCGTTTTCTAAATTTAATATTCATGACAACTGATTGTGATTGCATTGTGACAACTGATTTCTCCCAAAACTTTGTAGCTTTCAACAATCATAACAAAGTATGAAATCCTAAGTAGTTTATATTTTAAAAATGTTAGAAAACACACAAATCAGTAGTGAGTTGCAATTTTAACGTCACATCATTACTCGTAATGAAATAATTAAGATAGTAAATATATTTCCATCAGCCCCAAGGAAACGAAAACCAAACTTAAAGCATATTGGTATTTAGTTTCGTAACTGATTCTGCAATGTAAAAGACGTTAAGATCCGATGTGGTTTCCATTTATCTCGCCACATAACTTTGTTATTATTGCCATTGATTTCTCCATTCTAACACTTTGGTGAGATATAATAAACACAAATATCATTTATTTCCCGGAAAGACACTCTACGTAACAGAATAACAGCGCAAATAATATCCATTAGGAAATTCAATCCATGATTTCTGAAATAGTATTAAGAATTCTTGTTATGAGAAGGTATTTGGGGATGGTATGCAATCTATAGCAATTTCGATTTCCGATAAGTTTGTGTCTTTTTAACCATTACACCGTATGGAATACCGCATGTGCTTATAAGTCAGAATCTTATTCAATTAAACGTAATCAGAATGAAGAAAGGTTTTCCAGCATTATGGAATTTTTTCCTTATTTAAATATGTAAGCTATTTGGAGATTCTGGATTGTAATATATGTAACTATTTTTCTACTGAGAAGCTACGAAAATAACAAAGAGAGAGAAAATAAGCTTTTTTAAAAATTATCCAATGAAATTGGATTTCTTGTTCCTCTATTTTATGCAAATTAATGAAACTTATGACAGGCATTTTAATCATTATTCTGTGTGTTTTTAGTTTTTGTTTTGTTTTGTTTTTCCTGGAGGCATAAGAAAGTTTTGGAAGATTCTGTAAACAAAATGGCCCAAATACAATGTTAATTGATTACTATGGAGAAACTGGGAAACACCCAAAAACTCGGATCAATGACTCGGTAATTTTTTTACATATTTTCTACTATATAAAATATAACTTAAACACAAACGAAGAAAAAAAATTTCCGGTCACTGTGCAGCCTTTATCAAAATCAGGGGGGACGTGATTAAATATTAGCAGCCGAGATGATGCTGTTACAACTGTAAATACTGCATTATCGGATATAAGGTAAAGTTTTGTCGGTTTTGAACGTATGCACTTTAATGCATTGTCGATTCTTAGCAAGAAGTCAGACTAAAGCCACAGTTTAAACAGTTATATTAATATATGATTGAAGATTCATATACATTTTTTCCCCGTATTTTAGTCAGTTTTTTTAAACTTGTAAAACTGCCAACATGCGTGAAGAAAAAGAGCGCTTAAGACATTATGTGTTACACGAGTTCCAAAAACATTTAAGAAAAAAAATTGACTTACCAAAATGAAAAAAATTGCGACGAAGGCAAAACAAATCTTACGTAGCGTTTTTGGAGAGGATACAGCATCAGTTCGAACATGTCAAAGATATTCTGGGAAATTTCTTTGGGATGATTTTTCTTTAAAAGATGAACCTAGAGCAGCAAAGCCATCAAATGTCAATGACGAAGTGCTACTTGGTTTGAGCAGAACAAATCGCACGTTAACTTCCACAGAATTAGGCTTCAAGCTTGGAACTCATTATTATACTGCTTTGGATCGCATTAAAATGCTTAGTCGTGTCCAAATTTTCTTCGAAGAAGCGAATAAAATTTAATGGACAGATTTTCAATATGTTCTTCAAATCTTGCTCATCATAAAAGGAAACCCTTTTCGGACCACTTGGCGTCTGGTGATGAAAAGTGGCTAACGTATACACACATGTGGTTGGAAAAAAGGCATATTGTTACGTAGATCCGGGTTCCTAGGATTTTATTCAAACTAGTCGCAAAGAACAAGCCAGTTCTTTAAGAGCGATGAGAATTTATTGTCAAAAATCCAATCGTTGAAATACAGGATTCAGCAGCAATATTCGCAGAATAAATCTCAGAAGGTCTTTACACCTTCAACAGCACTCAGATACAATTAACGGTGTCTAAAATACACGTATATAAAAGATTATTCATAAGCAATCTCTTTTTCAACAGCCGAAGTAATCGCGAATCACTTCAACAATCAGAGCAATACTAACTGACCGCTAGTCAAAACCAGACTGAATGACTTTCGGTGAGCATCTCTCAATTTATATCCTTCGCAGATAATTTGAGAAAGATCCGCTTGCGTCACAGATTTTGAAATTAGTGGATTTCTCTTCTAATTTCTAGAAGAAACCATAGGGTCCCAAACTCACCAAAAATGGTCCCCAGCATGATCGTCAAGCTGCCAAAATGGTCACCAAGTTGCCAAAATGATCACAAAGTCACCAAAATGGTCACCAAGTTGCCAAAATGGTCACAAAGTCACCAAAATGGTCACCAAGTTGTCAAAATGGTCTCAAAGTCACCAAAATGGTCACCAAGTTGTCAAAATGGTCACAAAGTCACCAAAATGGTCACCAAGTTGCCAAAATGGTCCCCAAAACTGACGCCAATTTGGCTCTATCACCAAGATTTCTCCAAGTTCCAATTGAATCAAAATTAAAACGTAAGGTACGGCGTTGCTTGTGAATATTACAATTTTAACGTAAATTAAATCTAATTTAGAGTAAGATAAAGGGATTATACATCCAATTACAAATTATTTACTCTATTTTATACAAAATTCGTAACAATATGTTTACAAAGGAGAGACTCCACTATCCACATCCAAAGCTGACATGCATCAGAAGAAGGTTATGTTGTGTTGGTGGTGAGACAGTAAGGGTGTAGTGCACTATGGACTGCTGAAAGAAAAAGAAATGAAGAATGCTGATCACCACTGTTTGCAGCTTGATGCTTTGAATAAAGAAATTCAGCGAAAACGTCCATCTTTTCCCGACAGAGTGGATATAATTCTTCATCACTACAACACTAGACTTCAGCCAGCATATTCTCCTGATATTGAACTATTTAACTGTAATATGTGCATGTCGCTGCAAAACCGTCTTGATGGAAATGAATATGTAAATTATAAGGGTGTTCAAATTGCATTGGAAGAATAATGTGTGTCCAAAACAGAGAACTTCTTTTCCAGGGGTTTAGATAAGCTGGAAATCAAATGTAACTAACAAAGGAAGTTATATTTTGTATTATATTTAAAATAAAAAGAAACGAAAAGGAAACTTGTTATTTCTTTAAAAAAAAAAGGGACACAGTAGGTGCATTCAAACAATATTGCACCTAACAGCTGCATTCCGTTTTGTTAACAATTGAAAACGAAGTGAACATGTATCTTTTTGTCACAATTTGTGTTAAAACTTGTTTTTAACACGCTTTTATAAGTTTCACTTGTATGTAATGGAATCTTTGTGAACTCGATTTTTACCCACTTTAAAAGATCTGATTAATTCTAAACTGTGCACACTTTTTAAGGACTGATGACAATACAATAATTTCATAATTTTGTTTCATTATTCTGATTAGGATAATTAGAAATACGATTTCTTGATTTGGTGATTAATTCCATATACCACTTACACATATGGCAACTTATTGCGTAAGCCATTTTAAGATTTGGCGGCTAATTCCATTTGCCATTACCAGATTTGGCGACTAATTCTATATACCATTTCCAGATTTGGCAACTAATTTAAGATTTAGTGACTAAAAGATTAAGGTGCAACCCTAAAACCGCAAGACTTGTGCATGTAAAAAATCATTTATGTTCTAACTTCTAATTATTTTTTTTTATTTTTGTAAAGCAATATACGTTTAGAAGTGATGATACGAATTAACATTATAGCAATATGTTTAAAATGTGATAAAGGTTGTTCTAACTGCTAAATATGTTTTTTTTTATTTTGATAAAGCAATTCCTTTGGGAAAAATGATATGAATTAACTTTATAGCAATAAGCTTAAAATAAGTTGATATGAATTAACTTTATAAGAATACGTTTAAAAGTGTTAATAGGAGTTAACTTTACAGCAATACGTTTAAAAGGTGATAACACGATTGACATTTAATGTTTCTTCAAACACACTTTTATTAGTTAGACATGTATTTATAGAGACTGAATCTTTGAAATATAACAATATGGGACTCATCCGAGGCCCCGTAAAAGAGAATAAATGCGCTTCATACTCATTAATTAATATCCATTGAAGAGCAAGACTAATTCTAGCAGCCACGTAATTCCGGCTCCAAATATCAAACTCAAAAATAAATACAACAAAGATAAATGATAGCTTTAAGAACTAAAAAAACAAGCTTTTATTGTAGATCGAACTAAAAAATGAAAAATAAATTATAGTTTAAGAAAAACTAAAAAGTACGCTTTTATAGTGAATCCAACTCAAAAGTTAAAAAAAAATTCTTAATATAGGAATAAAATGATTAATGAGAAAATAAATGTCATTGTGGTAAAATCGTGGTGTGCTTTGTACTACATTTTTACACTAATTCAGCATTTCGGAATGAAACTAGTAAGAAATTATAACACCGCAATATACATACCTGTATATAGAGAGCACCCCAAGCTCTTATGCCAATGACATTAATTCTCTCGTTAATCAGATTATTCTTATATTAAGAATTATTTATTTATTTTTTTACTTTTTAGTTCGATTCACTATAAAAGCGTGATTTTTAGTTTTTTTAAAAAACTATAATTTATTAGCTTCACATCCTGAAATGTGATAAATATGTTCTGTCTGTAGTTCAAAGGGTGTAGAGATGTTCATTTTCTATTATTTTCAGCTTTTCATGACGGCTGTAGGCAGCAATGTTACTGTAGCACGTGTCGAATTGATAGGTTCTGACTTGAGTGTTTATAAACACGGCACTTTAAAGCTATACTAGGACTATGGCGAAAAACATCCCAATTTTGAAAATTACCAATGTAGTTTGGAAAACATTGATTTTTTTTGTATTTCTACATTTTTAATAGATACAAAATTACAATTAAAATACGTTTTATTATTAGCTTTTTACAGACATCGCATTTTTAAAGTCAAGCTAACTCTGTATTTAAAACGAGCTTAACTTTTTGATTGAAAAAAATTACTTTGTTTTTAAGGTAATAACTTGAAAAATAATTGCGTTTCTATTGGCGGTCAAAAAAGATAATGCCATGAATTGTGTATTTATTAAAAGGATGTTGCGAAAGAACATTCAAGATTTCTCTCTTAAGCCGCATTCACACCAAGGCAGTCAGCTTCAAGCGTTGAGCGTCTAGCCAATCAGAGACTTCATCTCGGACAAAATGAAGTCTCTGATAGGCTAGACGCTCGACGCTGACTGCCTTGGTGTGAATGCAGCTCTAGAGTTTCTCTACCTGTCTCTCTCTGAGTAAATACATACAGTAAAATACATTTAACGCAAAAAAGCTTAAGAAGAAATGTCGGTTAACACGAACTAATACAACGGTCTCTACAAACTACTACTTACTACGCACTTCTTCTCTTAAAACAAAACGAAAATCACTTATCACGAAAAGATTTTCTTTCTAAGAATGAAGAACAAAATACGGAAAACACCCTAGTTAAGAGGGATGTGAAATGAATGAAATTGTCTCACATTATTTTTCTTTATTATTTGACAGTCATACTGTATCATCGGAAGAATCCGTTGCAGTAAATGATGATAATATGTGTATAGCCCAAACTATTGCAGACAAAAATGTGTAGAGGTTTGTTCAAAGCTCAAAAAGTGTCATTGATACCAATGATTCCAACGGTGAAAATTAAATGATTAATAAAGCTTCTGTTCCCTCGTCATCCGAAATGAAGAACATCATGAAAAGTACACGCAGGTATTTAGACGCATGTTTCAATAGTGAGATGAATAACAAAATGAATAACATAGAGTAATTTGTTGACAATTTTATGCTAAAAAAGATAATGCAAAAAAATTGATTTATTTATTTTTCTATTTTGCAGAAACTCAATAAATGTTTTATCTTTCCAAAAGCTTGTATATTTCGCATTAAATTTCATTAAGTTCCTGTTAATGTTTTTTTCCATGGATTTTTTAAATGCATGCGTATATACTCGCATACATATCTATGTAAAGAATGTACTTCATTAAATCTGATTGTTCGAGTGCAGAGAAGTGAGGTAACACTTCGCTTGTCGTGTGCCAAAATTTGCACTATATGCAAAAAAGTAATTCATGGAATTTGTGCAGAAAAACATTTTTGTAACAAATGAGAATAAAAAGAATTTATGTTGGTCAAAACTACTTGTAACATAATAGTTAGAGGAAATAAAAAACCATTTTATTACTTTTTATTAAAAATAACTAGATTTCATTCCGCTCTCTTATCATATACGCCGAAGAGCAAAAAAAAAAAAAAAACTGGTACAGACATGCGTATGCAAATAAAGAGCTATTTTACCAATCAGAGTACGACACTGTTGTCGGCAAAGCCTTTATCAGACACCGAGTGTCTAGTACTGTTGTTAAATAGGTTACTGCTGCTACAATGGCAGATTATCAAGATTTAAGTGAGTTTGAACGTGGTATTATAGTCGGCGCACGAGAGATGGGACATAGCATCTCCGAGGTAGCGATGAAATTTGGATTTTCACGCACGCCCATTTCACGTAAACCTTGAATATCTGGAATCCGGCAAAACATCAAATCTGCGACATCACTGCAGCCGGAAAAAGAACATGCAAGAACGAGACCAACGACGACTGACGAGAATCATTAAGCGTGACAGACGTGCAACTCTTCCGCAAATTGCTACAGAATTTAATGTTGACACAACAACAGGTGTCACCATGCGAGTCATTCAACGAAACATCATCGATATGGGCTTTTGGAGACAAAGACCCACTCGTGCACCCTTGTTGACTGCACGACACAAAGCTTTACGTTTCGCCTGGGCCCGCCAACACCGACATTGGACTTTGGAGGACTGGAAACACGTTGCCTGGTCTGACGAGTCTCGTTCCTAATTGAATCGAGTGGGTGGACGTATACGGGTATTGAGACAACCTCATTAATCCATAGACCCTACATGTCAACAGGAGACTATTCAAGGTGGTGAAGGGTATATGATGGTATGGGGCGTGTACAGTTGGAGTGATATGAGACCTCTTATACGTCTAGATATGACTCTGACAGGCGACAGGTACTTAAGCATTCTGTCTGATTCCCTGCACCCATTCATGTTCATTGTGCCTTCCGACGGACTTGGTGCATTTCACCTGCACAATGTGACACCCCACAAATCCAAAATTGCTACATATTGACTCCAGAAGCACTTTTCTGAATTTAGACACTTCCGCTGGCTACCAAAATCCCCAGACATAAACATTTTTGAACATATCTGAGATGCCTTGTAATGTGTTGTTCAGAAGATATCTCTACCCCTTCTTACTCCTACTGATTTATGGGCAGCCCTGCAGGATTCCAAGTGCCAATTACTTCCACCACAACTTCAGACGTCAATCGAATCCATGCCACGTCATGTTGCGGCACTTCAACGTGCTCGTTGGGGCCATACGCGATATTAGGCAGGTGTACCAGTTGTTTTTTTTTTTTGGCTCTTCAGTGTACTTACAAGAAAATTCTTCAGCATTCAAACGGTTAATTTTGTTAAATATATGCTTTTTCCAATACTTTTTCTTACACGAAATTCTTTTAACTTGAAAATATTTCAGTCCTCTCAGTTTCGGGCTAAATGAGTTTCACTATGTATACCTTCTACAAATATTTGTGAGGACAGACAAGAAATAAAAGGCTATTAACTCTTTGGGAAGTCAGCCATAATTAGTAATAAAATAACTGTATAATATTTACTAATGATAGTTATCATTTAATGCGCTTCTTTAATTATATAAGAGTTAAATAAGAACTCGAATTAATAATTTATTCTAATTTTTTTAAAAATGTCATTTGCTTTCTGAACGTAACTTTGACTTTCCTCTACATGGTGTTTTTGGGTGGAAATTGGATGGGAAAATGTCTGCCGAAATGGGTGCTCGTATCACCTGCAAATTCTTGGGCAGAACTCACTACTGTCTTCCAAGCTGAGTCTCTAATTGGATATTCCCTATCACGCAAAGTTACATTCAATAAGATTTATGAGATTTTTTACCTTAACAAGGGACCCAAGATCTTGACAAACCCTTTTAGAAGGAATGTGGCAACATCCGGTCAAGGGGGGTTCATATAGAAATTACCAGAAAAAAGGGGACCTTCCAGCCTCCCATCAATATCTTGTTCAAATTTTCAATCGTTAATAAAAATACATACTTCTTATTCATCCATTCAAGTTCAAATACATTTTTTAAACTAGTAGTGGATGACACTTTGTGTTAATACAGTTTTTTTTCAAATATTAATTCATTAATCAAATAAAAAATGAATAAATAGTAAGAAACAAAAATAATAGTCCAACAGCATATATAGACAAGAACATCGTTCGCTGTGTCCCTGTCACGCAATGGATAGCGCATTGGACTTCTAATACAAAGGTGGTAGGTTCGAATCCAACTTGGGATGGTCTAATTTCTGAGAATGTGTTTTTTTTTACTATTCTATTTTATAAAAATAATTAAATTCTATTAAGGGAAAAATAGTAGTAGTCTAACACTATATATAAAAAGGAAAATGGAAAATTGTGAGGAAAATCGCTTTCTATTTTGTCATTTAATATTATGATTTTGTCATATGTATATACATGATTATTTTAATTGTAACTTTAATAAGAAGTAAATAAAGATTTTTTTGTTGACTTAAGTAGGAATTGACTTCAGGTTTTTTTTGTATTACTGTTTTTATTTATTTATTAAAAAAAAGAGTATTTTAAATGTTCCTTAATGTCAATGACATACTTTTGGTCCAGTAAACACAATGGTTCATTGATCATGAGCTTTTAAACGAATCCATAAAAAAGAGAGGTAGTCATCACGCCAAGACACAATCAACTCGTAAGAGACATCTTTTCCGAAAGAACAAAACAGAATATCGATTGATCATGACAAAGAAGTTAAAATGAAAAGATAAAAGAAGGAAATAAATTGTGATTTTTTGAAGCTCGAAAATTAAATGTTTTACTTTTGAAGAAAGTTTTAATGAATTTTTAAATGTCGGCCAGACTTTTTGTTTGATATTCGAAAATATACTTTGATATGAATTGGAATTTAGAATAGAAAATTATCAATATAAAAAAAAATTAATCCTAAAAAAATGTTTTAGTTGAAAATAATGTGCATTGGGAAGGAAAAATATGTTTTCCAGCAGACAAATAATTTCGAAATTGTTATACTGAACAGATATTCATAATCAATTCGGTTCGGTCTTTGTTTTAAAAAAGCACTGAAAAATTTTTACATTTTCCGACACAATTTCGTTTGATACATATATATACACTCATATTTTTTTAAAAAATATTTTAATAAAACAGAAATATTTCAAAATTAATCTTTGTATACTTATGTTAAATCAGTGCTTCTCAAACTTTCAATATTTGTGACCCAAGGTTCAATCATAATTTTCATCGCGTCTCCTCTATTCCTTTAAGACCCGAATTATTTTTATCTTCAAATATTAAATTTTTCTGGTTATTAATACTACATGGACCCCAATGGCACTGGAAAAAATATTTAAAAAATTCCCGCTTCCACCCTGGAACGTAGACGGTAGCCCTCACGGTTGTGCGGGTGGGGCGTTATCTGTGAAACAGGTCGCCTATGAAATTTTATGAGTTATACATTTTTAGCTCTAAGAAGAAACAATCTTAATTCAACTAAAATTGTTACAAATAAGGAAATTATTGATGTATAATTAACTCTTTTATTAATTCATTATTTATTTACTGTAAAAATATTTTGTTTTTTACAAGTGTAAATAACCTTTGCATTTTTCACATGTTTTCGAACTGCTTACGTAGTCTTCAAATCTGCACTTGAAATGCCTTGAAATGTCATCAACACATCGAAAATGGAACCTTTATCCTAGAATAGCCAGGATAAAAGCCTTGGCATTTATAGAAGGTGGATTATAACGCTTCGATCTTTTTGCGAGTGCAATTACAACACTGTTATCTACATCATCAGTTAAAATACGTTTATTAGCAGGTGGAGAGGCTGATAATGATTCAACTATCTCTAACTGAAATTTCAAGTGATCCAGTTTGATTTTTAGAGAAATTTATTTTGATATTGCATCTTGTTTGTACAGGAACCAAGAATTTACAACAGCGAAATCAATTTAAAGAATGTGTTCAAGATACTTTTATGGTAAAGAATGAATGATCAAAAATCGCTTTCTATTTCAAATATCCCCATGTTTTTCTTCATCGCTCTCATCTGAACTTTATTCTTCTTCCAGTATAAGCGATTCATATGTTTTATTCGCAACATTGTCATCATCCGAGAGATTACTAAGTTCTGATTTATGTTCAATCCAATTTATTCATCAATTGCAAAATTTCTTCTTCTGTGAGAATTCTTCTTTTTTAGAGACCTGAAAAAGTTTTTGTTTAAATGTTAGCACAGTATTCCATGAAAAATAGTAAAATGTATCAGAAAATCTTACTATTTATTATATATATATATATATATGTATTTCAACCACACCATACTAACTCCCACCGGAAACCCCAGGGTTTTTTTTGGGGGGGGAGGGGGAGAGATATGGATGCAGATATCTGTGGAGAGGATAAAAATGTCATACTGCAACAAATGTATTAAAAAGAAAATTAATTGCAGAAAAGAGAGAGAGAAAGAAAAAAAGAAATTCATCCATGGCGACCCCCAAGAAAACTTGGTATTAACTATATAACTATATATTTCATTTTTATGTAGGCTTTCATCAAAATTTATGAAACAGAAAAGAAATTTCGCATGGTAAGTACTTACCTTTACAGCTACAGTGATTCAATTAACACCCAACCCGCACGATCGTGAGGATAACGAAATCCCTAGTCCACCAAAGAACATTAGTAGAGTATGATTAATTTTTTTTTCTATTTTACAATTATTTATAAACATTAATGTAAAAATTTGTTTCCACGCAATTAGAAGTATATTCATAATTACCATTTTACTACAAATAAAAAGACGTGTTTTTTCGTTGTATTTGAAAACAAAGCTAGATTTGCCAGCTGAAAGTAATACAAGGACCACAATCATCGTCTGTTGATAAAAAGTAATACTTTATACTTTCTGCAAACCAGCTCAATCGTTATATATTTGCGATTTTCTTATATACGACTATTCGTGAAGCAAAAGCGTAAGAATATCTAACCCACCAGATCGCAAAGGTTGGGTCTTAAAGAGATGTATGTACAATGACAATGTATTGAATTCAATAATGCTAACGTTTAAACTACAATACGACTTTCACCTCTTCATACCGCCAGCGTATATACACGTCTTGCTCAGGCAGTGCATTAATAGCCTCTGACGTATACTATATACGTGTTTCCGAAGTATAATCTTTTCTGTGTGCTGATATTCATAAAATTATTCCGAAGGCTTTGAAATGCAATAAAATGGCCATGACAGGGTTTAAGAAGAATTTACTTATTTCAGAGAATTTGCTTATTTATTCCTTTTGTACCCTTCCCTTCCCCTCAATACTCCATATATGCTCACCTACGTGCTAAACGATTTCATTGGTGGAGTGACATTTAAGGGATTAATTATAAATCGTACAAATTATCAATATAAGTGTTAATTTTTGTTTTTAATTTTGTATATGACAAACCAATGGGGTAGCTGATAATTACTAAACTTGTTCTTAATTTATTATTGGTAAATTAATTATAAAATACATTACGGAGTACTGATATATTTTCAAGTGTATTATATCAATATAAAGGTGAATTTTATATTTTATTATGTGAGAAAAACGATTTTATTTTTTTCCATCAGTAAATTAATAATTTTTTTAAAGAATATTTCGTTTTTGAGTTTTCAATATTCTCATGCCTCCCTCGTAGGGCTATCATGCTCTCCTTGGGGGCGTGTCCCACAGTTTGGGAAACACTATGTTAAATAGTTTTACAAGGTGTATATTTGAAAATGTAATGAATCGCATCTAAGAAATCTGAGACTAAGTTGAATCCGCAGTAACTACATGAATGACAATAATTTTAGTAGCTTATCCAATTCGAATAAAATAACACAGAAATAATTATAAGCAATAGAGCGATTTCTCTAAAAGAATCCTAATAAAATATATATTACTATACTTTAACTTTCCTTATGACACTTAACTGAAATCTCTCAGCTAGGTTAACTTCTAGAAGGTTAACTGAGGAATCAATTTAAACTGGGCCATTGAGCTCCAGTCCCACTCGTTATACTCTCAGTATACTCTTAAGTAATTCTGAAACGTCTTGTCTTATATTGCATTTCTAACGTTCACCCATCTGGTCACTATAGTTCTGCTTATATATGCTTACTTGAGTATATCGTGGTCTCTTCGCAAAGCAAACATCTCTGATCAAGTGACGTCATAAATTAGCCTGAGATTAGTTGAGGGAAATTATCATGCGAATTCCCTACAAACTGTTCAATATGTGATATCATTAAGATATTTGAATTTCAATTTATATTCAAAGTATTAAGACTATTATTACTATTATAAAAACAGGACGTTTTTATAATAGTGATATATTACTTTTAATTGTGTTGCTTCGTTCTAATAATTTATCCAATCTCTTACAGATCACTGCCAACGGATAATTTTAGAAATTCTTTTTAAGTTCTATTTACTTAGTATATTCTGTAATAAGTAAATTTTGTGCAGTTCCTCGTGAAAGTATTCCTTATACAAAAGCATATAAACAAGAAATTGTAGTTATAGCTTAATATTTATGATTATTATGCAAGTGAAAAATTACGCCTGAAAAAAAAAGAAAATAATGCATACGCAGATGTATTGTTTGCAATGAAAACTTTAACCTTTTGAAAAATTCCAAACAATTTAAAGAATTTATTTAACTTTCTCAAATTCATACCGTTTGTGTTGCATAAATTTAACTTAAGGACATATGGTAAGAGCAAATACCGTAGAAGAATATCTATACATATATATATAATGTTAAGAATAAAATATCTATTATTTTAAATATATTGTAGAAAATAAACAGCAGTACTGATTTTGAAAATCAAAAGAACATTAATAGCAAACTCCTTTTAATCTAGATATGTGTAGGAATAAAGCGACTCGCTCACTCATTCACTCTTTCACTCACACACTCATTCACTCACACACTCTTTCACTCACACACGCGCTCAGTCATTCATTCACTCACTCGCTCACTCACTCATTCACTCACTCACTCAATCATTCAATCGCTCACTCACTCAATCATTCACTCATCACAAAATTCACCATGTTATTAGACATAAATACCTGGAATTTGGTAGGCATATTCCTTTTGTTGAGTAGATCACCGCTAAGAACAAGTTTTGTGAACATGGACTCACGTAAGGGGTTGCTAGGATTACGGGATTATATAACTAAAAAAATACCATTTTTAAACTAAAAGACTTACATACTTTAAATTTGACCAACATAAATTTTTATATGTTGAGTAGAGATAAACTAAAAACTGGTTTCGCGGGAATACACTAAAAAGAGGATTTGCAGAAAAGTTAAGAAGGTGTTATAAGAAAATCCCGTTATTGAACTATTAGACCTGCATGCTTGAAATTCGGGTGACATGTTGCTTTTGTTGAGGGCTTAGTGGATTTCAATTTCCAAGGAGATTTGTGGGGTGTAATAGATAAAAAAAACCTTGGCTTTAACAAATAAACCTATAGACATGATATTTGACAAACACTTCTATCCTTGAGTGGAGAGCCTCTAAAAATAGGGATTGATGAAATCAACTTTGATTGGGGTAAAACTGATAAACCCCTACTGTACTGTAGAGGTAAAGCTGATAAATACATTTCTGTCTCAGAAATTCAAGGCCTGTCCTCTTTAAATCAAGGTGCGAGGGATGTAAGAAAGTTTTTCAATATAATTGAAAACTTAATTTTAGAACTTAGACAACAATAAGTTAAAAAAACAATATATATAGTCTTACAATATCATAAAATACTCAGGAAACTGGTGGGTAATAGCTGTTTTACTTAAATTTTAATTAAATATAACACTTTTTGTGTTAAGTTTTTATTACGTCAATAGAAAAAGAAAATATATATTTCTTCGTTTAATTAATTATATCACATCAATACATCTCCAAAATGTGATTCTTTTTTTATTTTTTTATTTCTCACAAAATAATTAAGAAGCCAAGAGTTTTCAAAAACTCTTAAAATATCATTCAACATCTTAAATAAAAATAAAGTTGAGAAAAACCCAGAAAAAATAATCAATTATAACTCGGAAAATATTTTTTTATCTACAAAATGCGAAGGTGTCACAAGTTAATACCGATAATCTATTAATCAATTTGAAAACCTTCCACTTTGTGACAAAAATAATGAAGGAAAAAAGCTAGTTGAGAAAGTAAGAGACCTAGAGTTTTTAATCTTGAGAAATTTTGGCAATCAATAACGTTATTGTGAAATAAAGATACTTAATTGTCCGATAAGAAGTTTTTCTGTTCAGGTTTCCTAGGTATAAAAATAATTGTTTTGGATATAATAACTAATATTTTTCAAACCATAATTACTACTCAGAATAACATCTTGCCATTTTATCTGACATCACGCTGTTTTATCTTTTGATCGTTCAGTAAATGTAACTATCCGTTAATTTTCTTTATGATCCAAACACTTCAGTGGAACAATAAATCAAGTAGATAAAAAAATGTAAGAAAACGTAATTTCATGCGACGAAAGTTATTGTATTATATTTACTTAAAAATTTTGCTGAGGCACTCAAGAGC
The DNA here is from genome assembly GCA_019973935.1 of Trichonephila clavipes. Lineage (NCBI taxonomy): Eukaryota > Metazoa > Arthropoda > Arachnida > Araneae > Nephilidae > Trichonephila > Trichonephila clavipes. The sequence goes on from BMAU01012255.1 coordinate 99,734, forward strand.
ACGTATAACAAGGGAAAACGAGTATTTACTCAAATATTTCCAATGTTTTGCTGTATGAAATATCATTTAATCATTTTTGAAGCTTAAAAGCTTTTTCACAAGCATGTCTTGGAACAACTTGAGTCTCTCTAGAACAACAGTTTCAAGCCACTCTGAGGGTGAAGGTTTGCCGTAAACAAAAAGATACGCTCTGACGTCAGCCGTACCTTATCTTCACATTAAAAAGTTACTCACCGATTTTTCTGTTTCGGAAAATGAACATCCAATATTATTTCCATTAATCCACTCACGTATTTGTTGACAGTCGTGAACAGAAATGAAGTGTCCTTCTGCTTAAAATAGAAATGTCATTAAAATATTATACGTCATTAAAATATTATACGCCGTTTCTGATGCGTTTAACGACGCCGAGTCTGCCATCTTGTGTTTGAAGAGAGGAGCCTTAGAACATCATTGGCTGGAATTTCGAGCAATTTTAATTTCGGGCAAATCTTTCAGCTCATGGGAAGAGGTTTTTCTAAGGTATTGTTATGGCGAATAGGCAACACTCGCTCCAAAGGTTGCTTGAAAGAAAAATTGTTCCAAATACGTATACGTGCGATAAAGCATTGGGATATCTGCCTAAGTTTTTGAATCAATGTTCAAATAAAAATCTTGTGGGTGTTTTTTTTTAGCTTTGCCAATTTGTGTAGAAAAAAAAATTAACAGCCAGAAAGAGAAGATGTAATACGATAAAAAAGGAAGGTCTACGCTATAAAAGTGGCGAATTTTAAGTACCTGATAACAAGTATTATTTTAGTAAAGTAAGAAGCAAAATCTAATGATTTTTTTTCTTCTTCTGCATGCATGTTGTTTTGAGCTCGATAAATGCAATGAACTAATTATTTAATTCTTAATATCAATAGTTATTTTTTATTATTATTTGTATTTTAACAGTTTACCGCTTCGAACACCATGCATTTTTATAAATATTTCTACAAGAAAAATTGCAATCAGCCATAACTTTTTGGCAATTGTAAATATAATTTTGATTATAATTCATTGCATTTATAACTGTGTTAAATAGGCTGCATAAAAATAATTTAAATGGTCTGGAAATGAATTAAATGTAGAATTTTACGAATTTGGGTATAATTTGCATCAAATTTTACCTAAAATATCTCATTTTAATAAATTTAAATGGTCATATAATTTTTGATCCATGTTTTTCATTAATTTAAATAATGAGCACTAACAAAATAACATGAAATTACTAAAAACAGAGCATTTTACGAAACTGGCCGCCGAACGTTGGCAGATATCTTAACATTTTACATAAAGCAAATTACAATTAAGGAACTTTCTTTATTTGTATTTCAATACAACACAAAGGGGGTATAATGCAAAGTAACTACAATTAAACTTCTCAAAAAAGCAGCATTCAAAATTTAAAGTATCCGACTTTGCTTCTATTACGACAACTTTTTTCTTAAAAAATGGAGATATGGAGATTTTTTTGTAGTTTAAAGATTTGCTTAGTATATTTTTTTTAAGAAAAAAAGGTCAAAATTATGAAGAGAAAAACAAATTATATATATATATATATATATATATATATATATATATATATATATATATATATATATATATATATACATTACTACTAAAATGGAAAAAAAATGATTAAAAACTGACAAAAAATTACAGAAACGGGGGCCACTCTGTATAAATAGTAAATGAAAAAATTCTCAATTTTTCAATTTTGATGTGTATTACTTTGCTATTCCTTCTTGAAATGACCTTTAGGATAAGAGATATTTTAATTTTTACAAATTCTAGACCACTTTATCTTAGTTACTATATGAAATTGCTTAAAAAAAACAGTGATTATATTCACATAAAGAGCTGTAAATTTTTTAATAAAACAGTGTTTGATAAATCTTAAGTTTAAAACACTTCTAAAGCTACACAGAACATACACAAAAATTTCAGCAATTTTTTTAGAAAACTTTTTGAGCAGTCGCTGTCCCGTTTGAGTTTTTTGAAGAAAAAAAACACATTTTGATTAAAACGCATTTTAAAGTTTGACATCTTATGTTAAGTTGTAGAATCTGTGTGTGCTTCTTTTAAAACACTCTTGTAGTTTTGTTCTAGTGAATGGAAAATAAAAAAAATTGATATTTTTATAAATATATTAAGATCACTTATAAAATAAAATCATAAAAAGAAATCTGTCAATTTTTTAAAAAATATCATGAATTTAGGATAGTCAGATACCTTAAAACAAGTTAACGATTGCCCCTCAAAGTGGGTATGTGTACTATACATAGATAGCCGAAAGAATTAGTTAAATTGCTACGTAAGTGTCTATTTGGTGGCATTTTGTGTGGATAAACGTCTAATTTAACAAAATACTGCTCACCACAGAAATTCAAATAAATAAATAAGCACTTTTAACATTTACTGGGCTGTTTTGGATAAGTGTGCTATCTAATCACATGAAACTAAGATAGGCAAGTTATTAATAGAATGCGCCAAATTAACAGAAAAGTAACGTTCAAATTCGATGTTAAGTACCACATAGTAATTTAATCTTGAAAAATATATTATTCATTCTGCAATTTTTTTGAAAACTCATGGAAAAATAATGTTATTAAAAAGTACATTCAACAAACAACATAAGTAAAATTGGAAAACATAGTATTCCATAAAACTTACCCTCAAAAACCACATTCATATTAAGAAATTCATTGAATCAAATTATTTATCGTATAAACCCATCCATAGTGTTGTCATTTTTAAAATTAATTTCATAATAATATGGCAGAATGTACTAGTAAATGTTCATAAAATCTACGTAGGTCCATCTGAATACCGTATTTATTTGAATCTAAGCCACCTAAGTAACACCTTAAATTCTATAAAAGTTTTTGTGAAAAATTAAAAATAGTGTAAAATGTAGTTAATCTATATCCATTTTTATGAAATTAAAATAATTTTAAAATGAGAACTAATATGAAATGAATAATTAGTTATTATACCAATATTATAAACTTTTAAATACATTCATGGAACTGAAATTGCTCTAATTATCCCGTCCAGTGGTTTATTTTCCCTTCGATTCTAAGCAGCACCCGATTTTCAGTAGCAATAACGCTGGGAAAAAGTGCATCTTAGATTCGAGGAAATACGGTAGTATCGATACAATTAGCTATGTATCTTTATTTTTTATCTATCTAGATACCTCGATGAGGAATCTACGAGTACCACAATGGAGATACAGTAAAATATGTTTAACGCGAAAACGCTTAAGACGAAATATTGGTTAACATGAAATAATACACCTAAGATAACTAAGAGGTATTTTTAACGATTATTCAAAGCATCATGAATAAAATATTATTATAATAAGCCTTTGCTTCGCCTTTAAGAGCTTGTATCTTTTTCATGACGACATAACTTAAGAAGACACAGTACGATTCAATTGACAAAAATCGGTCGAAAAACCAAATCTTATTTTTTTAGCCTAAACTATTCTTGATAGGCTTTTCTATAACCGCACTAAATTTGAAAGCTCTACACTTAACAAACGCTGAGTTATGACAGCTTTTACGTTCGTTTTTATACACATCCCTATGGCAAATCAAAACTTTAAACTGACTTATCTCAGAAAGGTAAAATAACTAGTTTGTCTTCATATAAAATGCTTAGGCTTTTTCTCTATTGTGCCTAAAGCTTTGAATTTTTTTAACTATTGCTAATAAGGGGAGTTTTTTTAGAGATATAGAACTTTAAATTACAATAAAACAACGATCTATTATTCGATTGACATGAATTTTTTTTATTCGAAAGATAATCTTGTGGCATTACATTTTAAATATGATGTCTGGCATATGACTGCCACGGCTGGCTCGGATGTAGTCCAATCTGGACGTCCAATTTTCGATGACTTTTTCCAACATTCGTGGCCGTATATCGGCAATAACACAGCGAATGTTGTCTTCCAAATGGTCAAGCGTTTGTGGCTTATCCGCATAGACCAATGACTTTACATAGCCCCACAGAAAATAGTCTAGTGGCGTTAAATCACAAGACCTTGGAGGCCAATTCACAGGTCCAAAACGGGAAATTAGGCGGTCACCAAACGTGTCTTTCAATAAATCGATTGTGGCACGAGCTGTGTGACATGTTGCGCCGTCTTGTTGGAACCACAGCTCCTGGACATCATGATTGTTCAATTCAGAAATGAAAAAGTTAGTAATCCTGGCTCTATACCGATCACCATTAACTGTAACGTTGTGGCCTTCATCGTTTTTGAAGAAGGATTCCACCAGCCCATAAAGCGCACCAAACAGTCAGTTTTTCTGGATGTAATGGTGTTTCGACATACACTTGTGGATTAGCTTCACTCCAAATGCGGCAGTTTTTTTTGTTGACGTAGCCATTCAACCAGAAGTGCGCTTCATCGCTAAACAAAATTCGCTTATGAAAATCGACCATTATTTTCGAAATAAAATTGCACAATTTGAAAGCGTTGCTCAGGCGTGAGTCTATTCATGATGAATTGCCAAACCAAACTGAGAATAAATCACTTGACAGCTGTTAAATCGGGCGCCATCTTGGGAAGTTAAACTTAACTTGCCAACTTAAACTTCTTTACCTGGAAAAAAAACACTCTTTAGTACATGTAACAAAAGTTGATATGTCAAAGTACAATACTTATTTTTTAAAAAATAATTGAACTCAGAATTTATACATTTTGTAAAGAATTTTCAATAAGCATTTACAAAAAAAAGGATTGAACGAATACGAATCATTTTATTGTGAAACTCATATTAACTTCGGTTACACATAGTTTGACATAGTTGTAAATCAAAATTCCTGCGTGTACGTAATTTTTTGTAGGGGAGTAGCATTTTAAAATCATTCCACAAATTTTAAGTCTTTTCTTTAAAAAATTAAATGGCTTGCTTTTTATGAAATTTTGAGCACAAAATCTGTTCTACATAGTATACACACATAGGAGACAACCAAAGAAATTCTGAAAATCCGTAAATTAAAATTTTTTTTCTGTAAATCATACCATGTCCCCTTAATATTAAAAATGTGATTGCATATAAGTGATATAATATTTTCTTTAATAGCGTAATTTAAGCTACATTTTTTATGTTAAAAATCTAATTGAAAATAAGATATAAAAATATGTGGCAACTTAAAAGCTTATGTTTGTATAGTAAAAACTAAACATCTATTTTTTCACATAATAGTGAGCAATCAACTGACAACGTAACATAACTGAAAACGTGATGCACTGGTCTCACAAAACAAAACTTTTTTCATGTGACATTACAGATTGAAATTGATTTGATTTTTTATTAATGTTGCACTCTATAAGACAATGCGAGGGCAATCTTGAATCGACCTCGTAATTTTGAAGCTCAGTCACGTGATAATAGCGAAACCTGAGCAGGCACCACACTCTCAGAACTTCCACATCAGGCCAACATGAGGACATTTAGCAACGATAGGTTTGATATGAATGAGCTCTTCTACAAGGCAAGCCTTAAATAGCATCATGACTTGAATTTATGACTTTCCAACCTCGAGTTCCTACCATGACCACTTGGCTACCACGGTCTATATCAGGGGTACTCAATCTTTTTTTCTGCTGGGCCGTATATATATGTCAGCTATTTCACGCGGGCCGCATACGTATGTTAGTTAATTAATGCGGGCCGCAACTTGAGGATAAATGGTGGAGGGGGGATAAATTCTTTGAGATCACGATAACATTGGTAATTTAAAATGTGGAAGACTGATCAAAATATTTTATATATATAACTCCTGATTTGCTTTTTTTATTATTATTTTTTATATTTTTTATTTTTGTCACTAACACCAAATTAGAAGTATTTAAAAAACGCTCCTTCACAATTTCTGCATCAGTAAACGTTTGCATATGATTACCCATAATGTAACAAACTTCATAGGATGTCTTTGTTACTGCTGTGATATTACCACTGACATAACATTTTTTTTCGGTTGCAAATATTATTCAAGAAAGTCTACTTATCATCTCTTGAAAGGGATCTTCGATGAAAATTGTCATTAAGGGAATTCAGTCGGGTTCCTGTTTATTGGTATTTTTTAATACAGTACTTTCGTGACAAATCCAACAATTACTGATTAATGTTTGTTTTTCACAACGAAAAAATCAACCTCCCAATCGTCTTGAAACGATATACTTTCTTCAAATATTTTTCGCTTGCAAAATATGAAAGGTAGTTAAAAATTAGTTCCACCCGTAAAATTGTCACTACACCACTGTTGTATGTTATCACTAACCGTACCCGTTCCAAATAGAAATAGAATATCAATTCGTACCAGTACGACACCGACAGCAAAAAGCAAAATTGATGTATTTGTTTTCTTGACAAATAATTTCCCACCAATTTTTAATACAATATTCTTAAAAAAGAAATGGGCCATGACCTGGCCACTTAAAAAGAATTGGTGCGCCACAGTTTGAGTATTGATGGTCTATATTGTAGTTGCTGTTACCGTGCGTTTCATCCTGGGATACATGCGAAAGACAGATGAACAAAAACATAAATTCAATAACAGAAGAATATAAACTTTAATACAAACGATGAGAGCCCAGCATTGAACAGAAGGGGTGTGCTGCTTCCCATTTGAAACGAGAATTCATTTCAGGCGAAAGTCCTACTTCTTTTCACGAAGATACAACCATACTTTATTCGGGATTGGAACCCGAGCCCATTCGATTACAAACCGAGTGTCGTACCCGCCATACTAGGGGGGGGAAGGAAGCACCACAGTTTATTAGAGATCTAAATCGATCATTTTAATTCCTTAAAAGTAAATTCAAACAAATGTATTACTCGATGATTTGAAACTAATCCAGGTTAAAATGAGGTCCATTGTTTATCAATTTTCTTATAGTAGTTCTAATTCAATCTTACGAACTTTGTATACCATCCGGAAAATTAAATATCAACAATTTATCTACTTATTCAAGGATGTTGCTTCTAAAGATACATAATAATTGATGAAAGCGTAATTGCAGCAAATTTCTACTGAAGTAAATCCAACGCAGTAAACGAAATACTTAGATTTTGAAATACACTCTGTCGCAAAAAAAATATATGCACCCAGAAGAAATTGAGCTACATTCACGAAATTTGGTATGCATGTAGTGTATATGAAAATAAACAAATGATTAAAAATTCAGAACAAAATATCATTTTATTAAGCGGTTACAGCTTTCAAAAGGTTAAAAATCAGTAAGTAGAAAAGCCACCTCTGGCAGCTATACAAGCCGAAATTCGGCGTGGCATCGATTCAATTAGATCACTTATGACCCCCTGTGGAAGATCCTGCCATAGTCTTTGCATCTGCGCAGTTAATTCTCCTGTATCTCGGAACGGCTGCAGTTGCCTTCCCAGCACGTCCAGACATGCTCTATTGGCGAAAGATCTGGTGACCTGGCAGGCCATGGTAGGACGTCATAATGAAGACATTGTTGGGAGAGTCGCTCAGTATGTGGACGAGCATTATCCTGTTGATAAATGGCACCTGGGCGACTTGATAGCATAGAACAACCGGCGTTAAAATATCGTTTACGTATCTGCGAGCTGTCAAAGTGCCTTGAAGGACCACTAAAGATGATCGTGTGTCCCAAGAAATTGCTCCCCACACTGTCACACCTTGTGAAATTGCTGTATGCCGCTCGACAATAAATGCCGGATCGGACCGCTGGCCGGTGCGCCTCCAGACACGTGTGCGGTGGTCATCATTGAGACTGAATCGGGATTCATCACTGAAGATGACACGTCTCCAGTCTGTCACACTCCAAAGTTGCCCGAGGTCGGCAAAAATCCAGTCGACACTGCCTATGATGTGGGGTCAGTGGTAAGCGTCTTAGCGGACGTCGGCTCCTCAAGCCAACTTCGGTCAGTCGTCTCCTTATGGTTTCTCTTGATGGCACTGGATGTCTGGAAGGACTGGTAAGTGGCGTTGAATCGATGCTAGCAACGTTGTTGGTGCCGAAGTGGCCACTCTTCTGATTGCACGATCCTCGCGATCATTTGTGTTCCTGGGACGTCCTGACCCTTATGAATGCCAACACCGAGCATCTACCATATCGCTCCGACCGAGGTGGCGGCCGATACGTCTATTCGACCAACCTGCTTCTCTGAGGCCTATTATACGGCCCCCTATCAAAGTCCGTCAGCTGCTCGTGCCACCGGTTACGTCTTAGAGGCATCCTAAGTCTCAATATCGTCTATCAAAGTCATCAGATTCCGCTCGTATCATGCTCTTAAACTCTCCCAGTTGCGCAACTAATATTAGCACACTTATGGGAAATTTTAATCAATAACCAGACTACATTCTTGCCGAGTTTCGGGATTGTAGCTTGATTTCTTCTGGGTGCATATATTTTTTTTGCGACAGAGTGTATTAAATAAATAATTCATGCTTCTTTCACGAGCATTCAATGAACTTCATTCCCGAATTTCTCAGGAAATAAATACACCAGCAACTGTTCGTCCACCTGGGTGTCAACGAATAAACAAATTGAAAATACTCAACACGCTTCTGGATTTTATGAATATTGCAAAAGGAAGTCAAAGAAGTACCGTACATCGTACGATACCGCCTTAAATATTTTGAATGGGAAATAAGTGCATGTACATATATACCTCAAAAGCTTTTCAAGCGGGAATAAAAGCAAACATTTCTCAAAAAAAGAGTAGCTTTTTTTTTAAATATTTTCTTAGAAGTATTGTGTCGAATAAAGATTTGTTTACATTTACACGCTTCCATTTTTTTCTCTCAGGAGAGTGAATTGCTTCTTAATATTCAGCAACAAAAGGGAAAAAAATCTTTCTCAAATTGGTTTATGAAATAAAATTTCCTTATTTAACATACTAATGAAAATAGTTTTCACATAAAAAATATTGAAAAAAAGACCATGGCTTAATTTGGCTCACATTTGAGAATTATAAAAGGTTGTTTAAGGAATAAATTAACTCGTAATAGAAGTTAATGTTTCAAAGGAAAAGGCCATTTACAGGGAACGATTATTCAATTACAAAAACCCAATATTCAGCGCATACATTAATTGATATTTCTAAGGTTTTGAGGTTATTTATTCAAATTCTTTCTTTCTTTTTTTTTTTTTGGTTACTTTCTTAAGAGAGCACCATTCACAATTCTTCCAATCGGAAATCGGTTTAGTAATCAAATTTAAATATTTTTCTTTCGTTGTCGGAAAATCAGCTACAGGGACAAGCGTTCATTATACTGAAAATTTTTATCGGTAGACTTTTTAAATAATAGTTCTAAAATAAACATTTGTAATTGTATTGATGAACTAATAATACTGTTCAATATTGATTTCAGTACAAATATTTACAGGTGATTTCTAAAGTCTAATATCTAAAGTCTAATAAACGAAAAAAAGCTTTGTTGATGAATGAATGATTCGATTAGATTATAAATGTGTGAAGTACTTTCATCCAAGCCTAGAGATGTGGGAAGAAGAGATAGTAGACTAGCCACATAACCCAAAATTACACAATTTATTTGTCACACAATCAACAGTACAAGTTCAAGCAATCTAAAATAATCGAAACAATATGTGGATAAATAACGAGGTACGCGAAGTATGAGAAGACTTTAAATACTTATGAACTTTCTTCAGGTTCGAATCTCATTTCTTTGCTATCTAAGCTCTACTTTATATTTGGTGACCAATCGTCACTTTAATAATTACAACTATCAAATATCTGAGTTTTTGAGAATCTATCAATTTGATTATAATTGGATCCACTACTAATTTATCCTATCTTTCTCACTTTCTTTCTCTTTAGCTTGTAAGCCTAGACTATATATATATATATATATATATATATACTAGATCTAATTTACATAATCACATTCTCTTCTTCAGAGGGTTCGTTGCAAATGAAATAGTTTTAAAAGTCCAAAGATTTCCCAAAAGGACTTCTTATTATGAAGGACACGGATAGAGCTATCACAAGCACATTGCATGAAGTATTGCAAAAGTCCGTTACATAACCATATTTCGATAATTTTTAAAGATCTACACGCTAAAAGAGCTGAATTGCAAAGAGTAAATTGGCTTATTATATCATTTCAGTTTAAAAAGTAACTTAGAATGGGCTACATTCAGTGACGTCATAGTCACAGGATGAATGTAATCGGGTTTCCAGTCAATCATTGTATGTGGCTCGTTGTTGCCAACTTCTGCTTTTAAAGAAACGTCATTTTAAAAAATACGTATTTGTCAACAAAAAACATTACAAAGGTAAACATAATACATTTGGTATAAGAACTGGAAACCGGATGTCTGGAAAGTATGACTACACTTTCAAATATTAATTACAAATATACAAGAAAAGTTATTTACTTACGACTTTCTTATGTTTCATAAAGAAATTACCAAAGTTTTTTTTTACAATGTTCTATCACGTGATTTCAATGTGCGCATTAATAGTTGGGCACAGATCATGGAATCTATGCTACATTTCTGGCCACTATCAGGGAAGCATTACAGGATCGACATCCTTCTTGGCTTCCACTTTTTAATTGGTCAGAGTTACGAAATGGATATTGATAAAGAATGTTTTTCTTTTATCCCTACAAGAAAAAATCCAATGATATTATGTGTAGAAATCTAAGCAGCCACGGTATAGAACTTCCTCTTTCTATTCATCACCTATTGAATTTTTTCTTACTTCCAAACACCAGTATTGTGGTGCTTTATGCACACTGTACACATGTTACTGACTTAAATTCGATAAAGCTCTCTATAGCTTGGGTTTGTTCTTGTAGTGCAGCCATTTTGAGACGATGATGTTACAAAAACGTAGACATTTCCCCATCTAGTTTGCTTTTCATTAAACAAAAACTTAATTCTTTTCTTCATGGAACATAAAAAACTACAAGTATTGTTAAAAAACTGTAAGTTATTTTTTTTGTTTTTTTTTTAATTCTTTTTTGAAAGTGTTGTCATACACACATTTCGGACAATATACATAATATTTTTTTTTAATTTTGAAAAAACTTTTTGAAGAATTTTACTAATTGTTTTTCATTACTGTATTATCAAATTTGAAATTTTACTTACATTTTACAAGTAGAATAACAAGTATATGACTAATGACACTTTTGAATACAATGGAGAATCCATGATTGCATTCATCATGTGACCGTCATGAGATTTGTAAATTGCGTTCGAGAATATTTACTTCTGTACATCCAAAGTTTTCAAAAGGATTTTCAGACCTCCTGCTACGATACACATTAACGATGACCAGCCATGATTCCTTCCATTTTTACGCCTTATCAAGATTCATAGTTGGCTAGTTTGGCGCAACTGATTTCTTGCCATCCGTTTATAAAAATAATCATTCTACAAATGTCTAGCCTGGGCTTCGATTTCCGAGTCACTTAAATATTTATAGCCCTGATGCTGGTTTATTTTTTTCGAGATAAACAGGAATCAATTGAATGAAACCACGTACATTGAGATTAATCTGAGATATGCATAACATTTGACAAGAAAAATATGAATATCTCTTCATAGAAGTTTCTTCGATATGAGATTTTTGCGTAAAAATATTTTTGTATCTTTCCTACAATAAGATAATATTCACGTGATTATACAAATGACAAGACGAGGAAGCATGGCTAGTATTTACTGTGGTATGTTTTTGGAAAAGAGGGATATTTTTATGTGTGTGACAAATATAAACCAAAAATATGTTGGGCTGGAGCGAGAGAAATATTTTTTTCTAGCCGATGAATAGCTGTGTTACTACGCGTATTTTCCCCGCTGTATTTCAGTTATTCCTTCTACGAACTCACATCCGATGGGTTTGGGGTGTGAGATGATCGGAATTTTTCATTCCTGTGCGAGTACCCCTTGTTTATAATAAGTTTCAAAGTTTGTTCTTGTAATTAACTGTGATTTCTGAATAATGGTAAGAATTCATTCAACACACAGAAGTCAGCACAAATATGATACAACAAATATAAACACACATATTACGAGATATGTGTTTATAAGATATGTGTTTTTAAGAAATTAAATAATTCAATATAAAAAACATGAAAACAAAATCTTTCATTTATTTAAATAAAAATTAAGGCATTAAATAATTGAAAATATTTTTTTTAAATAAAGCTTAAGTATTTTCTGGTAAGTAACGCTATATATTGTCTGAAAAATTTTTTTTACCTCTATAGATGTTATTATTACTTTTCCAATCTCGAGCAATGTTTTTATCAAGTTTCATCCTCTCTTTCCGATTTTCAGAGCTACGCACTTATCATCTTACAGTAATTAACAAATAACGCAATCTTTGATTTTGCAGTGAAAAATAAAAAAGTACTTAAAACATCACTCAAAGATGTAAGGGTGTATATAGAAAAGCTATCCCAACAATTTTTCAATTACAAAAACAACAATTCAGTAACTAATGAATTACAAACACTTAAATATGTAAGCGTATTTTCAACTATTAACACATGCGTGTCAAAAACTGAAATGACCAAAAGTAAAAATATAAATAAATAAATAAAATAAAATAAAAGTTGAAAAAATTGACCTGTTTTCCTGGTTTAAAAACGCTTGTGTGTTTGGAAGAGTAAATTGCAAATATTAGATTCGAAAAACAGTTTTTTTTTTCAAATTTTAAGTATTTATGAATACCTGATATGGAGATGAGAACAATTTATATTTATAAACATAGTAAAATACAATTTTTTTTGAAATTTTTCTTGGATATTTAATATTTCTCATAAAATCAATAATAATATTTTATATTATTATTATTATTAATTTTAAATCAGATAAGTTTACAAAATTATTAGAATAACTTAAGGTATTATTTTAGCCAAGTAATATGTATACTTAAATGTGTTTCTTTTCCAAACGTTGTCAAAGCATTTAGAAAAAGTGTAGTTTGGCAAGAGAAACCCATTTTGTTTTCTTTAGAACTTACATCCAAGAAAGCATTTGTTTTCTATACCGTAAGCCAATTAAGAATAAATCAAATTACTTTTCTTACAAGGACAAATAAACATTCATCTTTATTTTAGCTATTAAAAGTTGCTTGTCCATTCATCAAGAAATCTCTGCCTTCTGCTTACAATTTACGATTACAACTTACATCAATCATGAATGATTCAATTACCATGTTTAATCGTATTATTACAATGTTTTAGCAAAACATTTATTTTATTAGAGTGCAGAAGTTTGTGAAATTGTATGCATTTATAAAATGATATTAGTATGTTTTTGTGAACATAATGATATTCCAATTTTTTCCATAAAAAGCTTCTTCTCCAACAACGTAGTTTTTATTTTTCGCTTCAATAATCGAAATAAAGGAAGGAAATAGTGTTCGGTATCGAAACCTAAAGCAAAAATTTTCGCAAACCCTAACAAATTTTAACAAGTTAAGCCAGTGTTTCTCAAACTGTGGGAGCGCCTTCATAGGAGAGGGGGAAACCTACAAGGGGGGCGCGAGTATATCGAAAAATAGAAAACAAAAGATTATTTTAAAAAATTATTAACTTACTTAAGGGAAGCAAAACAAAAGACATTCTGGCATAATAAAAAAAATATATATACATTTACTCTGATATAATATACTTTTAAATGTATTGGTACTGCACAATGTTTTTCAAAATTAATTTAACAGTACTAAGTTGAAAAAAAATTCAATAATTAACAGTGACCCTATGGGCATGTCACAAAATTATATACAAAATTTAACACTTAACTTGATAATTTGTACGGTTTATAATTAAAGTAGCATTATAGTCTTGCGACAAAATATATTATTATTGAATTCAGTACATTAGTGTTTCTCAAACTGTGGGGAGCGCCCCCTAGGGGGGCATATTGAAAAGTCGAAAATAAAAGTCTATTTAAAAAACAAAATTGTAAATTTACTGAAAGAAAACAAACAAAATACATTCTGACAAAATAAAAAATAAAGTACATATTTACAATGATATAATACAGTTATACAGATATCAGTACTGCGCAAAGTATTTTATATTTAGTTTAACTATACTAATTTAAGAACAAGTTTAATAGTTACTAGTGACCCAATGGGCTTGTCATATGTGAAATTATACGCAAAAATTAACATTAATGTTGATAATTTGTATGGTTTATAATTAATCCTTTAATTGCCGATCAAAAGTTATGCGATGTACTAGGGAGGGGAGGAATAAATAAGCAAATCCTCTGAAATAAGTAAATGCTTCGCAAACACGGTCAAAGTCGTTTTATTGCGTGCCAAAGCCTTCGGAATAATTTTATGGATAGCAATTCATAGAAAAGATTGTACTTCGGAAAGACGTATATATACGTCCGAGGCAATTAATGCACTGTCTCTGCGAGACGTTTATATACGCCGGTGGCACTTAAAGATATAAGTCGTATTGTAGTTTTAGTGTCAAAGTATAGTATTATCGAATTCCATACATTGATATCGCATGAAGGGGGTCGCGAAGAAAATTATGATTGAATTTTGGGTCGCCAACATCGAAAGTTTGAGAAACGCTACAGTACATTGTAATTGTATAGATGGGTGATGAAAATAATGATTGAATTTTGGGTCGCCAACATCGAAAGTTTGAGAAACGCTGCAGTACATTGTAATTGTATAGAGGGGGTGATGAAAATAATGATTGAATTTTGGGTCGCCAACATCGAAAGTTTGAGAAACGATACAGTACATTGTAATTGTATAGAGGGGGTGATGATAATAATGATTGAATTTTGGGTCGCCAACATCGAAAGTTTGAGAAACGCTACAGTACATTGTAATTGTATAGAGGGGGTGATGAAAATAATGATTGAATTTTGGGTCGCCAACATCGAAACTTTGAGAAACGCTACAGTACATTGTAATTGTATAGAGGGGGTGATGATAATAATGATTGAATTTTGGGTCGCCAACATCGAAAGTTTGAGAAACGCTACAGTACATTGTAATTGTATAGGGGGTGATGATAATAATGATTGAATTTTGGGTCGCCAACATCGAAAGTTTGAGAAACACTGAAATACATTGTAATTGTATAGAGGAGGAGAGGGCGATGGAAATTATGATTAAAAATTGGGTCGCAAATATAGAAAGTTTGAGAAGCACTGAGTTAAGCAATTATTTTGGTATTTGTTTTATTTACAAAAAATTAAGTTCTCGTTAAACTTTTTCTTAATACATGAATATTTTTATAATATGTTTCTATTGATAGAGATACATACTACATATCAGGATGTAATAATTAAATGTTACCTACAATTCTGACTCAAAGCAAACAATTATTCTTAGAAGGCAGAAATTAAATTTAAATATCTGCTTACTAAATAATCCAGCTAACTATTTCATAAAGAAATTAAATTTCCATTTAATGTTGTGTACTTTTATAATACATCTATTTAATAGAGAATATGTAAAAAACAGAAATCAGATGGCAAATTTACAAATTTTAGTCCATAATAAGCAATTTATAATCTAAATATAATTATTGTACAGGCGAATGATTAAGTGGAATATTGTTAAATAAATGATGATTAAATTCATAAAATTTACATTTTACAACTTGAAATGCAAATGCTCATTCCATGCCATTTTAAGAAAAGTCATCCTTGATTAAATTGCCATTGAACAGTTATTTAAAAAGTAACTCATCTTATTTAGCGTAACACAACAAAAATAAAATATTTTAAAAACATTTAAAATTCAACCACTTTCTTTTAAAACGTATACAGCTGTTGACAATGTATACATTTCCGTTAAGAAAACAAATTAAGCTTTCATAGTAACATTTATATGTATTCTATATTGTAACGGAAGCTCTTAATAAATAACTTAATTCGAGCAAAAAGATAAGAAAATAAACAAAAATGACAAACATACTTCTCCTTTAGTGAAAAGGAATAATCAGTTCAAAACGCATCCGAATAATCTTTACAATAATTATCTTTTAAATTGAAATTCGATATCGCATTTCTTAATATTTCAACTTGAAAAATATCTGCTTTCTTATAGAATTGATTACGGCTACACATATTTGAAATTCGATAAAACTGTTTTATAACATTCATTTAAATAAGGCTGCAAATGGAAATGCAAAATTCTACATTAAAATCAGGTCAAAATCTCGAGAATAAGCATGAGTAGATTATAATGATAAAAATAGCCATTTGTCAAATGCCTAAAAGTTTCTTATTATCAGTAAATATGCCAATTCCAGGATGGTGGACCTGCAAGAGCGGTTGCTACCTTCCAAAAAGAACAAAATCCAATTAATTGCTATTTTTATAAGTAATACGCAAAGGTTTTTCCAAAAATAGAGATGATAAAAAAATTAACCAAAAATATTTTTGTTTAAAAACATTGATAATGGGAATTAGATCGTTATTTCAAAAAACAAAAGAAGTACTATTGGATAAGTATCTGAAGTGTTACACAAAACATTTTGTCATAGCTGAACAAACAATTTGGAGGTATTTACTCAAAAAGGGAGAGAGAAAAAAGAAATTAAAAAAAAGAAAAAGAAAGGAAAGAATATATGTATAAAATTTTATCCAATTTTGTAAAATTTTATTTTAATGAAAGTTCTTTAAAAGAAAATTCAGTTTAAAAAATATATTTTAAAAATAAATGAGCATTTTAAATATGCAGTTAATTTTTCCTCTAGCCCGAAGCAATTATATCAATTAAATATGCTTTTTTATAAAAGCATACATGCAAGTAATATTTCAGGTTTTTTCTTAAGATCCGTTTATAGCACGCTTTGATAATTATATGGGGAGCACTTCTACGGTAATAAGCATTCAATACTACTTAGAATAATATCATTTTATAAGAAAAGTATTACAGAAGAAGAAAAATTTGTGAAAACTTGTAATTCCTTTTTATTTTTCAGTATATAGATTTGCCCTGTTACAAAAAATACACCGAATTAATGTCCCTCTAATATTATTGCAAACTCTATATAAATGAAAACATAAAAACTTCGATATTGTTATCAATAATTTTACTTGTTACCTAAAATTCCTTTATTATTTTGAGTAAAGCAATTATCTACTTTTGCTTTAGCTGGCAACTTCGAATTTTTTTCTTCCAACATTTGTATTAATAAGAGGAGAATCGATCTTAATACATTCTAAATGAAAACAAAGCAAAGTTGTTCCAAAGAAAACTAATAAAAATTCTATGATTATGGATTACCAAAGTTTTACACTTGAAATACGTGACTCTAGGCTAAAAGAATTTTCGCTGCGAAATTATTAAATTACCCAATCTCACTGAACACTAAAAGGAGAATATTGGAGGGTGCAAATTCATTATGCTAATTTAATACGGAATTCTGATTCATCTTTTATCTAGGGAAACACATTAAACAGATAATAACAATTTGTAAACATTTTTGGAAAGAAAAATAGTGTATGTGGATTGATATATTTAGCACTGGGCAACCGGAAAATATCTGAGAGAATATCTTTAAATTGGTTTACTGTAATGTCATGTTCAAAGTATTTAATGAATTTTTCCCGAGGCTATGATTGCCGACAAATACTTTGGGATAAATAGATGTAAAGTTTTTAAGAAACATATTTGATTTTTTAATTTAATATATAAGATATCTATTACTACGAATTGTTTTGACTGCATGTATTCATCATAAAACTAACAGAAAAATGCAATTATTTTTTTCTAAACATTTTTAAAAAATTTTCTTATGTTATTATTTTCTTACATGCTACATTTAATTATTATGAAATCTATTATTTTCTTATAAGGGAGCGTTCTTATTAAAATCATTCTATTTCTTAGAAACTCTTGGATTTATTATACATTTTAAAATCTCGGCACATTATGCATGTTCCATACACAGTGAAAATAATTTAACACAAAACTAAGGCGAACTGAAATATTTTTCCGTGTTAAAAGAATTTCGCGTTACAGGATATTGTCGAAATATATATATATTTAAGGAAAACAAAACTTTTATTAGAGCACATTTTTTTTTACATAGATATGTATATATGCATGCATTTAATAAAAACCAATGAAACAAAAACATTCACAAGGATTTTAAAAATGTAATCCAAAATTTTCAAGTTTTTGGAAAAACAAAACATTTATTGAGTTTTTGAATAATAATCTGAAGTTCCTTTGCATTGTCTGTTTTAGTATCAACTTTTCAACAAATTGTTCGATGTCGTCCATTTCGTTATTCATTTGAACAATGGAATAAATATGCATCTACTACGCATACTTTTTTTCATAATATTCCTCATTTTGGATGTTTTTGTGTGACATTCGTAGAGGCGGAGCGTGAAAGAGGCTAGATAAACAAAATTGGCTATTGTCCCACACTATTCTGAGGGTGTTTCAAAGGCAAGTTAGTCTCCTTTCTACGAAGCATGTTAAAAACATCTCTTTTTCACCCCTCCCCTTTTCAATCTCTTTTGCGGGGCTGGTGTTTTTCGCATACGGAAAATTCAGGAAGGAAATCTCTTCGTGTTAAAGGAAAAAATGCATGGATATACATAGTAGTTTGTCGGGACAGTTGAATGTTTTCGGGTTAGTCTGTATTTCGTTTTAAGCGCCTTCGCGTTCAACAAATTTAATTGTACCTTACAAATGTAAAAGTGTGCATGGTAAAAAAAAATCATTACTGAAAATAAGTAGAGCTCTCATGAATGGGCTTAAGGTATCCGACTACCCTAAAACCATGATTTTTTCAAAAATTGGCAAATTTTTATGACTTTATTTTATAGAGCATTTGTTTAACTTAATAACAATACCAAGTACTTTTATTTTCTTTCCACTAGAACAAAACTACAAGCGTTTTAGTAAAAGCAAATGCATAACTTTACACAAGATGTCAAACTTTAAAATGCGTTTTACTCGAAATGTGTTTTTTTTCGAAAAACTCAAACGGGGACCACGATTGCTCAAAAGTTTTGAAAATAATTAGCTGAAATTTTTTGCTTATGTTCTGCATAACAGTAGAAGTGTTTTGATTTTCAGATTTATCAATAACCGTTTTATTTCAAAATTTGCTGTTCTTTATGTGAATATAGTCAATGTTTTTTTAAGCAATTTCGTATAATGACTTAGATAAAGTGCTCTAGTTTTTGTAAAAATTAAAATATCTCTTATCGTGAAGGTCACTTCAAACAGAAATAACAAAGTAACACATCAAAATTGAAAAATTGAGAATTTTTTCATAAAATCTTTGTACAGAGCGGGACCCGTTTATGTAATTTTTCGTATATTTTTACTAGTTTTTTCCCATTTTAACCACTTGCCAGTTTTGACCGTACACCGTACGTTCACTAGTTTTTTCCAATTCTTGATTTGCCCGTACGTCGTACGTTCAGATTTATTTCTCCTATTTCATTTCTGCTTTGCCCGTATTTTTTATCTCTCTAGTAATTCTAAAGTATAATTGAAGAATTTGTCAATAGATGGTGAAAGTTGCCCACTGTATTGAGTTGAAAAATCAGTTTTAAGTGGTTTGTGAGTGGTTTTGGGATGGAATATTAGAAAGGTGGGAAAATTTATTCACATCATTAGCTAGCGTTTTTGTGAGCGTGATTTTGAAAGACTTTTTGCACTGTATTAGACTAATATTGGAATTTATATCCTGCAATAATGGATGAATTGGAAATAATTCCGATTAATGATTATGATTTGGATCTTGAATCTGAAACAGATTCTGAAATATCTATAAACGATTCGGGAAGTATTGATAGTTTCTCAGATGATTTTAACTTTGATATTAGTGACGATGAAAACGATGACCTTAGCCAAGCAAGAAACTTTTATGAAATGGATTGTAATAATCCTTTTGCCCCTCCTCCGAGATTTGCATTCACTAATACGCCTGAAATTCATTTAGATTTTGAAGCAAGCTCTGGTAAAATGCAATATTATGAAGCATTGATAGATAATAATTTGATTGATTTGATTGTTCATGAAACAAATCGTTATACTGAACAAACTATTGGGAGTAGCATTCCTCACAGGCATTCCAGAAGTAAAAAATGGGAGCCAACATCAAAAGAAATGCATGTTTTTATAGCTCTAATTATTCTTCAAGGCATCGTCAAAAAACCAACAAATGAACAATATTGGAGCAAAAGACATTCCATATCGACTCCCTTTTTCTCCAAAGTCATGTCCTATCGGCGTTTCAATCTAATTTACCGTTTCTTGCATTTTTCCGATAATGAAACATTTGTTACTGAAACACATGAGTGCCCCAAATTATCAAAAATTTGGCCAGTACTAAAATATTTGACCATTCGTTTCAAGGAAGTAGTTGCACCCGATAGAGATGTTACTATTGATGAAAGTCTGATGTTATTCAAAGGAAGGCTTGGTTGGAAACAATATATGCCTCTGAAACGGTCACGATTTGGAATAAAAAGTTATATGCTCTGTGAATCTAAATCAGGGTATGTGTGGTCATTGATTATATACACTGGAAAAGGTACTCTATTTGATGAAAAATACAAGCATATGTGTATATCTTCACAAGTTGTAATGACTCTCATGGAACCACTCCTAAATAAGGGGCATTGTCCCACCACAGATAATTTTTATTCCTCTCCGGAATTTGCAGATATTCTCATTCAAAGTTTGACTGATATGTACGGTACACTAAAACCCAGAAGAAAGGATGTTCCTAAAGAACTGCTATCTAAAAAAATTGACAAAGGTCAAATGATTGCCTATCAAAGATGTAAAGTTTGCGTTATGAAATGGATGGACAAGAAGGCAGTGTGCCTTATTTCAACAATACATAATCCTGAAATGGTTCAAGTACAGAGTCATAAAAATGAGATAAGAAGAAAACCTAAAGCAGTTATGGAATATAACAACACAATGGGTGGTGTAGATCGATTGGACCAACATCTTACAAATTACCCTTTGATAAAGAAAAGGGGAAAGAAGTATTACAAAAAAATATTCTTTCATCTATTGGACATATGTTTATGGAATAGTTTTGTGTTGTACAAAATAAATGGTGGAAAAGACTCTCATTTGCAGTTTAGAATGAACATTGTTGATTGCCTGATAGAAAGATATGGAGAAGTGTCAGGAAAGAAAGGCCGCGTCCTGCACTTCATGGAAGTAAATGCACCAAGTGAAAAGAAGCTGAGACCTGCAAGAAAGTGCTATGTTTGTTTGCTGAAGAAAAATGACAACGGAAAAGAATTAGAAAAGAAACACGATACTTTTGCCCGGACTGTGCTTGACACCTTGTTTCAAACTGTATCATACCAAATTGGATTTGTAATCATAAAGAACTGTTACAATAAAGGAAATATATACTGGTAAGTTTGAAAATGTTTTTAATTATTTTTCATTTTTTACATATACCTGTAAAGTGCGCTTTCTCGTACATCGTTAGTGCTCGAAAAAAGCAATAATTTGGGAATAACCTATGAACATTTAAAAGCACTCTAAATAGTAATTACAACGATTTTACTTGTAATTATCGTTTTATAAAAAAGAAAATTATTATTAACTCCAATAAAAAAAAATTGACATTTTTTTTAACGATTTTGGAAAATAAATGAAACTGTTAAGTGGTTAATAATAATAATTTTTTTCTTTTACCAATTTTAGGATTTTTTCCTTAAAATATACTAAATAAATATAAAAATCACAAAAAGATCTCCATATATCCTTTTTTCGAAAAAAAAGTTGTCGCAAGTAGTCGGATACCTTAATTCATTACGGTCTCTCGACAAATACAATCACGTGATCTTCATTGAATTCAAAACGGAAATTATACTTGTTTTGCTTATAAAATTTATATAAAACTTCAAACTGGACTATTTTGTAAAGATATTAAAATATTAATATTTTTCAAAAAAGTTTTGCAAAATTTAAAAAAAAAAATACTTTTATTCTATGAGCATTTTATTTAATTATGTGCATTATTATTGTTTACAAATATATACTTTTAAAAAAAATCTGCGGTATACATGAATTGATTAGCCGTAAACACGTGATTGCATTTATTATGTAACTATGACGTCACATAAATATATGAACAGGTTGGCTGGAAACACATATTTGTAGTCATGTGTCTACAACGTCACATGAATTCAGCCGAGTGAGTTTCCACCTAACATAAATAATGAGTGTCACATCCAGAAGATATTCTGGTCACACATGACAATAGTCGAACAGCCTCTAAGTCGAAGATTAAAAAAGCTCTGGCTCAATAAGTTTGTGTGTTTTGTTGTTAAAAAGTATCATCGCGACTATCATTTTGTTACACATGAAGCATTTCACTCAGCAAATGCTGAGGGTGGTCTCTCAAATAATCCTCCCGTACCCAACAATTTCATATTCGCAAATCAACCATATCGCGGTCAACTTGAAAAGGAGGTAGACCACGTTTCTGCAATGTTCAAGCCATTACCTGTGCTGTTTGAGTTATTTTTCCTTTAAATGAGGCATAACAGAAGCAATAAATGCTGGAATGTGACTCCTGAATGAGAAACCTCTAGTACAGCCTTATCATTTTATTATTCAGATTGCAGTTAGCAGTAAAACTTTCTGCGTTATTAATTGCATTGAAACACTAATAATTTGCATGGACCAGCAGATTGTATTTTTCATGCACATTTGATATATAATGGGTGACGCCTATATAATACAGCAAATAAAATAATGAGTAGTATATGCACGTAATGAGGAACAAGGATATTCAGATGCAAATGCAGAGCATTCATTACTAAAGGTTTGTCTCAATTAATTGTAACATGTATAACATACGAAGTTACAATACTACTGATATTTATTTTGTAAAAAAAATAAAGTTAATCTATCTATCTATATATATATATATAACAAGTAATATAAAAAATTATTTATTTTAGTTACTTTTAATTACATAGTTACAATTTATATAAATATGATTAATACATATGACGGAATACAACATTAAGTGGCAATTAATTTTTATTAATTATCATTAAATTATTGTATTGTCATCTAAAATAATCGTGTTTATAAAATTTCAGTTCAACGGAATGCTTTAAAACATGAGAAAAAAAATCTTTTAAAGTTTTGACCCAAGTCGCTTAAAATGAAGCCAACGTGGTTGTATCTGTAATTCCTTAAAAATGAGTTTCAGTCAATTAATTTTAATTAAATTATTGTTTTATCACCCAAAACAAGAATGTATGGAAACTTTCAGCTCAAATGAGCGTTTTAAAATGTGAGAAAAAAAACCCTTTTCAAATTTTGACACAAGTCGCCAAAAGGGTCGCTAAGTCACCAAAAATGATGCCAACGTGGAGGTTTTTTGTAATTCTTTGAATAATTGGTTTGAATCAATTAATTTTTATTAATTATAGTGTTAAATTACTGTATTGTCATCCAAAATAATCATGTTTATAAAATTTCAGCTCAATTGAGCAGTTTTAAATGTATTCTATCAACGATTGAAAATTTGAACAAGATAAATATATAGAAAGTGAGCTGTTTGTAAGAATTGAAAATTGGATGCTTATATACACGACTTCGCTTCACCGCAGCAACGTTCAACCTATCACTATGAAAATTGGCATGTACATGTATTTTTTTGTGTAGAAGTTTTTCGTGCTACATTCTTTGTTGTAGATCTCCATCAGGTGACGCTAAAGCATATCAACTTTTGCACCGTTGAAACAATCACTAAGTAGCCAACATGGTCACCAATAATGATGCCCACGCCTCTATCGCCAACATTTCACTATGTTTCCATTGAATCGCCATTACATTGAAAAGAACGGCGTTGCTTGCGAACACTACAATTTTAATATAAAACAAATATAACAGAAAGCAATATTAATGTATTTAACATCCAGTTATAAATTATTTACACTATTTTAAACGTCCATTACACAAAATTTGTAACAATATGTTACTTTTGCTGAATAGAAATCAGCTTAGAAATGTGTTTTTAAAAATGGACCTACAAGAGACAGGACATTATACGTAAATAACAAAAAAGACACTTTTTCTGTTACATTGACCACTTGGCTCCCGCGGACCCATCCAAATTGTGGCAACCCTTGAATTTGTTTATAAATGCCACCGTTAAAATAAATATGACTTTATTTAAGAACTCAATGTGAATTAGTATTTTAATTTAGAAACTTTATATTACTTTTTGGACCATAATTATCCTAATTTTCTAAGGAAAAATTTATTATATCATTAACATATAATGTTAAATAGTCCATCAAAATCAAGTGTATCGAATAAGTATGATCCTCGTTTAAATACATTTATGAGAATCCTAGTAGTTTTAACAACAGCTATAATTTTAAGATTATTTATAATGTTTTTAATGAAAAAAATCGTAGCATTTTACCAAAAGTAGTGTTATAAGCTCAAAAGACATTAGTAAAACTTTTTAAACTTAAGCAATGCTCCTCATGGAATTTTAGAATTATGAACACATCTGAGAAAATTTAACTTCATGTAATTAGGAATATTTAATTAGGTATACTATGTTACACATAGTATACCTAATTACATATAAAAACCCAATATATGGCAACTACTTTTTCACAAAGATCAAATTTTAGTAAAATAGTATAGTTTCGTAAATGCTTATTGAGCGCGTGAAAAACTGTTTTCAGAAAACGGCATAATTATACCAGCAACTCTCATCTATTTGAAGAATAAGGAAATTTAGCTGGATATCTTAAAAATCACAATTTTCTTCTTTTTTTATTCTTATGAACAACATTTCATTTAGTTTTATTACATAATTTCATAGGATCTTTTAAACTATCATACTTGCATTTTTCGAATGCATTCAGAGATAATCCATATTTAATAATATATTTTGTAATTTACTTATACAAGGTAAAAAATTTCCTGCTATCTCAGCTAGATATAATTAATCTAACGCTTGTATATTTATAAATATTATATCTCTCTTACATTTTATTTCTTTATTTTCAAAAATATGTAACAAAAATTCTCTGCAGAAGCATCTATCTCCTCAATAAAATCACTGTTCCTTACCCTTCATCACTCGATGGTACATATGCTGTACCACAATTTTTTCTCGATTTCTTTGCCTGTGATATAACTACTGTTCCAAGGGTCCAGAGACATTTCTCCTCCCCCTTCTTCTCACGGAAAAAAGGGGGGTCACAAACTGTCTCCGAATCTCTTGGAACAGCATTTACAACACTGGCAAAGAAAATGAGAAAAAATTGCGGTATAGCTTATGTACCCCTGAGTTTTGAGGGTTAAACACTTACACTTCTGAGGGCCTAAACCATTTCTTTAATTAACCTTTAGAATTCGGCATTCGCTGAGGTAAAATTTCCCTTCCATTCGGCGCATTCGAATCCGAGCAGGAAATTTCTTTCCCTCGGGAAGGTCCTGCTTGACCATTTTCTCCCCTCCTGGTATTGTAAAGGTTTCACACTTTGCAAAGAAAGAGGGAAGGGTTGCCAAATTTTAGTCAGGGATCTTTCAGAGTACGGAAAATCGCAATATTTGGCGCATTATTATATCAAAAATAGATTTTTTAAAATTCTAAATCCAAAATACCCATTTTGAATTGAACGGCCTGTAAATTTTCTAATGAATATTTTGTTGTTTTTTTGTTGTTTTTTTAAGTAAAATCTGAAATTAAAATAGATATTTTCTAGAGTTTGATGAATAGCATTTCAGAAGAACTATGAGAGCAGAACAAGATTTTTATTGTATTCATTGTTTTAGTATGAGAAAACTATTATAGAAAGTTTAAAAAAGGGTCTTTACAATATAATCATTTGTATGATAAAATGATATAAAAATTTTTAAAACTTTTTTCTGTAAAATATTTCTTTTGTTATGTAAAATATTTTCATGTTCCAAAAAACCAGTAAATAATCATTTAGCGTTAAATACTAAGATATCATTACAGTTGTGTCTTACGTAAATTATTTTTAAAAAGTTGACAATCATATATTACTAAAATATTTGTTCTAGTAAAACGTTAAAATATTATTTAAATACGCCGAATATTTAATTCATAGCTTCTATAATCAGAGCTTAATGACAACACCCTCTGAGAGTAGTATATTTCAATTATAAACTCGCAATAATATCGATGCTTGCATTTATATATATGTTTTGTAAAATAGTTAAGTAGGTAGTTATGTAATAAATCTGTTAAAAGTAAGTGTACACATGCTACCTTCGGTATAATTATTGCAGCTTATATATTCAAGTACAATAATGAAAATCATGTTATAAAAAGATCCACCCCATGTTTTCAAAATTATTCGACAGAATTTCTAACAGAAGAAAAACTTTAAGAAAATAAGCATAACATTATTATACTAAATGTTTTACTTCACTCTAAAAAAAAGCAGTTTACATATTTAATAACAATAATTAAAACCATGTAATAAAAAAAACTCAAATTTTCAAAAATATTCGATGAAATATGTAAAAACTTTAGAAAAATGTCCTACATGTTGTTCTTAAACATTTTAATTTTTGAATTAGCGCCCTTTTATTGCACGAAAAAATAATAACAATAAATGTACTCCAAATATTTTGTGATTAATTAGATTTGAGTTTTTAATAACATCGCATTCTATAGCAATATAAAGGCTACTGGGGCTGTACTTCAGAAATCTGATCCTCTCACCAAACTTTCACACCATACCAACATGGTGACTTCGAACCTCGACAGAGGGTTGCGGTAGCCTAGTGGTCCAGGCATCGGATCATGGCAGGCATGTCATGAGTTTGAGCCCAGTACCACGAAAGACCCGCCGTGTTGGGGAGCAATGCACGTTAAATCTGTTGAGAGCTCAAACGTCCTCCCGTTGGTGTGATAGTTAGAGAGGGGAATGCCAGCTCAGGTGTCGTCCTCGTTACTTGAGAATGGTTTCAAAATTATGAGGTTCGTCTCCAAAAGCACTCGTGTACCTGAACAGTGCGACGTTAATCTTCACTCACTCGAACCTCGACAGAATTAACAACTGGTTTTATGAATGTTTAATCTTGAAAAATGTATTAATTTGTTTTAATTTTATTTTACGGTACTTTTTTGTTTCTAAGAGAAATTTATATCTTAAATTGAAAGCTTTTTTTGTAAGCATGTTTTTTGAAATATCTGTTTGTGAAAGTGGAGTTCTACTTTTTGAAATTTTGGCTCTTAAAAGAGCCTTTTTTTATTTTTCGTTTTATTTTTTAAAAAATGTATCAGTTTTAATATTTTGAACTCTGGTCTTTTATTTTTATTGGTATATGTGTTAAGAAAGTTTTAAATAAATTGTGTGATAATCTTCGAAGCAGTTCTGGTCAATACAAAGAGCCACATTGCATGACTTACAGATTACAGTGGTTCTTTTTTGTACATTTTTTTTCGCGCAATAAGCGCACCTTCTTCTTTTCTTTTCGTCAAATGGCCAATGAGAAAATGTATTATCATTTGTCCTAACTTTTTTGTTACTGAATGCTCTGCATTTTTATGATTTATTTTTCCTATTAGAGATGTAATTAAATTCATTCTAAATTCTTTTAAACTGAATTTTGACGAAGTTCGGCATGATTTAAACATTAGAAAAGCATTCAGAACAGCAATATCGATGAGGCTAAAGAATAATTTTTTGTCCATTTTCTAGTTCGTCTAGCAAAAGAGTAGGTGGATGACATGCGGTCTCCTAAAATCAACATATCCCATATGCTTGTTGTAATCTGCCACAATTTTTGGCTTGGTAGTTGTTAATTTTTCTTTTTCGCATAGAGAAACGTCACCATCAAATTTTTTAAAATCTTTTTCGTTCTTCAGTGATTAATTCGTTTCGGGGGCTGTGCATATTGGTCAGCATATATACTTGCCTCTTATCTTTCCAACACAATGCTGTCATTCCATTACAAAATTTCACGGCAACATCACCTTGTCTCATTTTACAAGGAGCCAGATCCTTTGGAAAATGTTTTCTATTAGATCGCACAGTTCCACAGGAGTTAATACTTCTTTCTTTTAAAAGGTCTCGAAAAAGTTCCGGCGAGGAAAAGAAATTATCCATAAAGACTTTATGACCTTTACCTTTATACAATCTGTCATTGTATATACAACGTTATAGGAAGCAGATGTTGAAAGGTTTTCTTTTTTATCTTTACCTAGATATACTCTCATATCATAAGTATAGCCAGTGGCATCTGCAATTTTATACATTTTCAAACCCCACTGTTTGCGTTTTTTTTGGAATGTATTGTTTGAATAACACTCTTCCTTTAAATTTAATGATAACTTCATCGAAAGATAAATTTTCTGTGGGATCATACACTTCTTTAAATATCCTGTTAAAAGAATCAAAACTTTTCGTATTTTCCACAATCTGTCGTAAGTTGGAGAATCTCTGCTTTCTTTTAAACTATTATCAGAAAAGTGTAAGAATTTTAAAATCATTAGGAAACGATCTCGGGGCATCACTTCTCTGAAAATCGGAGTTTCTATCAGATTATCAGTTGTCCAATAATCCTGTATGCTATCTTTTTCGATGTGTCCCATCAATAAAATAAGGCCAAGAAATTTAAAATCTCATTTTTATCGGTTGGTTTCCATGAAGATGCATGCTTTCTTTATCAGATGATTCTCCATGAAGGTTAAGTAGATCAAATGCATATCTATTAGTTTCTTCAACCAGAACTGCTAAAATTTCGTCTGTTAACATCAGTTTAAAAATCGTTTTCAGTTTTGAAACTGATAGCATCAACTTTCAATCCAACTTTGCTAGAAAATGGCAATACATTTATCATTTCCGGAGCCTTCTACCTCTTTCCATGAGAATAAGCCATCAGCTTCCTCATCAAAATTAGCTGATACATCTAATTCAATCTCATTATTTTCCAAAATACTATTTTCAAATTCATCTTCAAATTCTGAATCACTATCATCAAAATTTTCTTCATCTAAATTTTTCATCAAATTCTCGATCTCGATTTGTGTAAGAAATTTTCGGGGCATTCTAAAAAAATAGAAGGAACAACAAGATAAAAGAAAACTATGTTGCTCAGACAACGTATAGTCATCGAATGAAGTATATATATATATTTTAAAGTCGAAACTTGTTCCTAAATGTCGCCAATGATAAGGAATGCGCAAAAATGTTGGCGAAAAAATAACCCACCCAATTATGGACAATAGAAGCAAAGTCATAAAACGGGTCAGGAAGATCGTAAAGGATATGCAGAAAAAAGGGTGGGGGGAAGAATTCTCTCTAAAGCCTTGGTACGACAGTCGTACCAGCGCCGATGCGAGTGACAAAAATTTCTGGTACGACAGTTGTACCGCCGATGTTTAAAGGTTAAATATTAACTTCACTTTGTATTTTTTTGCATTGGAAATACTGTTTTTTAAATAATAGTATTTTAACTGTAAAGATATATAGATGTTTATTAAATATATTAGCAAAATTAATATTGTTTTAAGATTTGTTCATAAAAAAATGACTGTATTCAATAATATAAGAAATAACTTTTTTTGACGTTTTAAATAGATATATGAAGTTAGAATCTGATAACACATTTTTAAACCTTAATGTAGAATAACTATCAGAAAAATAATCGTTATCTAAAATATTGTCAGTTACAGCTTATCCTTTTTAGTACCATATCCTTGTAACTCATTAATTTTTAAAATGCATTTAACATTTGATAATCAGCTCTCGAAACGTACATTTAGTAAATGTACATAAAATACATTTGTAAGTTTTAAAAAATATTCAAATATATAAAATAAAAACTTACAAATTATTGAGACTTTTAGACATTAAAAAGTTTATTAAAAGAATCTTAACCTTTGTTATCAAACGAAATTCAATATTTTGATTCAAAATATATTTTTAAATCAAAGAGACTATTTATTATGCTTTTTGTAGTGGTGGAATGTATGGCAAAAATGTTGAAAGCAGGAGAGATATTAAATTTAGCCATCACTCATATTCAAAATAAGTAACATGTGTCTAAAAAATGCCATTCTTTCTCCAATAAAAAAGGCTTAAAAACTTCTTTACTGATAAAATACCTATCGTAGTTGGATATATTGATTGAGAGGGACTACGAAATGATACAGGTAAAATTTATTTTATGATATCGAAAAGAGATAAAATGATATCTAAGAACTTTACATTTATTTGGGGTAAAACCGAAAAGAAAATTCTGTGAAAAACTACTGTATTTAGTTTTTATATACTACAGAATGAATAGATTAAAGCAGTTTCTGTGATTACAATTGAGATTATTATGAAATATGGTTTTTTTTCTATTTTACTTCAGCTACCAGTTTCTTAAATAGAAAAATTAGGAATATTCTGTTTTAAATTTAATTTCTATTTCGAAATAGTTAAATGATATTCCATTGTTTTCAGACATTATAAATCAAAGTATAGTTTGAAGAGTTTCTTTTGATTAATAAGAACATAGTGTAAAAATATTTGAAAACAATGGGTTATCCGCAAGATTTTTGTTTTCTAAATCGGGTTTTTCTTCTTCCAGACAAACTGGCAATTTGAGCTAGAATAAATCCACTCCGTAAACGAATGCCACTAATAAATAGCATATAAATAGTTAGTGAGATAGAGAAAATAATAGTTCTTTTGTGGACAATATAGCCATACTAATAAGGGCATGAATTACAGTTGCTTAAGACCTCTCAGGATCCTTAACAGATATTCGTGCACTCGAAAAAAATATCCTTCTTCAAACCAATGTAACGTAGCAATAAAACAAAACAATATTTTGAAATTTTTACCACATGATAATCACATATATTTACATTATTTCTCAAATTTTGAGAGTGTTTGAGAAAAGATTTAAAACCCCTTCTCTGTCGGATTTTTTTTCGAATTTCTAGTCCAAAAAAAAACACATTTTTCTTATTGCTGAAATTTAATATGTACTCTAGTCTGAATTTAAAAATGCAATTTTTTTTGTCAGAAAGCAGTTTTTTCTGGACTTTCGAGTGGTCCAATATATTATATCCCGTCTACTGATCCCCAATTTTCACTGCAATGCATCAAGATTTAGGCTTAAGAAAATATACTCTGATACTATATTTATTTATGTTATTGCTTTGAGGATAATATTTGAGAAATAAAAGTAACACAAAAAAATATGTACATGAAAAGACTATTAAAATTATGTGAAAAATATTTTAGAAAGTGGTTTTCCAACCTTACCTTTGGCAAAGAGTTTTACAATCTACACTGCTCAAAACAATTAGGGGAGCACATGATTTTAACAAAAGTAAGCAAAAATGTATACCAATAAGTAATATAAAATGAATCATCCATAATGTAAAGCCTACCAGGAAACGGAAGAAGAAAACTTTATATGCAAATCAAAGTTCATGACGTCAAAAACCAGAAAAAGGAGATAAGGGCAGAAATAGGGATGTTGCAGAAACGTCTGTTTTATTGCCGTAACTGTGAAATTCGATTGCGCAGTATTTTTTTTGAGACAAGGTTATTTGAGAATGTCTCAACAACGTGATTTACCAGAATCCATGACATGTTATAGGCAGACTGGAATCCGGGCAAACACAACGTAGTGTCGCGGACGCTGTTGGAGTCGCCAGAAGTGTTGTTGCAAGGCTGTGGAATCGATTACAAGAAACAGGAAATGTTAGACGTCGACCAGGGGCAGATCGGCCACGCGCCACTACATCAACTGATGACCGGTATATACAGTTAACAGCCCGTCGAAACAGAACAGAGAATGCTACGCAGCTGCAAAGTAAGTTGCTCTTGGCAACAGGATGAAGGATGTCCAGCCAAACAGTACGTAATCGGCTTCATTAAGGAAGGGCTCTATGCACGTAGGTTAATGGTCTGCATTCCGTTGACCCCACGCCACCGTGCGGCCCGAAGAAGATGGGCTGCTGAACATCGAGATTGGGAGCAACATGATTGGAGCCAGGTGCTGTTTACAGACGAGTCCCGATTCAGTCTAGAGTGTGACACCCGACGTTTTCTTGTATGGAGGGACAGGGGCACTCGAAATAACCCCGCATTCGTTCGTGAAAGGTCACAATACAGAAGAGCTGGTTGGATGGTATGGGGTGGAATCAGCATAGGTGGACGTACGGACCTGCATATCATTCGGAATGGCACTTTGACGGGCCGAAGGTATGCAGACGAGATACTTCGACCTCATGTCATCCCTTACGCTGGAGCCTTTGGAGATTCCTTTGTTTTCCAGGATGATAATGCCCGATCGCATAGATCTCGTCTGGTGGAGAACATGCTTGAAGCTGAAACAATACAGCGTATGGAATGGCCAGCGTGTTCTCTTGGCCTGAATCCAATCGAGCATGTTTGGGACATGCTCGGACGACGCATTGCTGCGCGACCAAGGCCGCCTGCTATTGTCCAAGACTTGGAGATTGCACTTCTTGAGGAGTGGAACGGTATTCCCCAAAGTCTGATCGATAACCTCATTGCATCCATGGCAAACAGGTGTGCAGCAGTCTTAGCTGTTCGAGGAGACCACACGCCCTATTAAAACGCATGCATCATGTCTAAACAGTACCTTTTTTTTATCTTTTACATGTAACCAAATTGTTGCTCTAAATCATTTTTTCATGTTTTTCCCATATTTTCAAAGAATTAAAGCTTAATTCCAAATTTTTTTACACCTTTTTTCTGTATTGCGCATTGATACGCGTGTATTATACATTGTATGCCAATACGTGGCTGTCTCACACGGTTTTCTTCACTTTTTTGCTTGCTCCCCTAATTGTTTTGAGCAGTGTATCTTGGACATCAGGATGTAAAAACAACATTTATCACGAAACCTAAATCATTTATTACAGCATTTCTCCTTACATTATAAAAAAATCTTGGTTATAAATGTAAAAAGCATATATACAGGGTGATTATAAAGAAACTTTGCCAACATCTGCACTTCTAGCGCCTGTTCTATTTAACCGATCAAGATGATATTTCAAATATAGTTCTTTTGAGATATGCGCTCGAGATTCTGTGAATGGCAACAAAGTGGCGCTCGCGGTTACGGTTATAGTGACAGAAACTCGAAATTTTCGAATGGCAACGCCTACGTTTTACCATCGCAAAATGTTCAGCACATGCGAAAACACTAAATAGCGTTGAAACGGCACCGATATGTCCGAAAACCGACGTGTTATACACATACAAACAGTTCTTCAAGGCGCACGGAGGAATAACGCATACGACAGAGACAAGACACTGCTCAATGATGAGAACACATAGAGAAAAAAAAAATCTGTATTAATTTCAAACATTTTCCACATGAGTGCCATCACAGGCAATTACGCATTGCATGCGGGAGACGGTGGACAATATCGCTGCACGCAACATGGCACGAGGGATGTTTCCAATCTCACGCCGTATAGAATCCTTTAAGTCCGACAATGTTTGAGGATTGCACAGATAAACTGTGGATTTGAGATAGCCCCAAAACCAGAAATCCATAGGCGTCAGATCTGGGGATCGCGCAGGCCACGGAAAAGGATAATAGCGTGAGATGATGCGATCACCAAAATGCTGATCCAGGAGCCTTTTAACAGTCCTCGCTATATGTGGAGGTACGCCATCTTGCATCCAAACAATGTCATTGAGTGCATTCCGCCGACGCAACTCCGGTAAGACATAATTTTTCAGCATTGCATACCGAGAGCCCGTTACAGAACATGTTGCAGGGCCTGTCGTGGTCGTTTCCTCAAAGAAGAACGGGCCCAGAACAAATGTAGCTGTAATGCCGCACCACACAGTCACTTTGGCGTCAAATAATGGTACTGGCGCCACAGCGTTAGGATTTGTCTCTCCCCAGTGCACACAATTCTTTGTGTTAATGCTGCCATTTAAGGTGAAATGCGCCTCGTCCGTCCATAGTATGAAGTGGCCAGTCGTTATCCGCATCATATCGTAACAAAAATTCATTTGTGAAGTCCAGACGTTGTTGTGGGTCACCCGGCTCCAACATCTGGACGCGCTTGAACCGATAGGGAAACATGTGAAGTACCGAGCGCAAGAGCTTGCGGACCGTTGAGTTCGGAATATCCAACACGCGCGCTATGCCTCTTGCGGTTTCTGTGTGTCCTGCAGTCACTGTATGGTGCACTTCCATGACAACGTCCTCAGAAACAGTTGGCCGTCCGGAGCGAGGTTTGTTACAGGTGCAGCCTGTATCTTCGAATTTCCGCACTAAATCACGCAGAGCTTGCAGAGTACCTGGGCCGCGTCGTTGTCGATGATTGCGGTGATACACACGCAAGGCTTCCGCAGCGTTCATCCCATTTTGGTAATAGAGTTTGATTAATTCACCGCGAACTTTCCCAGGAAGAACCATATCGTCGGCATGTGCGAGTTCCCGAATGACGACTTCGCATACCCGCTTGGTATTTTATAGGTTTCCTACGCTGAATATCTGGCGACCGGCGTTCTGTGATTGGTATCTTGACTCTGTCACATGCAAATTTATTGCGTGGGCCCAGATCGTGTTTTATTGGCCGGTTTTCAGAACTCTTTTTTGTGTTTGCATAACACGTCCGTTTGTAGACATATCGGTACCGTTTTAACGCTATTTAGGGTTTTCGCATGTGCTGAACATTTTGCGATGGTAAAAAGTGGGTGTTGCCATTCGAAAATTTCGAGTTTCTGTCACTATAACTGTAACCGCGAGGGCCACTGTGTTGCCATTCACAGAATCTCGAGCGCATATCTCAAAAGAACTTTATTTGAAATATCATCTTGATCGGTTAAATAGAACGGACGCTTGAAGTGCAGATGTTGGCAAAGTTTTTTTATAATCACCCTGTATATATATAGTGAATAGTTTTTTCCTTCAAATTCTAATAGATATCACGCTGAGTGTGAAATTTTCAAAACATGGTACCGCGCAAAGTCCAACATCACACTTCTCACAATACTATCTCGTTTCTTTTCTTATCTTTGTACCGTCACTGTCTCGTTTCCTGCAACAGATGAAACATTTTCTCATTGGTTTTTCTTTCTTCTCAGTTGGTGGAATAAATTTCACAAAATGTCTCTCAGTAAGTCGAAGTGGTGTTTTGAGTAAGGGCCTACCTCTTTTGCTGCCCATTGATTCCGAGTGGTACTTTATAACCATTTCATTGACCAAATCTAATCGAAACTGAAGCTGCGATTTAGAGCCACCCATTTTCTTATATAAAACATAAGAATTCCAAATGCATTGATCGAAAATATGAAAAAATATTTTTCGGTAATACTTTTTCCCATGTCTTCTTGGGATGGCATAAGGTGCCAAATTTTGGTCAGCACGATCGACGCCACCCATAGTGTCATTATAGTCTACAACAATCTTCGATTTCAGCTTTTCCTCTCTAGATTATCTCACTGCAATCATCTCTGAATTATGAATAGTTGAAGTAAGTGATACATCTTTTTTATCCTTCCATTTCAAAATAAGAGCTTTTCCACGTCGAAATGCTACAGTCTCACCCTTCTTGAGTTTTTTACTTTTCACATAACTAGGAACCCCTTTTCTATTGAGATTGATCGTTCCATAAGAATCTGTTTTGTGCTTGACAAAGGTGTCAGTTAAAATCGGAGAAGAATAATAATTATCCAGTGTTATACACAATATCCCTTATTTAGTAAAGGCTCCATTAGTGTCAAAATCACCTGCATGGATTTAGAAAATTCTGGCTTCAAGAACTCTTCATCGAAAAGTGTTCCCCTTCCCGTAAAAATTATTGACCACCAAACGTATCCACTTTGAGCTTCACATACCATGTACATCTTTTTACCAAATCTTGCCCTTTTCAAAGGTAAGTATTGCTTCCAAGAAAGCCTAATTTTATATAAAAGTAGGCTCTCATCAATAGATACTAATGTAACTGCATTTTTACTTAGTTCGTTTATTCTTGAATAAATAGGCCAAATTTTATTTAGTCTTGGGTTAGGGTGCGTATCAGGATCATAATTTTCATTATTAGAAAAATGGAGATATTTTTTCAAATAGTAATACCGTCTGTATGACATTAGTTTTCGGAAGAAAGGGATAAACAATTTTTCATCATTTGACCCATACCACTGTTCAACTGGCTTTTTTTACTATGCCCTGCATGATCCAAATACACAATAAAATTCTGACCTCTTCCTTACAAGTTGCACGCTTTACCCGCTGCTTTGAATACATTTTAGATTTCTGGGAATGAAAACATTGTTCAGCATATACATTCGTTTCCTCCACTATCAGCTCCAATATAGAATCATCGAAAAATACTCAAAATATTGAATCAAAGTATCTCATCACTAAAGTTTACCAATATTCCAGGGCTTTCTGTAAAATCAAAACGAGGAGTAGCGGGACACACTGTTTTTTCTTCTACCCACATCCTCGCTGAGCTTATATCAGCATCTTCAGATTCACTAGACTCAGAAAAATATCATCAGTTGATAAATCAGAACTATCATCTTCCGAATTAGAAATATTAAATTCACTGTCCTCAGACTCACTCTCCAAATCCATCATAAAAGCAATTTTGACGTGTAAAAATTACACTAGCGAGAGCGAATTTATAGAAAGTATAAAATTATATTCTGTTTTAGTTCGAGCGGGAAATCTTGCTTGGAAAATTGTGAAAAAAGTAGTACTTGTTGCGCCATCTCTTAGCACTATTCGGAAATACAAAAAATAATCGCAGAATTCACTCAGGCGTATGCGTAGCGACCAATTCAATTTCAGTGGTGCAATTTTTTTCTTCGTCGTATGACATGCGACGCCGACTATACAGGCACAAAATTGCCAAACGTATGAGATGCGACGCCGACAGAGAAGGGGTTAAAAAGTTATAAAGAAATAAAAATTGGAATTTTTTTTCAAAAATATGAAAATGAGTATTTTACACCGCTCAGGATTATAAAGTACAAAACTGATAAAAATTTACAAAATTAATTTTACTTGGTATAAAAATATTCACTTTTGAATTTATACAAACTTTCAAGAAATTTAGAGGAAAAAAATATTTTTTAAACACAATTATAACGAAAATTTTAAAATTTTAAGAAAAAAATAAATTCAAATTCAAATAAAAAAAAATATATCATTTTTCTTTTTTTGAAAATTGATGCATAAGTTATGAAGAGTCTTATTTTGAATACGTGTATAAAATTTCAAATTGATATCATAAATAGTTTCTGAGAAGCCCTGCACACTAGCTAAAATTTTCTGTTTCGCGAAAAATGAAGTTAAAGATAAGAAAGAGATAG
The DNA here is from genome assembly GCA_019973935.1 of Trichonephila clavipes. NCBI lineage: Eukaryota > Metazoa > Arthropoda > Arachnida > Araneae > Nephilidae > Trichonephila > Trichonephila clavipes. The sequence continues at coordinate 137,076 of BMAU01012255.1, forward strand.
GGTTTTCATTTAAGTTTCACTACTTATTTCTCAATAACTTCTTAAGTTTTCCCAGTATCAACACAATTATGGTTCCAAAATGCTCGGAAATATTAAGGCTTTAACATATATATGTTTTTTCAAAAGGTTGAGAAACTCGCAATTTATAGTCTTGAGGGCTTTTAACTAAAGGGTGTTTTTTTAGAGGTATAGAACTTTAAATTGCAATAAAGCAACGATGTATTATTCGATTGACATGAATTTTTTTATTCGAAAGATAATCTTGTGGCTATACATTTTAAATATGATTTCTGGCATAGGACTGCCATGGCTGGCTTGGATGTAGTCCAATCTGGACGTCCAATTTTCGATGACTTTTTCCAACATTTGTGGTCGTATATCGGCAATAACACGGCGAATGTTGTCTTCCAAATAGTCAAGCGTTTGTCGCTTATCCGCATAGACCAATGACTTTACATAGCCCCACCCACAGAAAATTATCTAGCGCTGTTAAATCACAAGATCTCGGAGGCCAATTCACATGTCTAAAACGTGAAATTAGGCGGTCACCAAACGTGTCTTTCAATAAATCGATTGTGGCACGAGCTGTGTGACATGTTGCGCCGTCTTGTTGGAACCACAGCTCCTGGACATCATTATTGTTCAATTCAGGAATGAAAAAATTAGTAATCATGGCTCTATACCGATCACCATTGACTGTAACGTTGTGGCCTTCATCGTTTTTGAAGAAGGATTCCACCAGCCCATAAAGCGCACAAAACAGCCAATTTTTCTGGATGTAACGGTATTTCGACATACACAGATACACTTGTGGATTAGCTTCACTCCAAATGCGGCAGTTTTGTTTGTTGACGTAGCCATTCAACCAGAAGTGCGCTTCCTCGCTAAACAAAATTCGCTTATGAAAATCGGGAACAACGGCAATCTCGTTTTGGGCTCATTCGACGAATCTACGCCTTGTTTGATCAGATTTAAAATGTAATGCCACAAGATTATCTTTCGAATAAAAAAAATTCATGTCAATCGAATAATACATCGTTGTTTTATTGCAATTTAAAGTTCTATACCTCTAAAAATACACCCTATATAAGAATATATTAGTTGATTTCTCCTTGTTGAGTTTCGCGGGTTGTATCTCATTTCAGAAAAGAGCTCTTTATTTCTTACATTTTATTTTGCTTTGTTCGCACATCGTGTGATCAGGTATAACGTTAAATTAATAAAGGTTAAATATTTCAAATACGTGTTGGTCATTGTGTTGTTTCTGATTAAATGGTTCTTGCAACAGTACTGCGTTCGGATCTACTCGAGAACCTCAACAATCAATGTGTGGAAGATGTACCATGATAAATGTAAGGGAAAAAAATGCATTTCCTAGAAAAAATAATTCTTATAGTTAATTTTTTTTCTTTTAGGAAAACAATTGATTTCTACGTATGGGGTAGAATTGTTCTGTAATTATTTGTTAAATGTAGATGTTGATTTCGGATTCAATGAATTAAAAAGCTTTTCTCATTAATGAAAAGTATAAAATTGTATTTAATTTAATTTACTGATTTCAGACGATAAGGGTTTCTAGAACTAATTTCCAGATAATAAAAAATGATTCGCGTAAAGCAGTTAAATATAAAGGGTTGTTGATCTTACTCTGTCAAGAATTATTCCTATTTTTTTCATGAAAACTATTGTAGTTTACATTTTGAAGTAATAAGCGAATTAAAAATAAAGTTAATGTTGCATCTGCGTAGGAATGAAGCCTCAATCAAAGCAAATATTGTGATTCACTTCACCAAATTATGCATTTAGTTTTCAATTCAAACGTTGACGACAAATGTGTAGTTAGAATTTAAACATTATTTATATTACTGTTAAATTTATATATAGGAAGCTACAACTTTGTTTAATCTGATTAAATTCAGTCATCTTGTCATCTTTAAAGAATAATTGGGCGTTTACCCAATGCAAGCAGATATTTTTCAGACAAAGAAATGACCATATTAGTAAGAAACTAACAACGTAAAATTATTAGTGATATATTTTTACATGACTTTTCATTTTCTGCAAAACTAATTGATTTAATAAAATTATGATATTTAACTAAAATTTTCCATTTGACTTCGATGTTTAAAAAAGATCATTTTAATGATTAGTAAACAGACAATTTGGTGAAGATATATAAAATTGTAAAACAATTCTAAGCAAATTCCGATGCTTAATGATATTACTAAACTATGCTTACTAAACTAGCTTAATATGATCATGAGATTATCAAATATTCCCAGTACAGAATGTAAATAAATTTTAAAATAAAAATAAATTTTTCAATTAATTTCATATTTGAAATGAAAGTTTTATCTCTTTCTATCTCAGCATAAAGTTCTTAAACATTCTCATTTTAATGCACAGCATTAGGCTTAACATAAAAAAGAAATTATCTTAGAAAATCCGTTTTTCATCCATCTTAGATGTTAAGTAAAAAATGATATAAAAAAAAATATTAACTTTTTATGTAGTCTATTCTCGTTCAATGAGACAGAAAACATGTTTTATTTCTCAATGGATTGTAAATTAACTTAATTGCTAACGTTTTATGTTATTTTTATATATGATCTTTATAATTCTAACATCATTTAGAAAAAATTGTAAGAAATAAAAATAAATTTAAGACATATAATTAACAATTTTTTAGTGTGTCTCTTGATTACAAAAAATAGTCCTTTATTCACAGATTACAGTAAATTATTCCTAGATATTTTAATACATTTAACACAATGAAAGGTGGTTTTTTGATGATTGAGAGCTCATATATTTATTTTATCACATTGTTGTTGTTTTTACCATTAGTGCTATAAAATGTATATGCATATTTTATTTCATTTATTTTCTCAAAAATAAATAAATAAATAAAATTAAAAAACGATACAGGTAAGTAACCGACCTATAAAAAAAGAAAAAATAAACTTTTGTGGTGAAAAAAAGAAGACATTATTATTATTATTTCTTTATTTTAATTCAATTTTGCTAATTCAAATACTTAAAAGACATCATTTATTAGCATTAAATAAATTATTTTAAAAGGGGTGTTACCTTTTTACGTGCACAATTGTATTCGAATACAAATCTTATCTTAAAATGTCAGAAAAACGTTGATTTCAAAGGGTAATCAAATATAAATTAAATTTGATGTTTCACTATATTTTACAGTATTTTAATTAGCCTAAATTGATGTACCAAGGGAAATATATTTATAGTAATTAATACGCTCTCAAAACGATATTTTACATTTTTGTAAATATTTTCTATACAATAAAATAAGAGAAACAGAAGAAGCATGCTAGAATATATTAAAATTACGCAAATGAGGTCGAAATAAAACTGATGCTAATTTAGTAAAAATGCTCGTGATTACACGCGTTGGAGCAGTAACCAATAAATGTGGCTTTTATAACTAGGCAAATTTTTCAAAATCCATAATGTACAATATCTTGAAGCTAGATGTATTACTAATTGAGGACAATACTAGTATACGAAAATGAAATTTTTTCGATTAAGATATCCGATTACCCTAAAATTGTGAATTTATTCAAAAATCCACAAATTGTTTTATGATTTTATTTCGTAAACCACCTTAATAGCTTAGTAAAAATATAATTTTTTTTATTTTCAAAACTACAAGTGTTTCAGTAAAAGTAGATGCCATTACTTTAAAAAAGATGTCAGACTTTTTTAAATGCGTTTTACACTAAATGAGGTTTTTCGAAAAAAACAATAGCAGCGTTTTCTCAAAAAGTTTTTAAAATAATTAACTTAATTTTTTATGTTCTACGCAATAATAGAAGCGTTTTAACTTTCAGATTTATCAATTACTGTTTTATTAAAATAAATTACAGTCCCTTATAAGAATATAATCATTGTTTTTTAAGTAATTTCTTATAATAACCAAGATAAAGTGCTCTAGTTTTTTGTAAAAATTATAATACCTCTTATTCTGAGGATCATTTCAAAAATGTATACCAAAGTAGTGCATTAAATTTTTAAAATTGAGTATTTGTTGAAAACGTTTTTGTACAGAGTGAGACCCTTTTATTTTTAATTTTTGGTAAAATTTTTACCCACTTTTTCCCATTTTAGTAATCATATTTTTTTTCTGTTCTTAATTTTAGCTTTTTTTTAAAATTGTACTAAATAAATCTAAAAACCGTAAATAATTTCTATATCTTTATTTAAAAAAACAAATTGTCGAAAATACTTATCTGAATATGATAAGCACCTCATAATTTGGCTGATCAACATGTATTGTTACTCACCAGGTTGATCGGTCCAAGTATGTCTTCAGAAGGGTTTAGAGATAATGGAATGAGAGAGAGAGAGAGAGAGAGAAATAAATTTTTAAGAATCGATTAGAGTAACAAATAGACGAGATAAAATAGTCATTGGATAACATCTCACATTTTCTGTACATTGCTTTAGGGCTCCCTTTTTAAAGACCATTGGATATACCATTCTGCAACTGTAAATTTATTCTGTTTTTCTGTTCAAGAGAATCTTCCATGTTCATTATTATTTTTTTTTCAATTTCTTTTCAATTCAATGTTTTTTTTCGTAGAATGCTTAAATTATCGTCCGTGAAAGATTTGTTTGTAATGAAGGTAATTTTTTTACTTTAGGATATCATCTTTTAAATCCCTATAGTCTTTAATTGCTCTTTCCTGGTTTCCTTATACACAAAATAAAGTCTTATGAGCTTGAAATGTTGACGATATAAAAACGCACAATGATCTATGCAATTAATTGACAAATTTTTCCACTTGTACAACACTTAGAAAAGTGTAATGGTTCAAATAAGTCAGCCCTATAATTCGACGGGAAAACATTATCTTCTTAATTTAAGAATAACAAAATATGTTCTCTCTTTTTTTTTTTTTTGCTTCTTGATATTAATTGAAACATAATTTTCCACAGTATTTATAATAAAAACAGGATACATACGAAATTTTTGCAACCAAAGCACATGTGAACCGATATATTCTCATAATAAAAATGAGAAAAGATTATTTTTAGAGGACAAACTAAAACTTTTCACATCAATAAGAATAAACTGAGAAAATTGTTAAACTTTATTAAATTTTAGATCTTATAACATCTTGAAGCGTATTTTGTCATCGCCATTCAGTCTATACTTACAATTCAATAATGAAAAATTAATAGAGATAAACTATAATTGCGTTGAACGCACACAAAAATGACTGCTCATTTCTTTAGATTTTCTCTTTTCAATTTTAATAATAGCTAATAGCTTACTCATAGATAATTAATTTTTAACATTTGAGCTCTAAATTTTAAAAAAAATACTTATGAAATATATTAAAGCGAAGTCCTTATGAAATATTGTCAAACATTTAATGTAAATACAAGATAAGATTAAAGTTTTAAGATAAAATTTTATATTTTCCATTTTATTTTATTTTATTTATTTATTTTATTATTTTATGATCGAATTATTTTGTGTGCATCGTCTGAAAAAAAAATAATTTTTGTAACTCATTTTATGACGTTACTTTTTTTTTTACTTTTAAATATTAAATAGAATAAACACAAATATTATTAGGCTTTTGCTTATGTGTAATATTCGGAATGAATACATTTATATTTAAATGAATCGCTCTTAATTATTTGAAACAAATTAGCTAAATAAAAATCGAGCGTTTCTAATAATTTAGGTATATTATTTGGTAATATATTCCAGATAATTAATTGGGCAAACTGTATTATACAAGTATTTAAATAATAACATTATATGTCAAATAAACCTGTTACTTTGTCTTCAATAACCAGCTTGAAGGTCTTAAAATATCCTATTTAACTTTCAGCTTACAATTTAAAGTTAGAATTAGATTTCCAAATTCAATAAGAAATCATTTTCCCCTATCCAGTCTTGTTTTTTATGTGGTTAGAGAAATTCTTTTAAAAATGCAACCATGGAAATTACATTTATGCAGAAGACTTTAGTATATAATTTTTTTCGTTTTAAAAGAATGTAAGAAAGAGAAAACTATTTTTTATTGAGTAATGATAAAGATCTTTGAAACACGCTTACAGTAATAACACTTTAAGTATATGTTTCTATTCAACACCAAATTCTAAACCCGCTTTGCTGAAATTCAAATATAAAGAACCATCAATTTTTTAAGACTGGCAAACAAATTTTAAATTTGTGTTATTAGATATAAAATACTTTAATGACAACAAGTATTTTGAGATAAGTTTTGTTCTCAAAATCGTAAAAAAAGAGTAATTAAATATTATTCAAACATGTTATATTTCTGAGTCAAGGCTAGAGAAAATCTATACAAGTATTGCTACAATGTTTCTTTATAAAAAGAAATATATTCGGAAGTACAATTTTTGAAAATTATATTTTTTCATTCATATTGATTATATCTGTGATTTTATATCCGCTTAACAATTTTTGACTAGCTGTTTCATTACTCATGAAAAGTAGAATCAGAAGAAGTAATTTAGAATACATATTTGAAAATTATACATATATCATCTATGTCAGTGCTTCTCAAACTTTCAATAATGGTGCCCCCCTTTCAATCACAATTTTTATCGCGCCCCCCCTTATACATAATAATTTACTGAATGCAATAATAATGCACTTTTACGATAAAGCAACAATATTTATTATAAACCGTACAAATTCATCACATAAGTATTAAATTTTGTATATGTTACTTTTAAGCAAAAAAAGTTAATAGGATAATTACTAAGTTATTTTTCCTTTCTCTGATTTTTAAATTGGAACATATTACAAAATGCGGTGGTTGCTTAGAAGACAAAATATAGATATCAGCTAAATATAGAAAATGTACTCAGAGGGTCAATTTCTTATCTTAAAACTCCTTTCAAAAACTTTGCTCTGTAGGACAAGGCCATGGAAGTAGCTAATAATTATTAAACTTGTTCTTAATTTAGTATTAATTAATTAGTCATAAAATACTCTGTGCACCACTCATACATTAAAAGCAGTGTTTCACAAACTTTCAATACTGGCGACCCAATTTTCAATCACAATTTTTGTCTTGCCCCATGTACAACAATAATGTATTTACTGCAATAAAAATGCACTTTGAGAGAGAGACGCTAAAGTTACAATACGATCTTAATTATAAACCGTACAAATTAATACGATAAGTATATTAAATTTTTGTGTATATGCAACTTTTAAGTAATATATATTTTAAGAAAATTACTTAAAATATATATTACTTAGAGAATTATGTTATTTTTCTTTCTCTAATTTTTAAATTGGAACAGATCGCAAAATGATGTATTTAATTAAAGATTTATTTCCTTCAGCATTCATTTCTCAAAGTACAAATGTCATTAGAAAAATAGTCTAGTCAATGTCGCTCTCTATCATATCCATCACATCTGGCATTATAAGGTACGTTTGCGTGAGTCTGGGCAACCTATCGGACGTCTGCGCAAAAACATGTAAAAATGCTTTTCCTCGTACAATCCCAGTCAGTTTTGGTCGACTCGATACTCCTATAGCTACCGAATCTAGCTCTTGAATGTACATTTTTTTAAATTTCCACGTTAATTGTAATTCACGGTAATTAAGTATTTACGGCAGTAGATTAAAACAATATCATACATACATTTTTAAGTCGTAAGCAAACATTCGAACATAATAAAGAATCGACAAGTACACAGACGAACGAGCATGGTTCCGAAAATTAAATCAAGGCAATCTTCTCAAAAATACTTAAATTTTGGATTTACCAATACTGAAGTAAATGATGGAAAAAAATCCCCAGCTCGATATGTGTTAAAACTTACAAATCTGTAGAACAACATGTGAAATGTGTTTTTAAAACATGTAAAATCATTTAGCTATGTTGGCAAAGAATTTTAAAAAGTATTTTCTGGATGAGGACAGCTTGGTAGCAAGTTACGAGTGGATTAGGGATTTATTTCAAGATATTCCAGAAGAGCTCTCAACTTCCGAAGAAGAAATCTTCATAGATTTCACATCTAGTGAAAAATTAAAAGGCAATTTTGTAATAAATCGCTCTTTGAATTTGGGGTAGAGGTGGATGAGGAATTGTCTGTACTGAAAACAAAAACACTTCGTATACTATTACCATTTTCAACATCCTACCTTTTTCAAACCGGATTTTCTGCAGTGGATGCCTTGAAGACAAAATATAGATCTCAGCTAAATATAGAAAAATAACTATTTAAGTGTCAATTTCTGATATTAAACCTTCCTTTGAAAAACTTTCCTCTACGAGACAAGCCCGTAGAAGTCCCTAATAATTATTAAACTTGTTCTTAATTTAGTAATAAGATTGAATGATTGAATATTAACGTCGCACTGTTCAGCTGCACGAGGCCTTTTAACGACGGACCACGTAATTTTGAACCATGGTCAAGTGACGTGGATGACACCTGAGCTGGCACCCTCTCTTCAAACTACCACACCACACCAACGGGAAAACGTTTCAATTCTCAACAGATTTAACGTGCATCGCTGCCCTACACGGCGGGTCTTTAGTGGTACTGGGCTCGAACTCGTGACAAGGCAAGCCACGATCCGATACCTATACCACTCGGCTACCACGGCCAAATTCAGTAATAAGAAATTATTTATAAAATACCTTCTTCAGTACTGATACATCAAACGTATACTGGCTGAAACACCGACTCTTCGCGAGAGTTCATTTTTTAAAAAAATAAAACATTATTCTTGATATAATAGCTGAACTGTAAGGAGAGTAAAACTGTGTGCACACACACGACATAGTATACAAAAATGTAAAATGATTTTTTTTTTTGGATAAATGCTATAATTGTAAATAACTGTTTAAAAGAACTGTAATTTTAAACCTCACACAATTAGCATTTAGAATTAATGTTAAATTATGAAAAAGAATATAAAATTCCGATGAAGAATAATTGCGTTACTTTTGAACATTTAAAGCGAGAAGACTTCAAAATGTTTTAACCCGGGAGCAGGCGCGTACTCGATACTAACATTAATGGTAGTGCGGGGGGGACTCAGTCACCCCAATCATTTGTTTAGAATTATTTTTACTGTACATGATACAAATCGGAATTCTAGTGAATATTTTAATTTATAGAAAGTATACTTACCTTCTTTCAAGGACTATTCAATTCTTTGATGATTTGAGAAAAAATCCAATAAAACTGAACTAAAATTATTCAAAAGTACAAGACCATAATAAAGGACATCAAATCAGACACTTTTCAATTATCCTACAGAAATGTTAAACCAATCAATTCTTTTCCAAATAACGCAAAACTCAATTATTTACAATTTCCCTAAGCGAAAAGCAAACGCATAAAAGATGGGAGGGAACTAATATTGATAATAACCATACCATAAGATTGAAGGTCAATCAAATGATTAGCAAACGTACTATGCAGCCTGGATGAAAAGTGAATCATGACTTCCTTTTCTTTTTCTACAACTAATGTACAGTATTTCAATAATAATTACAGTGGTGAATTGTTTATCTTCTTAGAATTTTTCTCAGGGTCTGGGTTTCGTTTTTTCTTTTAATGAGTAATATTTTATCTTAAAACGTAATAAAAAAATCTCTCATTGAGGAAATACAGCAAATAAAACAAAATGTTTTTTTTTCTTTAATTTGGTTTTGGGATCAAAGATAGCTATTTGATGACGGACAAAAGCCAGATAATAAACATAAATTATGTCAGTGTTGTGTATTTTTTTTTTTTTTTTATTATGGAAGAAAGCATTTTGTTTTACTTCTCTTTCCGGTTATTTTTTTAAAAAATCTTTAAATTTTCGATACGCTCGCGCCCCCAGGGGCGCGCCCCACACTTTGAGAAACACTGATCTATGTTATTATATTTACTAATTTTTTTAAAAAAATAGTCAAATGAATTTGATTTTTGCAGAAACCAAGAGGGAAAATAAGAAGAATTCAACCCCCTTTATTTGAAAAGTTAGTTTAAAAAGTCTCATTTAAATTAAAAAAGTAATAAAAATGCGAGTTATTTGACACAAAATTTGTTTCACCAAATGTGTTAAAACATAGTCTAACATTTGTTTTTAATATTATTCAATCAAGATGAGTTTTTTGCGAGTGGGTATGACCAATAATTCTCATGGATACAACTGATTCACTTGTTAACTTTAATATAGTCTGCTTAAAAAATTATATCATGTAAAGCAAAAAATCTATTCAAGACGCTAAGAGTCGTTAAATTCTTGCAGATTAAAAAGTATGGCAAACGAAAGTACTCATTATCTTTAATGGGGGATATGATGGCTTTATTACTAGGACTACTAAAAACTGTATCGATTACTACCGATTACACATAGAAAAATATTGATTAATGAATCCCTAGAGGTTTGTAAATGCAATTTGTAAAAGCACCCGCAAGATTTTAAAATTTTATTCAAGGATTGATATGCTAATTGAGCCAATAGAAATGAAGGAACTGATAGCTTGTATTTTTACGCATTATTTTTCTTTAATCCATTTCTTATATTGTTAAGCTTTCGATTTCTTTGTTTTCAGCTAATGATGAAAATTATTTATCTGCGGAAAAAAAGATAATTTGCTAATTGCTATTATGTTATTACATTTAGTTTTTCCTTCAGTGCGATAAAAGGGTTTATCAAATAATTCTTTAGCCTTGCAAAATACATTTGTGTGGGTGTTTTTCACGTTCGATTTTATTTGAATAAATTACTGTTTTTGTTGTTGTTGTTATTTCTCTTTGAAAATCAAATACATATATTTCGTTATGTATGATAATTGAGCATTATAAACATGACCGCAGAGTATTTGTGCTAACTTTAGACTTTAAGAAGATTTTGTTCATAGATTCAAGTAAAATGATTGATAATTTCTAACACAAACATACGTAATACAATTTACGTCCTCGTGTGTGAGGACATATAATATATCCAAACCGAATAACATTGAATTTTATTTATTTTAATGCTACAAATATATCCTAAACTCGATGTATGAGGCTCTAATAAAAATACGTAGTTTTTCCTTTTCTTAAAAATTGGATGTTTTTTCCCCAAACCTTTTACACAAAAAAACAAACTCCAACACATGTAGTGGAATTCATAACAGTTCTTAATAATATTTGTGATCGGTTTTAAATGATTCAACATGCATTTAAGTATTTTACAAGGAAAGATTTAACAAACGGACATCATATAATTTGACACATTTCACTTGTGATGTCAAAACGATATAAAAATAAGTTTGCTCTTTTATTTATTATGCTTCATCCCATTTTTAAAATTCGTCTGCTGATTTGATAGCTGTTGGGTAATATGCATTTAATTAAGATGTGCAAACAGTTTTGAAAAAAAGAAGAAAAATATGGTATGTGTGCAAATGTGTCAAAAGTCAGAAATTCAGAGGGGATATATATTTTTTTCTTTTAAAGTGAAACGAAGTTTGATTAAAATAAATAGCTTAGATTGTAAATTCAATGCCCTTTCAGGAGAAAAACACCCATATATTTCTAGATTCATGTAACATTTTACTAGATGCTAGATTCAACATACCTTCTAGATTCATGCAGAAAGCTGATCCCTTTATAACTGGGAGAAAATAAACCAGTTGAAACAATATAATTTGTAAGAACAAGTATCATGCAGCAATGCACTGAGTAATGCATAGTATTTAAGATTGTTATTACTATCTATCATCAAACGATTACGATCATCAAAACGTCATATGTGTCATTAGTTCAACTGAAACATAGCATCTTCAAAAAGGAATATAACTTTCATATATTCTACATATGTTCAGAAAATTGTTCTGCATGTACTCGTTTGCGGATATAAGCTACTTTATAAATGAATTTCAAAGTCCTTAATTTGGCATAAAATGTAGAAAATTGCACGTAATTTGGTTATGAAACGAGAAAAGAAGCAATAATTCAAAACAAATCTAGACTACTGCGAAATTGAAGCTCATTGGGTACAAATGTCGAGATAGAAAACAATACACAGAAAGTAACTCCTCGTCCTCACTACTTCTCGGCATTAAGAAGCACTTCTTGTGCAGATAAAATTGCCTTCTTCCAGACCAAATGAGTCCGTAAGGAGTCGCAGAAACACTTCACTTGACGTTACAAAAATCATAAATAGCAAAGTACCTTCACAAAATCTTTTCATCTGACGCTGCTCTGACAACAAAACAGTCATAAACCTCACATCTCTTCACTGCACACAGAAGTTGAATATCAAGTGGAATATTTGAGATATAAAAATAAATGTTGCCAAGAGAGGATAGTCCACACAGAGACTAGAACTGATCCGACTGAGAAAGCAGGCGTAGGCCTGTTGCCTCCTGCTGTCCAAATCTTTCTAATGTTATATAATTTGTAATAGTAGCTTTTACATATATGTCAATTTTGTAAATAATATAACTAGATAAATAACTTAAATTAACTCCCTTTTTAGTGTAACATTACTCATTTCTCTCAATACACTACTTGAATCTTCTAATAAAATCTAAATAAACAAAGAAAGCTCTTTTTATTCGGAAAAGCATACCTACATTAGTATAATTACTAAAATTCTACATACCACTTAAAGTTCATGCATATTAAGACTAACTGTGTGTTAATTTTACATTTTCTGAATTTTGGAGCTTAAAATTATTAGTTTACTTCTCTCTCCTAAATTCGTATTTAAAAGTAAATGCATTGTTTTAGAATTGCAAGATAACATATTTTTCTCTGAAACTTGCATAAAATTTAAAATATATACCTATTCTAGTGGTTAGAAACAATTGAACCGAAATTTTGAAAGAACCACAAAAATCAGTTCTTTATACGTATTAAGAGCAATAGATCAGTAGCAAAAAAAATTCAATTTAAATTTGTGGTTTACATTAAGCGGAATATGATTGATATTGATTTTTTCTAATTTAAGTGAAGATATTAACTGTTTTGAATTGATAAGTAAGATATCGAAATTATGTGGGCTTCAAACAAAAAAGTACTTTCAAAAGATGTAGTATAGAAAGATGAAGTATATCGATAAAACGTTCTAATATATCTCGCCAAGGCAAAGAATAATAAAAACAAATACTACAGGCTAAAGAAGAATTTGTTTTACAATTCTTCATTCTTTTAAAAATTATCCTCAGAATGTATTTACATTTAAAATCACTATAAATTTTACAAATTTAGTGAAAAAATTACTTTCTGTTTTTATTTTAATATTGATTTTGTAATTATTAAAATATTAAAGTTCATATTTTAAGATTTCTTTATAAAATTAATGTTTTACATCTTTAGGTATTTACAATTCAGAAACACTCTCTAGGATTATCTCTCTCTGTTCAAAATTCCTTGAATGTTACTGTTCAGAGTTTTTTTCACATACGAATTACAGTAATTTTCTTTTTATACAAGTTTATATCCATCTTCATTTTAGATTTCATATTATGCCAAATATATATATATATATATATATATCAATTAGATTAAGAATACATATGTGTACAAGTATTTATCAGAAAAAAATCAGGACGAATGTATTAGTAAGCAGCCATACAAAAAAGAATCCGTCACAGATATTTGCAAAGTTTTCCATTATTTATTTACACATCTAAATAAAAAATCTTTGGAATTGTTTTTTAAAAAATACTTTTCATTTTCTACAAACTATTAAAAGAATTCTCTTAATGGGAGTTGGAAACCTCTCTCTCTCTATACTGACAATGTTAAATTGGCGGTTTTTGATGTACCTTTTCTCAAAATCTGTTTTATGTACATGCTTGAAATTTTTCATGCTATTAAAATATACCTCTCTTATTATACTAAAATGAGCTTTTAGCTAATTTTGAATTTTTTAAGAAATTATGAAATATTTTATCAAGCATTCCGAAATTTGACCCATTTTTTACTTAAAAAATTTGTAAAAATTAAATTTTTGAGTGTTTTAAAAAAAACTCATTTTAGTATATATTAGACATCATTATAAATACTTCATAAAAAATTTACAGACCTGTGAACAGTAGTTTCTCAGAAAAGGTACATCGCACATTAAAATTTACATTTTGAGATAAATTGATTTTAATGTATACAGGGAGACTTCTAATCGGCTGGGAAATACAAAGATAAAAGGCTCAATTTAAAATAAAAGATACATGTTTCGGTTTATATCAATCGTTACACTTTTAAGCAAAAACAAAGTAATTTGCTTACATTTTTCGCCATTTAAATGGGCGTGGCCCAAATTCAACGAATATTTAAAAATACATTTTAAAGGCTTCTAAATACACCAGAGGTTCAAGTAAGGTATTTTTAGAAAGGTTAAAATCTATACAATTTGGAAATGTAAAAATCTCAAATTGTCAAAAAAATAAGATTTTAGCTTTCCAACACCCCTTAAGCATGTGCTTATTATTTTTCAGGAAAAATCTTTGACAATATATACATTCACCCTTTTCCGATTTTAATTAAAATACTATTGAATTCGAATAACTATATGTTATTAGGGATTGCAATACCGGTATACCGGGATACTGAATACCGGTATACCGGGATACTGAATACCGGTATTCACAAGTTTAAACACCGTTTTTTAGTTATTTAGCAGATTTTTTTTAAATTGTCTCCACCAGGGGTGGGCAGATTTTTCCAGGGTACAGACTACTTTTAATGTTTTTAAGGTGTTGCGTTCCACCCAATATTAGTGACGCACACAAGGGAGGGGGACCGGTCCACGGGTCCGAACCCCTCCCTCATAGCCCTTGATTTTTTTCCCCAATTGATTATAATCACACGTATATAGTACGTAAAATGTAATTAAGCATTTTTAATAGTATTTTATTATTAATTAATATAAATTGTTTATTCAGTAATTTATTTTTTGCTGTTTTTTGTTCTCGACGGTTGACAAAATCAAAAAAAAAAAAAAAAAAAAAAAAGTTTGGCTACGTATTGGGGTATGATACGAGAATGGTAGACCTTCACCCCCTTCTTGAAAAATTCTTGTGTGCCTTACAGCCCAATGTCGTAGGTGGGATGAGGTAAGGAAAAGGGGTAATTACAACTTAATAATAAATATGAAATTTGTGCTTACCTTTTGTAACAACGCTTTTAAAACCACGTTTAAAGCAAAACGCAAGATACAAACATAATATTAATAGCCACAAATAAAATTATATCAAATGATGCATTTATTATGATGCGATTCTAAATACATTAAAAAATAAAATATTTTTATCTAAAGTTATTTTTCGTTGTTATAGTCAGAAGAAGATTTATGGTCTGCGTACGGTCAGCCAATCTTGAATTTTCCGTATATAACTACTAACTGCTAAAATATTCAGGTGGTCTCCCCAAAATGCTTTGATGGTCCACCAGTCGATCGCGATCGACGTAATGTTTACCCCAGGTTTCCACTATATATTCAGAAATCTCCAACATAGTAAAATAGTATACATTTTTGATTGTATGTCTCCATAAGGGGTGAAATTAATTTGACAGTGAATATAAAGTTCCATCGTACAATCAAGAGAAGTAATAAAATATTTGAATCATTCAAGGAGGTGGGCCAAAACTATACTAATACTGCACACGTGCAGGATACGTAGTCTGATATGATATTCCTATCTGTGAAAATAAGGTAGTATTTGTGAAGAAAGTGCGTAATATTTCGATATATTTTTTAAATAAGTGAGATTGTTATGTACATTGCATTTGCATATTCTACAGCACAATTGATGCATTATGTTTTTTTAAGATCACATTTCAAAAATTTGTTATAGTACCACAGACTGAATAGTGATGTTTACACTTTTTTCATTTAAATAAATAAGATGCTTCTTTATACTTTTCTATGATTCTTTATATGCTGCTATAATTTATAAGCTACGCATTATATTTTGTGATACTTCCACTCTCTAATAAAACTGGCAAATAAAAGAAAGGTACACTGTTGTTTTTTATTTTCTGAAATTTTTACTTTCGGTATTAAGATCTAAAAAGTACCGAATACCGGTATTGGACTTTTGGGTCCGGTATTGCAATCCCTAGATGCTATCCTGCATTGTTTCATATCTTATGTGTATGAACCTTCTTGAAACTCATTTCATATTATTCTACTCAAACAGGCATCCATAACATTTATCCGTAACATATCTCAATGGAGCATGTTTGGTTTCTGATTAAGAGAACAGGGACATCATATACTTTCAAATAATCGATTTTTCAATTTTAGTTCTAAAAAATAGTGCTTATTTTTCTGAATCTAAAAATGTATAATACTTATATGTTTGTTGATAAAATAGCCCTAAAATATGAAAAATAAAAATGTAAATAAATGACCACGCCCCTTTTGACACGCCCCTTTGAACTTTAAATATGTAGTTTCCCCTGTGTTTTATCTATATTAACTTTTTGATTGTTTTTTTGTTTGAATGTTAACCCCGCTACTTTTTAGCCACGCTTGTGCGTGAGCTATTGTTCCAAGCTGTGTGACAAAATTTCTTACTTTAAATTTCGGTTTATGGCAAATGTTTTGAACCGAGTTCGTCTATTCCGAAGTTTCTTGTGGCATACAACTACTTAATTTTACATTAATTTTCGTAAGAAATATTTATTTTTTACTTATAATTATTAATATTCATAAGATTTTAAAAGTATCTTAACTTTTTTTAAACGAGTAATTATGCCAAGAATAAAAAATTTGGCAGAAGGAAGTATAGTAGCAATCAACATAAAAAGTCTAAATCGACTGAAGAATTGCTTTTTTTGAATTCCGTGGAAAGTGCTTCTAGTAGAAAAATTAAAATACCGGATTTACTAAAAGAACAAGATTCTCAAAAATGTAAACATAATCGTTGAACTGGATTTATTATCTTCCCTTATGAAAATCTCTTATGTTGTAAATATTGCTGTTCTTCAGAGAAAATTGAGCTGAGAGAAGATTTAAAAAGTCGTAGAGGTTTAGCTGTTAGTTTGGAAATAATTTGTCACAACTGTGGAGAATCGACGAGCACAATGTCATCAAAAATATCAAATAAATGTTATGATGTTATCCTAAGATTGACATATGGAATGAGAGCTATTGGAAAAGGTGGAGCTGCTGCTCGAATATTCTGTGGGCTCATGAATTTGCCTCCACCACCTGCAAAGTTTGAACGCCATAATTCTTTGTTTTTAAATGTTTTAAAAACAATTAGTGAAGACTCCATGAATGCAGCTGTTCACGAAGCAGTCATAGCGAATGATAATAATTCAAATATAGCTGTGGCTGTGGATGGCACATGGCATAAAAGAGGCTATTCTTCATTAAATGGAGCTGTATGTGCTACGTCTGTTGAGAACGGAAAGGTTATCGACTTTGAAGCTCTCACAAAATATTGTTCTTCATGTAAGGGTAAAAAAAAACCATGTGAAAATTTTGCTAAAAATTACGAAGGATTCAGTGGGGGAATGGAATGGGGGGTATTAAGTATATTTCAGCGATCTGAAACATCACGAAAAGCATGCTATAAGCACTATCTTGGTGATGGGGACTCAAAAGGATTTCTTATTATAAAAGAAGCAAAAGTATATGGCGGCACAGAAGTTGAAAAATTAGAATGTGTTGGCCATGTGCAAAAGCGTATGGGCACAAGGCTGAGAAACATTCTAAAAATGAGCAAAGGCATTAAGCTATCAGATGGGAAAAATATTTCGGGACGTGGACGGCTAACGCTTAAAGAAGTGGACTCAATCCAACATTATTATGGGCTAGCAATCCGTAAAAATTTGTCATCTGTGGAGGACATGAAAAGAGCCATATGGGCTATTTATTTTCATAAACTAAGTACTGAGGATAATCCCTCAACACGCTTTGTGTCCTCTTGGTGAGGATAGCTGGTGCGGTTATAACCGTAGCATTGTTACGGGGAATTTTATATTCACAAGCATTCTTTACCTGAGTCAATTTTATTGAAAGTGAAAAAAGTGTTTCGGGATCTCACAGAGAAGGACTTATTGAAAAAGTGCCTTCATGGAAGAACACAAAATCCCAATGAAAGTTTTAACAAATGTATTTGGGAGCGAATTTCTAAAACAGTTTTTGTTGGCATTGAAACTTTGAAATTTGGAGTTATGGATGCTGTAATTTGTTTTAACGATGGATATGTAAGTAGGATAAAAGTCTTTTGAAGCTCTGGGCATTAAACCAGGATACAACACGGAACGTGCCTTACTTATAATTGATAACAAACGAATTTTTGAGGCTGAACGTATAGTAAATAAAGTGTCATTGAAGCCAGAAATAAAAGAAGGTCTTTAAAAGGAAAAAAATGGATAAACAGAATTTAGATGAAGAAAATGAATACCAAGCAGGAAATATTAATCAAATCTATAATATAAGGAGAAATTTTTGTTAAGTTTTATTATATTTTTCTCGAATGTTTAATATTTTTAAATTTAGGTACACTTTAAAAACTATTGTAGCATATTGTTTGAAACCTTTATATATCTAAACAGGATACATGTGCATACAGTGAACAAAATATCTTTTAGTATGTGTCTAATTTTTGAAAATTGATTTTATATGTAAAAAAAGAAAATTAAGATTTTCATAATTTTAAGGTTTTATGATTATTTTTAAGAAATTATGCAATTATATATATAATTAGTTAAAAGCAGATTCATTATGTTTAATATATTACTTTATATATATTTGTAAATTTTTTTTGTATATTCAAAGAATATTTTTGTAAGAAATGGTACCTATACATGAAAATATGTATTACAAGATCTCGAAAATTATGTTCATGTTAACTAAAACAAAAGGAAAAAAAAAAACATATGAATTTAAAATTACTTTTGTAACTCTAGAAAATGGTTAAGGATTATTATTAGTCATATAAAAATAGGCAAGGAAATACTAATTAAGTGTATAATATGTGAAAATATTGTTTTTTTTTTTTTAGTTTTTTCACTTTCTCTCAAAAGCATATTTTTTTTGCATTTATATACATTTTTTAAAAAAAAAAAACTATTGCACTGTATGATTCCTGATTTTTATACTTCTATACAAGAAGCCTATGCATATAGTGAACCTAATTTTTTTTTCTATTAAAATAGTGCCTAATTTTTTAAAAATTGTTTTATGCATAAAAAAAAGCAGAAAAATAAAAAATTTCAAATTTCAAAGTTTCATAATTTTTTAAAGAAACTATACTAAAATTTTACTAAAAAAGAGTTTCACTGTATTTTATGTATTGTTTTATATATGTGTAAAAATATTTTGCATAAAAAAGGATACTTTTTAAAAAATGGTACCTAAACATAAGTATATATTACGAGTTCTCAAAAATTATGTATTACTTAAATTAAGTAGTAAAAAAACTTTTGGAGTAAAAAGTTATTTTTGTAGTTCTACAGAATAATTAAATTATCTTTATTATAGACATAAAAAAATCTAAGCTCTATTGGAAATTTTAAATGATATATGTCTCATAAACAAAGGGTCTTAATTTTGGCATTTTACTCTTTCGAGCATGTCCTGGTTCCCTTAAAAAAAGTTTCTCCAACTGACACTAGATTGCCCCGATGTAAATGACTAGTGGGAAAGCACGTGACAAGTAATCCGGTAAAAGGACATCCGCCAAATTTACAAGGCCCTGCTGGATCTCATAATTGCTTGCATCAGGGTCAGAGATAAGCTAACGCATTAATACTTTTTTGGCTTTTGTAGCTGCATTTCCTGAATAAAACATTTAACTCGTATTATATTAACCTTTCGTTTTCAAATCGGATATATGACATCTTTAAATTTTTGTCTCCATCTTGATGCGTCTCTTTTAATACTTGACAATGTAATAAGTACATTTTTGTACTCGGGTTTTGTTGCCATTAAAATTATTGAAAAACTCATTATCCTTTAAGGTTAAAAATATTACAATCAAAATAAAGCTTATGTAATTTGTATATGTGTATATACTTATTTTTGGAAACGCAATTAAGCTATATAATATATCAAGTTAAAATAAATAAGAGGTAAGATTACTTAAAAGCATTGCTGAATTTTAGTAAACGAATTATGTTCCTAAAAGTTTAAGAAATACGTTAAATATCTATCTATACATAATTCAAGTTAAATTCAAATGTTGCATTTGTCATACATGAAAATGGTTAACACTATGAAATAATTTTTCTTTTTGCAACGTGTTAGTGGGATTTTGCAAAGCCTTAAATTACATAAATTACAAATTTATAAAACTTGACGGAACATTTATTTAAAATTTTCGTTTTATAACCAGATAATTCATAATTGAAGTAGATTGGAAATGCTGGAGTATAAATACAATCATAAAATAAAAAATGCATCTATTTTAATTTCAAATTCATACACCAAACACTCCCGAAAATTATTCAGTGTTACATTTTATTGCATTGAGACATTAAGGATAAATAAATTCTAATGATAGGTAAATTCTAACAGTAGAAAATGGAAAAATCTGATTAAAAAAAAGAGAGAGAGATTAATTCTTTTCTTTTAAGCATGTCTCTGTTCTTACAATTACAACAGTAAATTAACTTTATAAATTACTAGCTGGTATACCCGTTCTTCGCTTGGGTAAATTGAAAAAAGCAAACATAAGCAGACAATAAATAAAAAAATATTTTTAAGTGGTAAAAATACTACTTTCAATGCTTGAAAATAAATGTTATTCATCTCGCGCATTTTGGTAGATATAAATCAAAGGATATACAGTTGACCTTCGCTAACTCAAAACTTAGATAATACGAATCTGACGCTAATTTGAAGTATATGCTCAGCCCTTAGAAAAACTCTTACGTTTAAGTGTAGTATAGAGAAGACCCTTGGCAAAATCAATTTCGTCCGAGAGATGTCGCCAAGCCACATAATTTAGCGATAGGTGTTTTGACGTGAATACGTCTTATTTATTGGTTACCAAAATTATTAAAAGAATTTAGATGTGAATATTCAAAAGTAGACATTAAAAGAAATAAAAAGTATCTCTCTGCGAAAGGGAAAAATTAAAGTAAATAACAATCCATTCTCTTCTAATATCAATTCCAACGGCATTGCGGAATTAACACATCGCGAATACAGTAGGGGAAACAGGTGACTTTTTTAATATGAAATTGTGTTATTTTTTAACAGTTGAAACATTGAATAGAAAACATTGTAGAAATAATAGTCAATAATATTCATCATAATAGAAACATTGTTTATATTAACAAAATCTACGCTCCAAAAATGTTTAGTCTATTTTCCGTTCAATAACTGCAGCTCTTGCAGACTTCACTCCTTCTAATGACTAATTTCTTGCCCCCAGATTTCATGCTTATGCGTCGCAGTACCTTTGCACATTTCAGTTTTATTTTTATTTTATATTATGCTTATATATTACTTTTATATTATTTTGAAGAAAGCAGATGCCAACGTCCACGCGTGAAAACATCTCGTTATTGTATAGTATTAACTGTTGCAATGTAATTGAAACTGTCTTCTCATACACAAAGAGAATATTATTTATTTTGAATTGAAAATTAATTATTAATCCTTTGAGCGTTTTTCTCTATCCAGAAAAATCATTCCGAAAGCGCTTACTTCTGATTTGCAAACTCCTTCGAAAGTGCAACATATTTCATTCTTCGATCCTTCTAAGTTCACGGGAGGTCTAGAGAGGACGATTCTATTACTCAGTTTGGCCTCTTTGTTAATGAATGAAATCTGCTTACTCAATCTCAAGATTTAACGTCTAATAGTTTAAGAAAAGAGATAATTACCTATAACACCCCTTAGTTCTCCTCTTCGCCACTTGGGGGTCAATTTTGACGAAACCTATTTTGTAGCGAAATTCTACTCCAGGAAAGAAATCCACTTACCAAATTTCAAGATTGTACGTCTAAAAGTTTAAAAACGGAAATAATTATGCATAACGCCCCTTAGGTCCCTGCAGAGCCACTTGGGATTCCATTTTCCCAAAACGCATTTTGTAGGAGATCTCTTCTCTATGAAAGGAATCCGCTTACCAAATTTAAAGACTGTACGTCAAATAATTTAAAAACGGAAATGATTATCAATAACGCCCCTTAAGCCCTGCAACACCACTTGGTGGTTTTTTTTTGTAAAATCTTATTTGTAGCGAACCTCTACTCTAGGAAATGAATCTGCGTACCAAATTTAGAGACTATACGTCTAATAGTTTAAAAATGGAAATAATTATCTATAACGCCACTTAAGTCCCCGCTACGCCACTTGGGATTCGATTTCCATAAAAATCATTTTCTAGTGGATTTCTACTCTATGAAAGAATCCACTTACCAAATTTCAAGACTGAATACCTAATAGCTTAAAAAATGGAAATAATTATGCATAATGCCCCTTAGGCCCCCGCAGCGCCACTTGGGATTCGAGTTTCACAAAACTCATTTTGTAGGAGATCTCTACTCTATGAAAGGAGTCCGCTTACCAAATTTCAAGTCTGAAGGTCTAACAGTTTAAAAATGGAAATAATTATGCATAACACCCCTTAAGAGCCGCCAACACCCCTTGGAGGTCGATTTTTGTAAAAATCGTTTTGTAGGAGATCTCTACTGTATGAAAGGAATGTGCACACCAAGTTTCAAGACTGTGCATCTAATAGTTTAATAATGAAACTAATTATCTACAACGCCTGTTAAACCCCCGTAATGCCCCTTGGGGTTCGATTTTTACAAAATCCGATCTTAGCTGATGTTTACTCCATGAAGGAAACCTGCCTACTAAATTTCAAGTCTGTAGGTTCAATATTTCCAGAGATATCGTGATTAGTCAGTCAGTGAGTCGGACAGTGAGTGAGTGAGACGCTTTTCTCCTTTATATATATAGATTATAGTATAACGCAATGATTCTCAAATTTGAATATGTGTGACCCAATTTTCAATTTTAACTTGTATTGCACCCCCTTCTCCGAATAATAATAATGTATTGAGAGCAATAAAAATATACTTTGTCGGTAAAGCTACAGTACGATTTTAAACATAGACCATTCAAACTCTCAAGAAAAGAATTAAATTTTGTACATGGCAAGCCCATGAGAGGCACTAGTAATTGTTTAACACGTTGTTCAATTCCTACTATTAGCTCACACTCTCTATTTATTTATTTATCTTGGTGGAATTTTCATTTGTTAACCCTTTGACGGTTAGGAAAAAGGAGAAGTTTTGTTTACTTAATTCACGCAGTATTGCGAGTAAATAGTAGTTGAAATTAGCAGCTGTGTTTTCTCCCGCCGTTCTTCCGAAAATAATACTCTTCTCTGGCGATGCAGTAGACAGCTCACCTTACACGCTTTAAAAATTTCTAAAAGTATTTGTAGTACATAAATAACATTTTTTACGTACTTTAAAATAATTAATAAAAGATAATTATTAAGTAATAAATTATAAATGATTATAATCAATTATATAAATAATAAGAGTTAATTTTTTATAAGTAAAGACAAATATTAAATTGAAAGGTCTTAATAACGACGTGTTCTCATACGTCTTGAATCGTTTTCTGAACTTGATATGCTGTGAACAAAGTCAACAGATTCAAAGCATGATAAGCTTTTTGTATCAAAATCATAACCATCATCATAATAATCTAAATTTCGTTTTTGACCCATTTTACTTTACAAAGACCCTAAAAAACGCGCCAAAATACGCATAAAAAGAACAAGGTAAAAATCAGAAAGTATCCTTCATTATGAAAATAAATTCGTGGAAACTGTACTGCCATCTGTGTAGACAGTAAAACTAATTAAATTTCGCATGTAGAATCCGTTTGCAACATAATAAATGCTGAATAATAATGACAAACGAGCTGAGCTCGTGAGCGTCCATTGGGAAAATTTTCACTACGCGAGTGTAGTGCTCGTTTCTAACCAATTCGGTCAAAATCTTGCTCCCGAACGGAACTCGTTTGCACGCATTCTGAAGCATGATTCGATTGTGAACTGAACTCGTTCATAACCATCAAAGGGTTAATAAAATACATTATAAAGGACTCGATTGTGCTGAAATTTTATATACATGATTATTTGGGATGGCAATATAGTAATTTAATTATAATTAATAAAAACTAATTGATTAAATCTAATTATTTAAAGAATTACAAATACAGCCACGTTGGCCTCATTTTTGGAGACTTAGCGACCATTTTGGCGACTCGTGTGTGTGTGTGTCAAAACTTGAAAATGTTTTTTTTCTCACGTGTTAAAGTATTCAGTTGAACTGAAATTTTATATGCACGATTGTTATGGATGAGAATACGATACTTTAATGATAATTAAAAAAATTAATTACCACTTAATGTCGTGATTCTGTCAAATGTATATATATATTTATAATAATTGTAATTTTTTATTGAAAAGTAGCTCAAATAAAATCTTACTTTGTTGATCTAAGTAGGAATTGACTTCAATTTTTATTATGTTACTTGTTTAATTTAATCTCGATAAATTAACTATCAAAAACATTGTGAAGTACTCATATATTTATAAGTATATTACATTAGTGTAAATGCATATTTAATTTTCACTATTTCAGAATGAATTTCGTTTAACTTCCTTTCAATAAATTAATGCTTAATTTAAATCTTTTTTTTTTCGACTTTTTAATAAGCTCGTTCACCCCTCTAGGGGAGCACACCCCCACAGTTTCAGAAACGCTGGTATAACGTATAAAATTATTCATGTTTCTGCTCCATCTCTGAAATGAGGTATATTAATGCAATTCCCATTTGGTGCCAAGTAATATAAAACATGAAACCTTACTCAGATAAGAAAGGAAAGAAGATCTGTGAAAAATAACGTTTTGTGCGCTTTTTCTCCCGATGCAGTAAATGATCGTATTCACAAATAAATGCAACAAACCGGTCTCCGAATATTGGAATTGTCGTTGCTCTCCTGAAAAATGAGTCTGAAAAAACACAGCATATTTTATGTGACGAATGAATGCAATAAAACGTGTACTAGATATGTTGTCCTGAAGATTGTTAATCTGGTCTCTTGGAGTTGAGCAATTTATTAGCATTCATCTGAGACAAACAGGTATTTCAGTTCTGCGATATTCCGAAATTGTTTTCCCGATAGTTTCTTTCCAAGTATAAAAATGATTGATTATTTGATTATAAAATTACAGAAGAAACTTCATTTCACCAATCAGGTGAGGTTATCTTTATATTTATTGTATAACCAGCTCTAATTATATGTGCCTGTATAATTACACTCGATACATAATTTATTGTGCATTCTCAGACTTCTGACATTATTTAAATAATTTTGGTGATTAATATTGGAAGAGAAAAAAAGGAATGGATACTAGTATGAAAAAAGTAAAAAAATTAAATTATACTCATTAAAGTAATAAATTCTCAAAATATTAACTTCAAAGCAGAAAATTATTTATCAGTTCTTAGGCGTGTATTTAATGAATTAAAAAAAAATTCAAAAAAATATAAGCTCTAGCCTATTTTTGCATGGTATTAACACAGTCGTATCTCGACTTTCACCAACCAGGAGTTACTCTATCTTGAAATCTTGTCGATTCGTCTTTTGTTTGAGTGCTACACGACTCGACTACTTACGCCCCACTTCCTTTTTAGCTAACGTACATGTTCTGATGTAATGCGTGGAGTCAACGCTCTGCCTAAAAATTTATTTCGTGTTATTTATTTCTTATCTATAGAATGCGTGTTTGCTATTGCGTGTTATAATTGTTGTACCATGTTTGTTATATCTACTCAGGTTTGAGTGATGGCTACTTCATCCAAACTAAGTAAAACTTATTTTTTTGCACCAAACTAAAAAAAAAATTCTTTGGAATGTAAACTTAACATTAATAAATATTTCGATACACAAATAAAAATTTGTAAATTAGCAAAGAAGTGTGAAATTTGACAAAGAGCCTCGGTTTAATTGAAAAAAGAGTTACAAATTTGAGAAAATATAGACTCTAACGAAGAGTGAATTTTTTCAACAAAATAAGTAATAAAAAGAATTATTAGCATGCTGCGAGGAAATTTTGCGGGAGAAAAAAACTTTGACCCAGCATATTACTTAATCAGATTTTATGAAAACCATCTACGTCAAAATAATTTTGATTTGCTACTTTGTATTTGTAAGATTTTTCAACATTTTTTATCTTAATTATTTTTTTGTATCTTGCCCCAACTAAAAATAATTTTTATATATTTATAAGAGAAATTATACCCCGAGTCACGTGAATTCGACTTACGTGGCTATTACTCCCCCACCAGTCGCTTAAGATCAAGGTATTACTGTAAGTAGTGTTACGAATTTTGTGTAAATAGCGTAAATAATTTGTGTTGAGATATGTAATGCATTTATATTACTCTAGGTTATATTTTATTTTATGTTAAAATTGTAATATTCGCAAGCAATGTCGTCCCTTACGTTATAATGGTGAATCAAAGGGAACTTGGCAATATAGCCAAGTTGGCTTCATATTTGGTGACCAAGTTGGCCGCCAATTTGGCGACCATTTTGGCGATATTGACGATCATGTTGGTGATTTCGGGACCCTCTGGATTATACTAGAAATGTGTATAGAAGTCCACTAATGTAACGCTCTATAACGCTCTATCTCCCTCGCGTCTATAATTAGAGCGGTGCACGCCAAAACAGTCAGTATTGTTTTGACTAGCGACTAGTAAACTTCCTTTGACCGTGATTACCGATAAACTCGGCTGCGTTTGTGAATAATCTTTTACTTAGGTGTGTTTTAGACACCGTTAATTGTGTCTGAGTGCTGTTGAAGGTGTGTAGACTTTCTGAGAATTATTCTGTGAATGTTGCTGCTGAATCCTGTATTTTGAGGGATGGGGATTTCGACAATAAATTCAAATCGCTCTTAAGGAACCGTTATTCTTTTTTGTGACTGTTTTGCATAAAATTCTTGAATCCGGATCTACGTAACAATAGTTATTTTTATGATTAATAAGAACTATTTGAAGTAATTTCTTTTCTATGCTTGTATTCGTACTCGTGTAGAGTTTATTTTCTAACCAAATACAAGTAGCAATATTCTGAGGTACGCAATCCTTCGAATGAAATCAAACAATAATGGTTAGAAATTTAAAAATATATTTTTATAAAAAAAAGCAGTTAACTAAATAAAAAGCCTTGCATCTAAAAATATTATTCGTACACACACTAATTCAGAGGTTCCCAAACGTTTTTTTTTTCTCTTAGACCCCTAACCATGTTTTTCTGTTTAGGGTAGACCCCTGCTTACGTAATATTGAATCTTTGCAAATTTATTAACTAAAATGTGTTTGACAGCTGGTACAGAGTTACTTACTTTAAAAGATTTAAATTTCTAACTGTAGTGAAGCATAGTTTAAAATTCAAGAAACACATGTTGTTGTTAGATAATTTAAAATTTAAGTGAAACATAAAATAACTGATTGCAAAAAAAACAAATGTTTATAATAATAGGGTTAATTGTGGTGTTTCAGTAACAAATTTTCAACTTGTCATCAATCTTGTCAGGTTTAATCCTAAATATATCCACGGTTAGTAGTGTCCAGCCGACAACTGCGCTGAAACTCCTTCTCACTAGGAAAAGCAATTAAAAACTTTCTCTAATGCTCCATAGTTCGAGATAAATAACAGGTATGTTTCTTTAAATCCAAAATTGCTGACATTCGTTTCTAAACTTTACTTTAAAATTTCCGTTGATTCCTATTCCGATTAGTTCTCTTGTAATATGACATTTTCTTTCAATGTGACCATAGGAATTCATTGCCTTCTGTGGTAATTACCAAGTAAATTCATTCTCAAACCTAATTTCAAAATCTGAATAAAGGGAATTTAAATGTTGAGCTTAAGTTAAAACGTCATTTTCCTGGCAGATTGTCTGTGACCAGTTGAGAAACGGAATACAGGTTACGGCAAAAAAATCCGGACAAACAATTTTTTATATAACTTTATAAAAAATTAAGAACAATATAAAAATAATAATAACAGTACACTCGTACTAATAAATAAAGTTAATTGGTTTCAAAGCGACCGACGTTTGCAGCAATGCAGAGGCGCAAACGCTTGCAGAATTTTTTAACAATGAGCCTCAAGTCTTTTACATTTAATGTATCCCATTCCCACAGAAGAGATTGCTTTAGAGAAACCAAAGTTTTGTTCAGCTTAGTGCAGGCCCTGGACTCTAAAATAGACCATACAGTGTAATCCATGGGGTAGAGAGCCGTTGAGTAGGTGGTCATTCTTCGGATGATATCATGTCTGGAATATTCACCTTGCACCACTCTTGTGCCTTTTTGGCTTTGCAAACTGGTGGAGAGTCTTGTTGAAGCGTCCAATTTGCATTACTGAAATGCGTTTGGTCCCATGGAAGTACAACAGCTTCAATAATGTTCCTCCGGTACACTTTTTGATTGGTCTTAACGACCTCTTCCACAAAAACCAAAAGTGTCTTGCCATTTGCACAAATTCCGTCCCAGATCATGACTGACTTTGGATATTGGCGATGTTCAATAATTGCTGAGGTGCTTGGAGCATCCGCCCACCAGATTCTATCGTTTTGGGAGTTATGAACTTGTTGAACCATAAACAGCTTCTCATCAGGGAAAAGGAAACTCTCCAAAGGCTTATTTGTCCATCTCAAAAGTTTTCAGCATCTTCAGAGCCGTACGAGTTTTTTTTTCAGTGAGAAGTTTAACTTTTCGCAATTGTTTTTTTTTCAGTGAGAAGCTTAACTTTTCGCAACTCGTAAGGCTTCAGTCCAAGCTCCGTTTTTGCTATTCGCCTCACCGGTCTGTCACTTATTCCCGTGTCACGAGCGATCTGTCTCATACAAACCATCCGATTTCTCTGGACTCGCTTTTCGATGGCCTTAAGATTCCTTGCAGTGTTTACAGTACATTTTCGCCGATTTTTTGGACGTCAACAATTATTGCCAAGCTCTTTGAAATGACAGATTGCATCAAATACTGTTTGTCGAGATACATTCAGCAAACAAACTGTCATTTTCCTTTGCTGAAACCACTCTAAAATAGCAGACCTTTTGCTCGACATTATCAAAAGCACATAAATCAAAGTAAAAACTAAGAAATATATTTAAAAATATTTTATTATTAAAGTGTTAGATAAAGAAACATGAAAACACCAATTAAAAGGAAATTCTTTAACTATTCTAGAAGGCAAGCAATGTGTCCGAGTTTTTTTTTTGCCGCACCCTGTTTTATACTGTTTCATTTAGCTTAATTCTGGCAAGAAATGCTGAAATGATGATCCTTGTTTTAAAAAAAATGTATGCTGTCACGTAACTGAAAATTAGCCTCATTAAATTTTTAGTAAATAAATATATGAAATAGATAAAATCTGGTTTTTCCCCCATTTACACCTCATGGACCCCCAAATTATTTTCTTGCTGTCGTGGACCCCTTGCAGGTCGTCATAAGCCCCTGGGGGTCTACATAGACCACTTTGGGAATCACTGCGCTAATTAGGCAAAAGTATCACTGAGATTTTACAATGGATCGTAATTGTAATACATGAGCTAGATTAAAATTATTTTCAAACAATGTTTATATGTCATTGTTTGCATAATTAATCAAAAAATATTTTTTTAAAAAAATTAAATCAGTGAAACAGAAGAACATTTGTTGCCATTGTATTATTAAAAAAGTACTAAACAATAAAAAAGGAAAATTTCTTCTTATTTGTCGAAATCTATTAAAGGTTTTTCAATTCAGCGCACTTTGTTTTAAGGTAATTTTTGTAAAGGCTTCAAATTAGGCTTTGTAGAGGCTTATTTTTATGAAATATCGCATTGATTGTGCTTACATTATAAGCATATTAGATATAAAGCAGAAGTTTGAACTTTGCTTGTTCTAGGATGTGTGAAGAATAATTTCCATCATATTTAGGATACATATTAATGGGTATACTTTTACCTACTTCGAAAATATTCAAGATAATTAATACTATTTAAATTCTAATTGTATATGAATAAATATTGAAATAGGAAATACACTTTTTCATTTTATTTTTTAAAACAAAAATAAGTAAATTAACTTTTAAAATTATTTCAATCGCATTTTCAACTTATTTTTCTTTTTGTATTGTATGTTAAAAAACAAAATCGAGTAAGAAAATTTTAACATATTTAAGCCATTTTTTTCTAAAAAAATATTTTATATTAAATTTTATTACAAAAGCTAGTTTTTTATGAAAAAAGTCAATTGCTAAATATTTTAATGAAAAGATACGTTTAAAAGATTTAAGCAAATTCTGAAGAAAAAAAAGATTACATTTTATCTAAAGCTTCTAGTCCCGTTTTTGTAAAAGCAAAGCAAGTAGGATGGCAATGGAACATAACTTTCTTTCTTCAAAATTACGTTTTTAATGTAAAGTTATTTTTATACTTTACAAATAATATAATGCTACAAATTAAAAAAAAAATTAATAATCATGATTCAGTTATTTTTTAAGTAAAAACTATTAAGTTTTTAGTTGATTTCTGTAAATACTATGTTTTCAAGAGGCAGAAATAAGGAGAGTTTCTATGTTGAATAATTTAAAAGACACTACATGTTATTTCTTCTAAGAAAAATTTAAATAAACAGAACGCGTGTGCTCAAGCACATTTAAGAGTTTTTTTCTAAGAGAATGCAATTACGGGTACAAAAAGTAAGAGTAAAAAAAATTGGGTTTCTGGTTTATAAATAATTTTTGAAAAATAAGTGAATTATTATTTTTTAATGTATCACACATAAATCTTCTAAATAATTCATAAATTTTAAAAGGAACAACAAGAAGATATTCCTACTCAAATATTTTACATGTTAATTTAACTGTGCAGTCTATTATTTTCAACATTTTTTTTAGTAAGCGCATCCACATTCCCAAATAAAGAAATATTTAACCACACTCTAAAAGTTAAAGGTACTTTTTAAGTATTCGAATAATACTAGTCATATAAACTTAGAAATTCTCAAATATATTTTTAAAAAAATTTAAAATAATTAATTAAAAATCAAACAAATTCGAAGTAATTAATTTTAATTTAAGTATCCACGTTGCTGCACGTTGTCTGATCTTCTGAAGTAACATAATTTAATTTACCCTGTTCTTCATCAGTGTGTTGTTTATCTTTGTAAAATGCAACTACCACGAAGTATGATACAATGGATAAAAATATATTTAAAACAATCCGATATTACGAACATTTATTTATGATACGTACGGCTTTGAGAAGTGATAATTATCAATACATTAAATGAAACAATGTAAAGGTTTACATTTTGTAGTCTTAATTAATGAGGAATAAGTCAACAGGAAATGTATATAGTCAGCGTTAGTTCCCTCATTAAAAATAAACGTAAAGCATCAGTGCCAACACTCTATTTCGATTTATTGATATTTATTGCACAGATAGCCAAAATGAGAACTTCAAAGAAAGACGTACATGATTCGAAATTCAGTAGTAAAACTAAGAGCAAGCATAAAAAAGGAGGCTAAAATTACGAATAGCATACTGCAATCAAAGAAATGTACGTTTTTTTTAAAATTATTTATTACTTCAGCAGAACGACTTTTGCTTTTAAATTAGGTATAACAAAAAATACGATACAACATTTTTTTCATCGCACGGCTGTTTTTGAAAGTCAAATTAAAATAGCTCATTTAAACAATGTATAAAAAGTGAAGAAGAAATTAGTCGATACATTAATTAGGAATTTTTCGTTTTCTCAGTTCAAAGGAATGTTTGGGATTTCAGGCTTCATATATTTTATGAAAAACCCTTTTAACGTGCGGAATTATGACGGATAATGACATTGCATTCATTCCTCTTATTTTTTGTAATAGATTAAAAAAAAAATTATGTGGAAGCAGGATATAAAGCAAACGATCTTTCCCTAGAGTTTCATCAAGAAAGTTTTTATGGCGTCAAGATTGAATTTGTAAATGTACATATATATTTGTACAAATACAATAAAGGGCATAATTAGTTTCGTGACGGATCTATACGCGTACTTTCTTTTAATCCTCTTCGGAAATCTTAGGGCCATCAATTCGCGTTTATACACAACCAACCCTTTAAAGAAGAAACCGTGATATTTAAATTAAGTCAACTGCATAAAATCTTCAGGGTTTCTAGCTAGAAGAAGGAGAAAGAGAAAGTCAGGATACAGGTGAGATTACTACTGATCAGGTATCATTCAAATTTATAATCATATTTCAAATATTAGACAGACGAAAGAATTAAAGTGACGATTGATCACTAGGATTTAATTAGTGTTCAAATATATTTGGGGCAGTAGAATTAATCCTAGAATAAGAGAATAAATAATTATAGTTCTCTAGTAATTCGCGTGCATCTCGCTGTTAATCCACACATATTGCTTTTATTGAGACATTCTCTTCTTATTGAAATTACTTGAATAGAGTTGGTAAGTTGTTTGATCAATAAATAGATTGATCTTGAATATGTCTAGTGTTCTTTCTCTTTCTCCCACACCTATAGGCAGTCAAGAGAGAAAACCCCAATTTCTCACAGTTTTACAACGTCCCCGCGTTGTAGAAAATAATCTGTGCCCATCATTGAACTAAATTATATTTCCTAGGGAACTATGTTTTTTTTTACATTCAGATTTTATTTAAAACTCATATAATGAAGCTCACAACGTGGTTACGTAATATAAGTGGGTCTATTTTGCTGTAGCCAGCATCAAGTCTCTAAGGAATATTTGGATATATCTGAAAATTAAATGATTCAATGTCATGTTTTTATTTACAATAGTTATAAGATTAAGTGTGGTGCGTGAGTAGGAAGACAAATTCTTATTTTGTCTTCAAACTGATATTCTCTTCAAGTTAGTGAACAAATTTTTGTTCGTTAAGTTTATTTCATATTAACTCATCTTGTTGTGATTATGGTTAATGTAAAATCTTGGTAATTAAATTGAACAAACATTTTAATTTTTGCTGTATGTAAAGAAATATAGCTGAATTTTTTATTATAGCGATTTGGTCGTTGCAAAGAAACAAAAGCTGTATTAAATTGCATTCCTTAACATATAGAATTGAAATAAATTTATTTCTGCTTGCTAGATGTTTTAATATGTATACCTAAATTTACTCGTTTCATGACTATTTCATAAATTAAAGAATTTAATTTAAATCCACACGTTGTGTAAGCAGAATAAATTTTATTACCATCCGAGAACACATTCGGGCATAAACTAATGTACTATTTATGCATATACTTGCTACCTTTTGATGGAAATTTGAGTTATTAAAATTTTTTTGTATCCCCAAGTGAAATTTACCCTAATATACTTCAGAAAGGTCTCAGGGTCAAAGACCAGACTGGAGAGGATCACGCGTCTTCAAAGAACCCCGCCGGTCGTTTGTCACCAGATAGAAGGAGACTTATTTGCCATCGCCCCTTTCATTGAAAACGACCAGGGAACCGAAATTATTGAACAGCTCTCCATGCACAACAAGGTCAACGATTTCTGATATGTATAGGTGTCAGGGAAACGATGAAATAAAAAATTTGATCAAATCCCTAAGGAATATAACCAATTGGCGGGAGATGTTAAAATAGCTCTTCAAGGTAATTTCCCTGATGAAAGTAAGGTATTTGAGCAAATCCCTGATTTCCTTCAGTGAAATGATGAAATAATACTGTTAAGAGGTTAAAAAAGTTAATTTAACAAATACATTATATTAAACGTAGAAGTAATACAACAATAGTCAATGAAATGCAAATTATTTTTTCGAAACTAATTAACTAATAACCAGAAAATTAAGCTGGTATTTTTTATGTGTAACATCTTTCCTCTCTGTTGCTGAATATTTGTGGAAATGATTTCGTGAAAAGGGACGGAAATGAGTAACAGGAAACCGGGGGAGCGAGCACGGTGGCGTCGATCAACTTGGCCTGTTCCCCCTCCCCTTCATAGTTTTTTATTACTGATGACCTGCTTTGGGCAGGGGAGGGCCTACACACCAAAATATCAATTCCCATGTTAATTTTATGGAGTCATTTTTTAAAGATATGGGATTGATATTTGGGGGATCGATAGTACTGCATGTTTGATTAGGAAGTACAAGGACTCTACCTCCCCCCTCCAGGTGCCTCCTCCCTGGACAGCATTTTGCCAATGCAAATCTTGACTATTTCATTTCATCATTTCACTGAAACAGTTCATGGATTTAATAAAATCACTTAATTTCATCAGGGAAAAGACTTTGAAGAAAGACGTTATTTTAACATCTCCCGTCTATTGATCATACCCCTTAGGGATTTGATAAAATTCCTGATTTTGTCATTTCCCTGCGACATATGTGCGGGTTCGGTTTCCTTACCCTACGGAATAATCTCCGAAAATTAAAATTTCAAGTTTGCAGAGCTTTGCGATAAAGCATTATTCTGATATTTTAACAGAACATATCTCTTAAGCAGTTATGATATGAAGATTCTTTTTCTATAGAAATATGAAGGATTATTCATTAAAGCAGCGTTTCTCAAACTGGGGGAATGCCCCCTTTGGGGGCGTGATAACTCTACGAGGGGGATGCGAGCATGTTGAAAAGTCGTAAACAAAAGATTATTTTAAAAAAATTACTTACTGAAAGTAAACAAACAAAAAATACATTGACATAATAAAAAATAGAGTACATATTTACAGTGATATAATACACTTATAAAAGTATCAGTACTGCACAATGTATTTCATAATTAATTTAACAATACTACGTTATAAGAACAAGTAAAAAACTACCAGTGATTTCATGTTTATGTCATATATAAAACTATATAAAAAATTAATTCTTATCTTGATAATTTGTACGGTTTATAATTAATCCTTTAACTGCCGATTAAAAGTTATGTGATTCGTTCCCCAATGCAATCGTTTTCCACATAGGC
The DNA here is from genome assembly GCA_019973935.1 of Trichonephila clavipes. Lineage (NCBI taxonomy): Eukaryota > Metazoa > Arthropoda > Arachnida > Araneae > Nephilidae > Trichonephila > Trichonephila clavipes. The sequence goes on from BMAU01012255.1 coordinate 172,050, forward strand.
GTGCTTAAGTGATGTATTGGGGGTGGGGAGAAAAAGAATAAATAAATTAAAAAATCCTCTGAAATAAGTACATCCTTTGCAAACACTGTCATTTTATTGCATTCCAAAGCCTTCGCAATAATTTTATGGATAGCAGTGCACAAACAACATTGTACTTTTGACAAAACGCATATATACGCCCGGGGAAAATAACGTTTTAGCTGAGTGAGACGTTTATATGCGCAGGTAGAGCTTAAGAGGTTTGTAGGTTTAGCATCAAAGTATCGTATTATTGAATTCAATGCATTGCTATGGTATGGAAGATGGCGCGATGAAAATTATGATTGGACATTGGATCGCAAGTATTGAAAGTTTGATAACCACTGCATTAAAGTCTTATGGATATTATGTACTTGCATATTGTGCTAGAATTTTTAAGCAAACAGCAACAACAGATGAAACCACTCATTTGCTTTAATTTATATTTTGTGTAAGAAATTAAGATAATAGAGGTCTTTTAAGGTAATAGAGGTCAGGCTGAGTCAGCAAATAAGGCAATAAAGATAATGTTTTAATCCCAAGTAATAACAATTATAAAGTTACTAGCTGGTATACCCGTTCTTCGCACGGGTCAACTGAAAAATTAAACAACACAGATTGAAGGATAATGAAGTTTATAATGAGTTAATTTTACGTGAATTGCAAATTAAACAAAAAAAGCTTTTTTGCGTAGCTCAGCAAAACAAAAACAAAAAAAGAGAGAAATAAAACACCTTTGTTAAATTTTAAGTATGTAGATCTAATAGCTGATAAAACGGATATTTTTTTTTTTTTATTTATAACTCCCGTAACACTCTTGAGGGTCGATTTTTGAAAATACCATCCTAAACTGATCTCTGCTCAGCAAAAGAAACAGATTGTTAAAAGTTTTGTGTAATTAACGCTTAAAATAGTGTAAATAATTTTTATCTGAAAGTATAATACATTAATATTACTTTCTGTAGTATTTATTTTTATTTTAAAATTGTAATATTTGCAAGCAACGCCGTTTATAAAATTATAATGACGATTCAATAAAAAACATAGCGAAATGTTAACAATAGAGTCAAGTTGGCAAATGCCTAGCTACTTTCGTAGCTCGAGCTTTATTAGAGCTTTGTAAGACCCGCCGTGTAGGGGCGTAATGCACGTTAATACTTTATCCAACCGCATTATGATTTACTGCAGTTTTTTCATACAATTTTTTTTTGGATCACTGCATGTACAAATTAAAGGGATATACATAAACAAAATACTCCACTTTGGAAAATTTAATCCGTTAGAGCTAATAAATTAATTAAAGATATTCCACTGCAAAATTAATTATGTACACAGTTCACTTAAAATAAGTAGTCAAATCATTTTCCAAGGTCTTCATTAACAGACAAAAACATAAGACATTTAAATTTTGACAAAATATTTTTTCCGCTAAAATACTCATCATGGAACCCATGCTGCCATATACCTTGGAAGAGTGGATTTCAAATAATATTCCTGCTAATTATTGGTAGAATATTCCTTCTAAGTTGGTGTGGTGTGGTAGTTAGGAGAAAGGGGTGCCAGCTCAGATGTCGTCCACGTTACTTGACTATGGTTCAAAATTACGTGATCCGTTGCCAAAAACCCTGGTTTAGCTGAACAGTGCAACATTAATATTCACTCACTCTCATACTCTAAGAAATACAGAACAATAGTTATTGCGTTTTTAAGTGTAAAAATAATTATATCTGCCTATTCAATTAAAATTATAGAATTATAATTAACTACTAACCACAAATAAATTTTGATAATTTGTCCAAATGATGCAGTGTGAAAGAGAAAGCTTATTTACTTTAAGTATCAGAACTGATAAAAGCATTTATTTGGAAAAAAGATCAATTCCTTACTACCAAATGTGCATAATAAGATGTTAAAAAAAACATTAAAATAAAAGAGAGATTTATAACAACTCTCCCTTCAAAACTTAGTTTGATTCTGAAATAAAAAAATAGGCATTATATCAGAGGAATTAATTAGAAGTGAGAACCTTGCGTAGCCAAAAAAAAAGGTTTTTCACAAACAAAAGATAGATATATGCAGACGTGGTTATTTTTTTTTTTTTTTTTTTTTGCAGCGCATGCCAGAATTGCTAGCAGAAGACAGACAGAATTTTTCCTACTTACTTGACAAATATCGTTATATTTTTGACACTTTTCCCAAATCTTTATAAATTATAGTCTGCTATAAATTATAGCCTATGTGCTATTCTGATGTATGAGCTATATTACTGTAAAGTTTCATTAAAATCCATTCAGTAGTTTTTGCGTGAAAGACTAACAAAGATTTTCACAAACTTTCACATTTATAATATATATTAGATATGTCTTAAACAATAATTAAATACAGGGTAACCGGCCTTAAAGTATCCAAAAGTAACGGCTTATTATTACGGAGCTATCGTTCAGAAAGTAATAAACTGTCCATCCATGGATTGGAAAACTCTTCGAGATTTTGCAGGTTTAGTCCGATCGACGCACGTCAGCGCATCATTTGGAAATCGCAGACGATAAATTTTTTACACTGATTTCATTAGTAAAGATGTGGACGCCACAGTAAAAGGTGCAGTGCGTACTTTGGTTAGCGGAATTTAAATCAGTCACTTATGTACAGCGACATGTTCGAACAGAATGGAATGTTGACCCTCCGACATCAAAATCTATCCACCAATGGGAAAGAACTTTAAAGGAAACGGAAACTTTGATATCTCAAACTGGCAAGCATCCATAAGTTTTCGTGATCGAAGACACTGTTGATCATTTGCTTGATTCATTTTGTAGGAGTCCTGATAAGTCTATTACGCAAACCAGTAACGGCATTCCATTTTGTTCGAACACATCGCTGTACACTAGTGACTGATTCAAATTCTGTTAACCAAAGTATGCACTGCATCTTTTTCTGTGGCGCTCACATGTTTACTAAAGAAATCAGTGTAAAAGGTTTATTCTCTGCAATTGCCGAATGATTTACGCACATCTGGCCGTTCGGACTAAACCCAAAAATTTTTGAAGAGTTTTTCAATCCATTGATGAACAGTTTATTATATTCTGATGGGTATTTCCGTAATGATAAGCCATTACTTTGAGATACTTTAAGACCGTATACCCTGTATTATAAAATTATAATTATTAGTATTTCAAATAAGAAAAGCTTGCAATTACAGTCTTAAATTAATAAAATATCATTTTCCAGTCCCTAAGAAATTGTTTGATTGATCGTTTCTTAACATTGCGCTGTAAAGCAGCATGTGAACTATTGGAAATGTACTTAATAATTAGGAACCACGGTCAAGATGAAACCTCGGAAGCCTTTTACAAAGAAATTCTTCTCATTGTATATACTAGTAATTTTATATATTAAAATGTGATAAACATTTCTTCCTAGGTATATTTTTTCAATTATTTTATATTTATTTAAAATACTGAGAAAAAATATGTTATAAAAATGATGAAAGATATTTTTAGCAATCACACGCACAAACATCTTCCACGATTTAAATACTCCCTCTTGGTATTCCTAATATTTATAGACTTCAAACTACTTTTAAGTTGTTAATGTTGAATATAAAAAAAATCTAAAGTAAGCATTAAGTGAATAATATTAAAACAAGCCCATTTTAAGTGATTTATAGTTGAAAAAATATTTTATTTTTTCAAAAACAATTTATTGATTTTCATAGAAGTAATTAATTTTTTCAGAACTTTCTGTTGAAACAACTGAGTATACGAGCATTTCAAATATCCGATTGATAACCATGTGTATAGGAGTTAATGACTCAAAACAAAGTATTTGAAAAAAAAATCTCAAAATAACAGAGTTCAGTTAATGGAAAAATAATTACCAAAGACAAGACTTAAGAATGCAATCCGTTCTAATCGAAGGATTTTTCGTTATTTTAAAACACTTTAGTTAAAGGTACATATTTTAGGCAGGGAGGGGAGATGTTAGGTTCAATAATAACTCCTTTTTGAAATAAGACCATATCAAAATGAAGCAAAAGGGAGGTAAATATATCAAACTATTTTTATATAATAAACATAAATATTATATGGTTAAATTAAAACATGTTTTTCACGGAATATTGATATGCCTAATATAAATAAATTATTTGAACCGAGATATATTTAAAGTATCCAAGTATGTTCGGAACCGTAATTTTGCAAAAGTGTATAAATATACAATATTTATGATTGTGTCACTTAGATCGAAAATGTATATAAAAATGTTTTAAGAATAGTATTACAATAAAAAATTATTGAAGTACAATACATACAGCGCCACCTACCAATTTCCAACCATGCTTTCCTATATAATTATCGCTCCTTTTGATGTTCTGTAACTCCCCTACAAGTTTGTACACGGCATTGAGAGACATCATGTATATATGCATAGAAAAAAAGTGACACATACACTCAATCACTCATCACGAGACTACCAAAACTACTAAACCAGTGATTCCCAAAGTGGTCTATATAGACCCCCAGGGGGCTATGACGACCTACAAGGGTCCAAGCCAGCGAAAAAATAATTTGGGGTCCATGAGGTGTAAATGGGGTTCTATGATGGTGGCTCTCATTAAACAAAGTTATGATTTAAATTTTAAAAGAAAATTTAGTCAAGTGAAAAACAGATTTTATACATTTAATATATTTATTTACTAATTTTAATGAGGGTAATTTGCAATTACAAGGTGACAGCATAAATTTTATTAAAACGAGGACCATGTCTGGAATTTAGACTTTAAAAAGACATACCTGTTATTTATCACGAATTATGGAATACAGCGAGAAAATTTTTAATTAGGCTTCCTAGATAGAAGGAGTTTCTCAGCGTGGTTTCCAAAACAAAAAAGAAAGGGGGAAATAAGAGCTGGACACTAGTAACCGAGGAGATTTAGGGTTAAACCTGACACGATTGATTCCAAATGTTGAAAAATTGTTATTGAAGTACCAGATTTATTCCTTCCTTTAAAAGCATTTGTTTATTGCTCAGTTATATATTTTATCTATTAATTAAATTTTAATTTAATCAATGTGTTTTTTTTAAGTTTTAAGCAGCATACTTCACTTCAGTTAAAAATCGTTTAAAGTAAGTTGATCTATACTAGCTATCAAACAGACTTTTGGGTTGGTAAATTTGCACAAATTCAATATTAGGTAAGCAAGGGTCTACTCCAAACTGAAAAACATGGCAGGGGGTCTATGAAACAAATAAGTTTGGGAACGTCTGCACTAAACATACAAATGGAATTCGACAAGCCTGTTTCTTTGTTGCGTAGAAATACGTCAAGTACATATTTTGCCGACTTTGACGTCCAAGAAGGGTTTAGCGGACGTTATAGACAAATGACTCGTTTCTGAATTATTAGTCCTCCAGACGTTTAATTTGGATAGCATGTTTTTCTTTGTTTAAACAGAAACTCACGAAGGGCTGTTTACTAGGTTATAAAAGGTAAATACACTTCCGTTTTAGAAACTTAATTCCTGTCCTTTTTTAAATTACGTGGAGCGAACTATTAGAATCTTTCGAATACAGTGGGAATCTTAATACAAAGACTTACACATCCATACTTGAAAAGCAATATAGACATACAACATAAAGAGATGCCCAGCAAAGAGGGTATTTAATGTGTGTGGCTATAATAGTATTATATATCCGTACATCTCAGAAGCCCAGTGGGTCAGTGGAAGCATACCGCGCTTCCACACCGCAGGTCCAAGGTTCAAGCCCGGGCTGAGTTAGGTCGACTCAGCCTTTGAACTCTTCAGTGGATCGGTAAATGAGTACCAAACTTGCGTGAGAACTTAACAGTGGGGTTTCACGCCAGAGACTGACCACCTGACTAGAATATATACTCATGCATATCAGTGCCGAAAATCACGAAAACTGAGATGGGGCCCTTAGACCTTGGTCCTTCAATGAGCTGTTACTCCGTTATCTCCCCGTATATCTCTTTTAAAGTAAGGTATATTTTATCTTTTCTCTCCTATTTATAATTTTTTGTTACTCTTTCATTGTTTAAGTTCATGTACTCACTTCCATTACAGATAAATCATAAGTTGTTTTTTTTATCTTGCGTTCTGAATAAATTAGATTGAAACCATCGAATCCAATTTTAATTGTTAGTTGCAAATTTATGAGTAAACAACTGGTTAGTTTTTTATTAATGTCATATTTAGAAGCAAGTGTCAGGACTCGTAAGCCACTTCCAGAGTAATTTAACAAAAAATGGAAAACATCCTTGAAGATTTTATATCAGCTAGAATCATTATCGTCGATTTGTTACTAAAGGTCTGCATTCATGGCATCGGTTTCGACGATTCTGCAATCGTGTCAGACTAGAGTGAATGAACGATATAATGATAAACAACTGCGTTTTCAAATGTGCCATTTTTTTGTGAGTCCAGTGATGGGCGAATACGATTACCTATGTGGCGACAGGTCTAATTCGGTCACATTTAGGAAACATCTCACAGCGCAAGAACTCGTTTTTTTATTTAGGTTATCATAGCATAAATGGCAGCTTTGTGATATTCCCCCCTCCCTTGGGAGGATATTACTCGGTGTATCAGCGTGAGCTAGACGTGTAGGATTAACGAAAGAACTAGAAGGAATCACATTATCTTAATATGACTTTAGTAAGATATTCAACTTAAACCTTTAACAAATTAAGTTATAATAATTAATGTGAGAGATTCTTCGATGATAAAATACTCAACACACAATATATATAGATAATAACGACTTAAATTAACTCGGACCACTATCAATAACTGAATAGCGTAACCTCAATTAAAATACAATCATTGATTCTAATAATAAATACTTAATCCTACCTTGCTGGAGTCTGAAGAATAAATCTCTAATATCATTAAGGCAATCTTGTATTTACTTGCGTGCACTGGTATGCACCTTGGTTCTCCATAACTTTATCAATTATAACTTCTAATCACCTCTATGTATCTTTATCCAAACTTGAACCACAAACTATATTAACATTCCTCTACTTACCATCAACTGCCCCAAATTGCCATACATTGCCATCTCGTTTACTCTAAGTTCCGATACTCAAAATCCTGTTAATTTGCATCTTTAATTCACACTTTACTTCTTGGATTTGGTTGGAAAAGAGTTGCCATTAATTCTGGCCCAAAGAAACCAAAGGCCATGTTAAAGAAAAGACGCGTGAGCCGTCACAGATTAACTATGGTTCGTATTAGGGGCATTTTGGTAGCTCAGCTGGAGTTACTCATTTCCCTCTACGATTCTCAACGTACAGTAGGAAAATTTTCGTCTGCACTTTGTACCCATCTCATAACGTGATCTGTAAGATATACTGGTGCTTCCCTGGATAAGTAGCGAAATACTGTAAATATATAACTTAAATCCAGTGCTTCTCAAAATTTTAGTATTTGCGACCCAATATTCAATCATAAAGGGGATTTACTGTTTTATTCCTTTTCTTCCCTTCCCCTCCAATACATCATATGCACACGCCTGCGTGGAAAACGGTAGCGTTGGGGAGTGAATAACTTATATTTTATTCAGCAGTAATGAGATTAATTATAAATCGTTCAAACTATCAAGGGAAGTGTTAATTTTTGTATATAATTTCATTTATGACAAGCCCATGAGGTCAGTGGTAATTATTAAACTCATTCTTAACTTAGTATTCCTAAATTAATTGTAAAATATAGTATGCATCATTAATACATTTATCAGTGTATTATATCAGTTAAATGTGTACTTATTTCTTATTATGTCAGAATGCATTCTGCTTGTTTGCTCAGTAAGTTAATAATATTTTTAAATAATCTTCTGTTTTCGACTTTTCAACATGCTCGCCCCCCTCGTAGAGTTAACACGCCCCGTAGGGGGGCGCCCCATAGTTTAAGAAACGCTGGCTTAAATCAATTTATGGAAAACCTTAAATAGTATAGAACAGGGACATATAACTACAGTAATGAAGAAATGGTAAAATGATATTACCGTATATTTCGTTGTATTACGTACATCAGCGTATAAAATGCGCATGCGCTTTTAAACTGCTTTTTTTATTTTTAGGTATATTCGCCGTACGATCCACTCCGTGTTTTACAAAGGAGCCTTAAATGTGCATCTTAAATTAAACTTCTGAAGTAATTTATTAGAATTACTACGTTGCAGACATTTTAACAATAGTATACTTGCCAAACTAGAACACCCTAAAGGAAAGAGAGGAAGGGGTGGGGCAATGATAATTTTTTTAAAGAATTCCATTGTTGAAAGTTAGGAAGGTATGTCGTTATTTTTTAATGAACAGTATTTTGATTTATGGTGAAATCTTATTCTATATACTCCTATTTTCTCTAAATTTATAGCTATCTTTATTGTGTTTAGAGTATCGGATGTTATTTTTTATGCTGAAAACGCGCGTTATATGCTTGAATGTACTGTATGTATTTTTAGTAAAAGAAATAGAAACGAAACTCTTATATTCAAATATAATTATTCAACGGGTGCTATATTCCAGCAAATTGGATTACAAAAAATTTAAAACAAAATATATTCGTGCATTAATTATGCAATTAATCCGTATAATGCAATTTAAACGGATAAAAGTTTTTACCTAAAAGTATTCGACAAATTAAAGAAAAACTACTAATATTAAATACTTAAACTTTCATTTAAGTAGTTTACTCCTTTATAACGCTTTTAAATCCCAAGAGCTTAACTTTTAGATTCCCGACTGATTTCAAAAAGACCTGTCTAAAATATGTCTAGACATTGAAAGTATTCCTACTTATCTATATCAACCAACGACAATGAATTTATGGAATAGAAGAATGGAAAGAAAGATGAATGAAAATAAAATTTATCTCTCCAGCTTTATAATTGAAATTATTTTCATTGTGACGACGAATTAAAACCATATTAATAATTTTGAATCTAGCTATCGTTCAACTAATCTTCACAGCGTATTAAACATAATTTTTCTTTTTTAGCTCTTTGAAATTTCCTTAAAACATCACCATCCCTTAACTCACTAATATACGTTCCTTACAGAGAGAGTCTATCGGTTTGAAACTTTTAATTAGTTATTCTATTCAATTATGCTATGGTGTTACGCACTAAATTTACCTGATGATGTGCTTCCTCAAATATTTTATCATTATGAATAGTCTATTTTGTAAATTTAAAATTTTGTCTTTGGTTATCCTTTATTTAAATAAAATAAAACTTATAATCATTGCATTAATCTAATAAACAATACGTATATAGAAATTAATGTAGATTCAATTTAATGAGCATTAATTATTAATATGCAATATTCTATTAAATGATATTATGTTGAATTCTTATATTAGCCCGCTGCTTCTGAAGAATAATTCATATTTGTTTAAATATTAATATATATATATATATATATATATATATATATATATATATATATATATATAATTTACTTAATCGCCTTCATATTTTAACTATAATTTATATTCATCAAATATATTGTGAGGTATTGGGAACATTTGATAAGTGGCGTGAGACTTAAGGAATTAGATTATTCTTTTATTACGTTTAAAGCTATTAATTACAATATTTACTGTTAGGTACAAGTTATTCAAATTATGGAGAGTTTTAAAATGACAGAATACTTTCTTGGTGAAGGTGGATAGCAAAGCACAACTTCTCTTTCCTAGTGTTCCAACCGGTTCCTCTCTTTACTCTCTTGGAGTGGGGCAATCCATTCTTCTTGAATACCACTCGAGATTTGGCTTCCATGGGGAGCACATACGTTAATTCGTTTCATTGCTATGGGCTGTCGGTGTGATATCAGATAAAAAGATTCTGCAATATTTTAGGAGTGCACGTATATATATAGACAGCGTAATTTTATCTCTGCATAGAAATAACGATGTATCAGCTGCGATGTGGGGAATCGTTATTATATTTAAAAACAATTTGAGATGCTATGCAAAACATTAATCTTAAATATTCTAAATGTTTCGTCATGAAATCGGTATAAATTTAAAACTGGCAATTTGAAATATGTTTCTCCAACTTGAAAGATTGTCAATGCATCGTGACATACAATACTTAATTGCTGGAAACTATATAATATAATTAAAACAACATATTGTTACTCATTTTAAATTTAAAGCCTCTTAAAGAAGAAAACATACTTTTTCTCATTAGACACCATCACACCCTGTTTAGTTTCCATAAAACTCTCTAACCGTATTATTATTCCATACTACTATTCATAGAAAAATTGCATAAGAGACATCGTTCTTATTCATTCGCCATATCTATTCCAGTTCAAAGAACTTTCCAGAAACATTAGTAGATTAACCACGTTCTCACTCACACTAAAAGAAAATGCTTAGGAAATCGCCAGAGAATTCACTATCGATTCATCACGACAAGTTAAGATTTCCCCATGGTATTAGGACTTGTTTCACCAGAATTCAAATGTTCAGTTCGACGATGTTGGTGTGAAAATTCTAAGAATATTTTTGCTTACCAATTAACTGATAAGAACTTTGAAGGGTTGGAAACATCAACACCTGAATTTAATGTGCTCATGAACGTGAGTCATTGGACGAAGTAAATAATTTCCCCATGTAAACACTGGCTTTACAGAAAATTAACTTTGGAACACTCTGTGTTTGACCTTATTTCAGAATCTTCTCCGAGATGTCAGTACGTGGGTGTATGATTGAGTTGATGTTTGATCCAAATTTAACAGATAGTGCAATGTATGGAATATTTATGATCTTGTGTTGAAGGCGACAAATTCTTTTCTAATTAACTGAAACTTGGTAATAATTGCATTTATATTCCATGGTAACCTGCTAACATCAAATACGTAAAATATGAAAATGTTTATTTCTGGTTTGCCAAACAATTAACTTGAAACTGTAGAAAATTATAAACCAAAGAAACAATTATATTCTTTGCATGCATCTGCATTACTTACAAAATGTATACATATGCACAGTTGTAACAGACTCTAAATGTGTTAAAATTGCTATGAAAAATATTGAATACATTTTTAAATTTATTTTTAATTTTGCAGAAAATATCTATAAGAAAAAAAAACATTTCCGAAATGCAAAGAATGCAAATAAGAGACAAAAGAAGTGTCATTTGACATGTTTTTTTTTAAATTAGGAACACAAAAATTAACGATTAAAATGTGTGAATAATCTATCTAAAAGAAAATTAAAATACTAATGTGGTGTTAGTTAAATGAGTACGTAGTACTTGATAAAAAAAATGATAAATAATATAAATCAACTGATTTTAAATCAAATTTATATATTCTAAAAAAATACTTTTAGCTGAAATATCTTCATAAATCCTACTATTTTTGCTGTTGTTGTTTTGTTTTGTGATTGAACGTAAAAACTGAAATTTATTTTATAATTTTTATCAAAATAATTCATGTACTTTATAGTCATTTAAAATTATAAGCGATTGTGAAGCTCACATCTACTTTTGTTGCGTCATTTTGTGTATGTTTATTGCTGCATTATTTGCAAGAATTGTTCCTTTTCCAATGAACTTGCATTCATTTTCTGAACTTCATGCAAATATATGCTAACTGAAGGGAAATATGCTTTATTGGAACTTGCTTTTCATAAAAGTTGAAAAAAGCCATTTTATGAAATAAATGTTTAAATTCGCTTAGTCTCATTTCCTTGTTAGTCTTTTACATGAACTATATAGACATGATCTTAGAAAATAACGAAGGATAACATATGAGGTACTCCACAACATTATTGTTCTCTCATAACCCATGCATATTTCCGAAATCATTTCGCTATTTTGAAACATGTATTAAATTATGCAATAGAACATATAAAATAGTTTATCGTCTCATAATCTATAAAAAGCTGGATTTGATGGCATTTCTTTATCGTGTCACTATTTGTTTTATGTTAAATTAATTAATAAAATGTTGGTTATACAGTCATCTCTCGCTAATTCAAACCTTCGGTAATACGAACCTTCGCTTATTAAAAGTATATGCTCAGCCCCTAGAAAAACTCTTAAAATTTCGAACTAAAACAAAACGTTTTAATATATTCATATTTCGAAGTAAATCTGTGAATGGCCAGACTATAACTCGCGATAATTCGAAGTTATCTCATATAACTCGCGACAATTTGAATGCTCACTGTCAAGTAGAATACTGTAGCAAACAGATTGGAGCTTACATGTTTTTTGTGGTATTGTCTCTGCGTATTTTCTCTGTAACAATGATAATTTTTCTGTCATCCCTTCTTTTTGTTTCCTTGTTCTTCAGGCAAAAATACACTTTTATTGTTTTACTTTTTTAAGGTATCCAACTGCGTTTGGAACCGTGATTTTGCAAACGCGTATAAATGGATAATATTTATGATATTTAGTGCCACTTAGATTACAATGCATGCATATAAAATTGCTTTAAGAATATTATTACAATAAAAAATAATTTAAGTACAATATTTTGACAAAAAATGAGCATAGAATTACCAATTTTTAAAATATTCTCCTTTTGTGAAAAATGCTTCTATTATAATAATATATTTGCCTGTATATAGCTCAGACCTCTCTACAGAGACTCAACTAGAATTTTTGAAATGTATAAATTAGAAGTGGGTTTATCCATATTTTACGACAACAGAAGGAGAAATTTTAACAAAAAAACGCCGATAATTATTTCAATTGGTTGTAACTCTAAAAATAATGTGAATTTTTCAAAAAAAAACTAGTTCAGACTCTCTGGAGAAGTCCTTACTTTATATAAGCAAAATATTATTATTTTAGAAGCATTTTTATGAAATGAGAATATTTTGAAAAAAAGTTATTTTAAGTTAATTTTTTGCCTAAATATTGTATTTAAATAACTTTTTTTGTCAAAATATCTTTAAAACAATTTTATACATGTATTCTAATCTAAGTGACACTAAATATCATGAAAACTATTCATTTATGCGCTTTTTAAAATCACGGTTCCGAACGTAGTCGGATACCTTAAGAGAATGATAGATCGGCTGCATCTGTTGTCAGCCGACGATATCTTTCTTTTTTTGAGTGTCCTTGCTACATTTGTGTTTAGAAAGGTTGATCTGCTATTGTGAAAAAGAGATGCGTAGGATTGTGTGTTTTGCTTCGGTGTGACATTACGATTAATGACTCATCTGTGTGACGTATACCATGCAGCACCAAATAGGTTATGAGCTGGGCTATTACCTGTGTGTCTTGAAGAACCAATTATGATGGGGACATTGTCTAAAAGAACCGAGTGCTATGCAATTTTATTTCCGATAAGGAATGGGAGGGGCTTGGATGTGAAGTGAAAGAGTTCTGTTTGAGTGGTTAAGAAGAAATTTCTTCCAACTCTCTTGAAAATCCGAAGATTTTCATTGATCCTTCCAACTTCGACTTAGTGAGAGTCGACTCTGTATATAATTTCCTTATTTTCTCTGTGTTTATATAAAGAATGATTGTGCAATAAACTTCATATATTATTGACATTTTTATTTGTCCTGCAATCTTTGATAGTACTTTGTTACATGTGATCCTAATGTTGCGGTTTTAAAAATGTTTTCATGATATTTTCTCTGGATTATCTCGTACTTATGGAAGGCTCACTCAACTGTTTAAGTTACGTGTCTATTGTTATGTATGATGTATATTCAAGCATATTATCCTTGTTTATAAAGAAGAATGGAATCGTTCACTAAGCTAGTTTCAGTTATACTTTTAGATTTGTTCTAGATTGGATGCATGAGTACAACGAAGATTTCAAAGTGCTCTATTGATCCCTAACTTTAGCAGATCTAAGCACAATAAACTATACATGGATTCATGACGATCACTATGTTTGCAGTAAGGATACTTCACTGTGTATTCTACTGCTACTACCGAATGGGCTGCAGTTCGCATGGTTCATGATATCTGCGCTAAGCAACCACTATCCTATTTACTCACTCACATAGTTAAATTGTTAGGAATGCAGGAAAAAATCATTCTGTATATTCGTTGAAGATAATTATAATATGACTCAGCTTTGTACTTTGGTGAGTGTGCGCTTCCAGCGATCAGTGAATTCAGGATTAGAGTTTGCTGCAGAAACAGGTATAATTTCATTTTACCATAAATCTCCAAAAGTGTAAATCCGTATTTGGACATGCATTTTAAGTACGACACTATGGATTATATCTGTAAAATTAAATTAATATAATATTTCTAGTTAATGTTGCCATTAATGCAGTGCTTCTTAAACTTTCAATATTCGTGACCCAATTATTATCAATCATAATTTTCATCGCGCCCCCTTGATACAATAACAATGTATTGAATGCAATAATAATGCACTTTGACTCTAAAGCTACAATATGATTTTAATTATAAAACGGGCAAATTATCAAGATAAATACTAAATTTTCTATATAGTTTTGCTTATGATAAGTCCAAAGGAGTCACCAGTAATTATTAAACCTGTCCTTAACTTAGTATTGATAAATTAATTATCAAATACATTGAGCAGTACTGATGCATTTAAGAGTATAATCTTATTTTATCTGTATAAATGTGTATTGGTTTTTTATCACGTTAGTTACGTGTTTTGATTTGCTTCTTTTTCAGTAAATTTGTGATTTCTTTTGAAATTTTATTTTCGACTTTTTGATATGATTCCTTCCCCACCTAGGATTATCAAGCCCCCTTAGGGGGGGCCAGTTTGAGAAAGGCTGTATTAATGATTATTAAAGATCAACTGTAGAAATATAATTTGACATCTATTTTACACTATAACAAATTATGTGAAGGAATTTTCAATACGAAAAATAGTTTTTAAGAAAAAAATAAATAATAAGTAAATATAAAAATTTTTTTTAAATAAATTAATAATAAATAAGTAATAAGCATTTTATATAGTTATTACATGTACTTTGGAATTCTTAATTTCTTATTTATATATTACACGACTGAGGCAGTTGTACGTTCTTATTAGAGTTGAATACACACTAAATGTACCAATGAAGATAAATGTGTGAAAATCATTATAAAGATTAATTGAAGCTTATTATTAAAATATAAAATTGCTACTAATTAATAATTCTGCTTTACAAATTCATCTCACAAATGTATTTTCAAAATATGGGCTACCACCCAGAAAAATTCATAATCCAATGCAGTCGAACCTGTTTTTGTGCGGTCTTTTTTTTATGCAATTTCCTTTTGTGCGATTATTTATGTACGATATTTTTTATGTGGTGTATGAATTTCAATGGCTTTGGCACCACTGTAATGTTTTCTATCTATTTATTAGTGGCGTAACGGAGAATGATAGGACCCCCTCCCCATGAAAGTCAGGTTTCGCCTTTAATATTTTATAAATTGGGTAAATATGAATTTAGCGTAAGTCAGGCCTTGGGCCCCGAAAGGTCCTGCCCCCGTGATACGGGATTTTCGTTACGCCGCCGAAATGTAGACACTTCAAGACGCTTTGTTCATTTGTTATAAACAGTCTCCCGACAATGCGCATTCAGTTGCTTTCTCTCAAAGCTCCAGCAGGTCGCGCTTGATTGAAGAGGAAACTTTCAATGACAGTGACATTATCATTAATTTGATAAATTATGAAAACGGACAAGAAGCCAGATTCTTTGAAAGGGGATAAAAAATGCAGGGATCCAGCTTTCCAACAAATTGGAAAGCATTTTCTTAAAATAGATACCAGTTAAGAAAGAAGTATAAAATTCTAAAAAGGGCTTCAATCATGTATAGCTGGTTATCGTGACATTTAAGAGCAACTGACCACCGTCGTCCTCGTTTTAAATATTAAAAATAACACAATTATTCTTTATCGGAATTTTGCATTATTTTTCATTATTTAACATTAATAATAAATGCTAATTTGAGAGAATTACAATTACAGTTCGTTTAAATCTATTTATAATATGAGCCTTCATTAAAAATTAATTCTACATTTTTGTATTCATTGCCGTGCTCTTAGTTTTACTCTCCTTACAATTCAGCAAGTGCCGACTGGGTGGTGTAGTTGGTTTGTCGCTGGCCATCTGCACCTAAGGTTGCGGGTTCGACCCCAGACCATGTCGGTGGATTTTCATGATGGAGAAAATCGACAGCGGCCATGAATGGTCATGTCGTATGATTATTCGGCATGTAAAAAATCCCTTGATGTGCCCGTTTGGCTTAGCTGCCAAAATTCTTCAGTTCAATTTTGTATCGTCAGAGCTCAGGTGGCTCCCGCTGTGGAGGAAACTGGGCAGCAAAATTACTCGCGGCAATTGGCACCGCCTATTATACGGTTCCGCACTAAAAAGTGATACCAGATCCTGGGGAATAAGCTAGGTCTGCAAAGGTAAAAAATACCAACATTTGCAATTACACGTTTTGCGCAGACGTTCGCGAGAATGCTAATTGTGTGACGGATATGATAGAGAGCAACATAGACTAGATTATTTTTCTAATGACATTTAAACATTTAGAAATGGATGATGGAAGAAATAAATCTTTAAATTAATATCTTTTTGCAATCTGTACCAATATAAAAATTATAGATACAAACAATAACATGATAATTATCCTATTAGTTAAAAGTAATTTGTTTAAAATATTATTACTTAAAAGTAATTTTCTTAAAATATATATTACTTAAAAATAACAAATACAAAATTTAATACTTTCTTGTGAATTTGTATGGTTTATAATTAAGATCGTATGGTAGATTTAGCGACAAAGCGCATTATTATTGGTGATGACGATAAAAATTATGATTGAAAATTGGGTCGCCAGTAGTGAAAGTTTGAGAAGCACTGGGTTACGATGAGTAGCGATGAATTATGTATGTGCATTTTAAAGACTTATTCGTATATATAATGAGAAACTGTATGTTTTTAAAATGTTTCCTTGTGTACTATTTAATTATTTATTTTGTTATGGAAGTACTCTTACATTTTAATTTTTGAATAATTGGCATATTTTATAAATACGAATTTTTTATGCGGTCTCTATCCACCGCATGTTTATTTTTAGTATTTCCAAGGATTAGATTGTTGTATGTAAGAATTTATGAGATTTTTGAATATTATTTGTGCGATTTTTTTTGTGCGGTCTATATCTACCACACAAAAACAAGTTCAACTGTATTTTGCTATTTACTTGAGTGTTTATGTAAAGAACATTTATGAGTTCCTTTTTTTAAAAAAAAATTCAGAAATGATTTACAAAAGTGTATAACTCATAAAAAATTGATGAAAAACACAAAAAGATAGTTTAAAGAAAACCATTCTTTAGTGAATTTTCTTTTCATCAAGAGGAGAGAAACAATTATATTTAGTTTAAACTTCTTGGAATTTTCCCTATTCAGCTTTTAAAAAAAAAGGCAAAATGAGGGAAAAGAAGCTGTTTTATCTTCTGCAAATGAGATTGTTTTTTGTAGTTAGGTTTTAATATCTCACTTTCCTGGAGAATTATCAAGTAGAACGATATACAAAAACAAAAACAAAAATAAAAAAACCATTACTAGAGCACCAGAAACGTTAAAATAATAATAGTTTTTCTTTTTTGAAAAATAAAACAACAAACAATAAAACACTGTTGAAGCCGCTATCCGTGTAATCAACAAAATTTTGCAAATGGCTTTAAAAAGAACATGAAATTATAAAAGGGTATTTTAAATAATTAAAAAAAAGTGAAATACGAAATTAAATAGGACTCTGGCTTCTTGAAAATATATTTTATTCATATTATATTAATGCATTAATTATAACTGGATGAATTAGAATAGTCTTTTTTTATAAAGGGTGTTTTTTTAGGGGTATAGAACTTTAAATTGCAATAAAACAACGATGTATTATTCGATTGACATGAATTTTTTTTATTCCAAAGATAATCTTGTGGCATTACATTTTAAATATGATTTCTGGCATAGGACTGCCACGGCTGGCTCGGATGTAGTCCAATCTGGCCGTCCAATTTTCGATGACTTTTTCCAACATTTGTGGCCGTATATCGGCAATAACACGGCGAATGTCGTCTTCCAAATGGTCAAGCGTTTGTGGATTATCCGCATAGACCAATGACTTTACATAGCCCCACAGAAAATAGTCTAGCGGTGTTAAATCACAAGATCTTGGAGGCCAATTCACAGGTCCAAAACGTGAAATTAGGCGGTCACCCAACGTGTCTTTCAATAAATCGATTGTGGCACGAGCTGTGTGACATGTTGCGCCGTCTTGTTGGAACCACAGTTCCTGGACATCATGATTGTTCAATTCAGGAATGAAAAAGTTAGTAATCATGGCTCTATACCGATCACCATTGACTGTAACGTTGTGGCCTTCATCGTTTTTGAAGAAGGATTCCACCAGCCCATAAAGCGCACCAAACAGTCAGTTTTTCTGGATGTAACGGTGTTTCGACATACACTTGTGGATTAGCTTTTACTCCAAATGCGGCAGTTTTGTTTGTTGACGTAGCCATTCAACCAGAAGTGCGCTTCATTGCTAAACAAAATTCACTTATGAAAATCGGGAACAACGGCAATCTTGTTTTTGGGCCCATTCGACTAATCTACGCCTTGCTTGATCATAATGCCACAAGATTATTTTTCGAATAAAAAAAAATTCATGTCAATCGAATAATACATCGGTGTTTTATTGCAATGTAAAGTTCTATACCTCTAAAAAAACACCCTTTATAATTTCAGTAGAATTTTTCAATCCACTTTTTAATGTGATTTTCTCTCTATCATTGTTTTCTCTTGCAAAGACATGTTTTTCATAATTTGGCATTTAGCATAATTTAACTAACAGTTTAATTGTATAAAAGGTAGTCAAATTATTTAAAAAAATTACATGAACTTTCTCATTATAATATAGTGTGCTTAAATAGTAAGCACTTATATTCACTTTTAGTTTATTTGTTCAAACTGTTATTACGAATAATAAAAGAAGATATATAATGAAAAGAAAGAATTTATGCGAAAAGCCATAAATAGAAGATTCAGTTTTAAGTTTTTGCTTTGACATATTTTTTTAATTCCTTTAATTTCAAGAAACAAACATCGGATTTTCATTTAACGTATCTGACTACGTTCGGAACTGTAACTATTAAAAAGTGTCTCAATGAATATTTTTTTGATATTTAGCGTCACCTTAATTAGAATATATACATAAAATTGTTTCAAGAATATGATTAGAATAAAAAAATATTTAAATAATATCTTATGACATAAAAAGAAGAAAGAATGACACATTGTAAAATCATTTTTTTATTCTAGTAAAGGATTCCGAGATAATAATATTTTGCCTACATATAGCTAATACATGCATACAGAATCTGAACTAGGAATTTTGAAATATATAGTTTAAAAGTGGGATTTTTTCATATTTTAAAACATTAGAGTATAGATATTCTAACAAAAAACTGATTATTATTTCAATTGATAGTAGCTCCGAAAATCCTAATCCAGGTTCGTTAAAGAAATTGTTGGCAAATATTATTCGTATAGATGAAATTTTCATAAGATGAAATTATTTTGAAAATGTGTCACTTTTCTCTTCATTTTTGGAAAAAAATTAGATTTAATTAATTTTTGATTGTAATAAAATTTTTAAAACAATTTTATCTGTGTATTCCAATTCAATAAATAATCATCTTAATTTCATAAAAGTAGTTCTTCATTTATACTCTTTAGTAAAACTTTATCAGAACTTAGTTTGATACCACAATTATTTCTCTCACTACGAAAAATCAATATCTAATCCTGAATAAGGAAACAATGCCTTAGTTTCACATAGTCAGCATTTTTTTTTTATAAATATTTAAAAATGTCAAGATTGAAATGCATCTTTTATCTTAAGGTATTCGACTACCCTAATATGAATTTTGCCAAAAATTGACAATTTTCTATGATTTTATTTTATAGACCATTGTATGAGCTTTATGAAAGAACAAAGTTTATTATTTTCCACTGACTAGAACAAGAATTACAAGTGTTTTAGTAAAAGCAGATGCCACTACTTTAAGAAAGATATCATACATTAATATGTGTTTCACTCGAAATGTGTTTTTTTTAATATGCTCAAATGGAGACAGTAATTGTTCAAAAAGTTTTGAAAATAATTAACTGAAATTGTTTATGTATGTTTTTTATGATTTAAGAAGTGTTTTAACCTTCAGATTTATCAATCACTGTTTTATTACAAAATTTACAGTCCCTTATGTCAATATAATCATCATTTTTTTAGCAATTTCATAGGATAACTAAGATAAAGTGCTCTAATTTTAAAAAAACTTAAACATCACTTATCCTAAAGGTCCTTTCAAAATGGAATAACAAAGCAATACATCAAAATTTAAAATCTGTTCATAAACTTTTTGTACAAAATGGGTCCAGTTTATGTAATTTTTTGTACATTTTTACTAACTTTTCACCATTTTAGTAATAGCAATTTCTTTTTTTCATCTTATAATTTTAGCATATATCTCTTAAAATATACTAAATATATCTAAAACCACAAAAAAAATTCCCCTATTTTCATTTTTTCGTATATTTAAAAATGTTACTATTGCCTAAAACAAGTAGGAGAATTTATTATCTTGAATTATTATCCATTGAAACCTGATTAAGCAATTCATAGAACAACATGTAAACAACTAACCAAATCGATTGTTTTGAAAGGCTCTGAAGGCGACCTATTTCCTGTTCAGGCATCGATTATTTTGAAACATTTTCCTTATACGATAGATATTCAAGCCTCCCTCTCCTAATCAGCTGTACATATTTGGTCCAACGAAAACAAATTAAATATTCATGCTATGCACAACATGGAAGCTACAATTTGCTTGAGCTGAGGTGGAAATTGAAAGGAAATCATTCTCTTACTTGTTCCTATTCACTCACGACACTATTGCTTATTAATATTAGGTATTAAGTCTCATGATGGATGAAACAAAGTGACATTAGTTCTGTTATATTGATTGTAACTTGTGCTGTGATGGAATTCATTTTCCATAATTCTGGGTTACAACTGCTAAGTAGATAAGGTGGGAAGGTGATTGAAGGAGTGGCATGAAATTCTCATTTCTCAAATAAATCAAACTTTTTCCTTCATTTTTCTCTTACTACTACAGATTAAAATGAAAATAATTAATGTGGACGCTATATATTTAAATGTATTAACCCATTAAATAGGAACTTGCAGCAAAATTAATTTTTAGTGAGAGAGAGAAAAAGAAGTATTAAATATTTAATTGAGTGAAATAAAAAAAAATATTAGTTACCAGATATTATTTTTTTATCTTATTTTAACAATTACATTTCAAGATTTTCAATAACACTTTGACTTTAATATGATGCTTTGTTTTTCCTGCAGCGTTACTCTCCTTGTGGAAAATTGTGTTTTACTGAGAAAATTAACTTCCCAGCATTATGTTGAATAAAATTATGACAACCGCAGATGATGTAAGCATGGTTTCCAGATTAGCGACCTTTTCACCCTTGGTGACAGATTTGGCGAAAATTTCCACCACCAAGAAACCATCGTGAAGCCTGTGGAATTGACGTTTCTAGAAATTTCCGTGAAGTTATATGAGGGACCTTTGATACACAGCAGTTGAATAGATTTCAATATCTGATTGTGTATTGTCTGCGATAAGACATAGATACTTTATCTGTTTGACTTATTGCTAGTACAACTGTTTTAAAAAAACGTTTCTTGAGCAAAGTTAAGTTTGTTTATAATGTGAGTACGTTTTCATCAACAGAAAATAATCTGTTATACTTTTCGTTCGTTCTTTGAGAAATAAACTCAAATCTTTTTTTAATAATTATTTTTATTGTAAACGGCAAAAATCGTAATTCAAATGAATTAATTTAATCAAGAGAAAGTACACTTACCCACTTTTAACCCGTGGTTGATCGCGCCTGTTTTTGCTACCGTCATTACTCGCGGGGTGTAGAGAACACCCCAAACTTTTAACACTGTGACGTCTTACGCGTCTTTTCATTAACAAGTCCTTTGGGTTCTTTGGGCCAGAATTAATGGCAACTCTTTTCCAACCAAATCCAAGAAACGAGATGTGAAGAAGAGATGCAAATAAACGGACTTTAAATATAGGATCTTAGAGTAAGCGGTATGGCAATGTAAAGGAATGTTACACAATTAATGTCCGTTGTGGCTGTTGATGATTATTGCAGTTCGTGGTGCAAGATTGATTAAGTTCTACGTGTCGTGGATAAACAAATTGGTGTTCGACTAGAAGTTAGCTGTCAAGTTGCATCCCATTGCAGATAAAGACAAGTAGCATTACGGAAAAATTAAATGTAGGATTGATTACTTAATTAGAATCGAGGATTAGGCGGTTCGCTTATTGAGATTGGTTTGAATTAGTTTAGATCATTTGAATAAATAAATATATATATATATATATATATATATATATATATATATATATATATGTAGGATCAATAATTCTCAAGACAACTCACGCAGTCTTCGCGCGCAGGCGCAGTGAATTGAAACTGAAACGAAAACTTTTGAACTAGTAAAAGCAGAACAAAAACTTTTAAGAGAAAAGAAAGAACGCGAGAGGTGCGCGAGCAGGCGTTACCTTCTGCATATCATTGTCAAACTTATCTACCTTTTTAATTAATTTTTGTTTAATGTTAAATAAACCATAAGAAAAACAAAAGTTTTGGACCCCTTGTTGTCTCCCACAAATTATGGGGGCTCGGCCGCGATCGATAAAATTTCGATTTTGAACCAAAGTTTGGACAATGAACAAAAGCGTCCGTGAAGGAGACGCTCCGCCATTTTCGGAAACTTCGTTCAACCTGTGTAGAGGTTTGAACTCAGCATGAATACTCCGCCTGTGTAGAGGCCGAGATTGAAAAAAAAAATTTCGATTTTGATCAAAGTTTGGAACGTGAACAAAAGCCGTCCGTGGAGGAGACGCGCCGCCATTTTACGGAAACTTCGTTCCGCCTGTGTAGAGGTTGGAACCCATCGACGAAAATCCGCCTGTGTAGAGGTTGGATCCACCCACAAACACCTGCGAAGAGGTGTCAATTCGAATAATTTCAACTATATTACCTGCGAAGAGGTGAGATCTGTGAAATCGAAATTTTTCTTCATTGGATACATCGTACGTGCGAGCAACAAGGGAGCCAGAAAAAAAAAAAAGGTAGGATCTTTCCATATTTTTTCTAAAATGTATAAAAACGCTCTTAAAGAGGATCTCATAAGAGTTGTTGAGAATCTAGACGGTACTGTGGAGAGTACGGACACCATAGTTAAATTAAGGACTAAAATTGAGAACAGTAGTACATTTGAAAGTGATCAGATTTCGTTAAAACTTTAATTAAAAACTGTATAGATGAGAGGGTATCGCGAAACGAAAGAAAGGTAACTTTAGAAAAACAGAAAATTGAGCTCGCAAAACTACAGTTAACACAGTTAGAAAAGAAGTCGAACTTCAAAGGGCTAAAAATAAAGCATTAAGTTTAAATCCTGCAGCTAAAGTCGAAGAACATAGAAAAAAGTCGAAACTAACATAGAAAATATGATAAACAGTATTAGGACTTTATCTCTTCCTGTTCCCACCAGATCTGAAAACTTTAATCTGTTCTTCCAATCATTAGAACGCGCATTTTTAACCAAGAAAATAAATGACGAATATAAATCTGAAATTTTAATAAATCTTCTGGGCGAAAGAGCTCATAATGTCTTATTGTATATTAAAGAAGAGGAATTAAATGACTATGAAAAACTAAAATCTATAGTACTCAGAGAATTCCAATTAACCCCTCGTGAGTGTTTAAACTCATTTAAAAATGCTGTAAAATCATCAGGCGAGACATACATCCAATTTGCTGCAAGATCGACGGCAAACTTCCAATATTATTGTTCGTTAAGAAAGGTTAATTCCTTTGAATCTCTATGTGATCTTATAATTTCTGATAAATTATTTGAAACTTTAAATAAGGAAACTGCAACTCATATTGGCATTCGAGAAGCAGAAGATTGGTTTAGGCCTATTGATTTAGCTAAAGAGTGTGATATTTATATTTCATCTAGAAACGGATCACATAAAGAAATTCCTATTACTTATGGATATACCCAAGACCCCTTTAAAAATAGATCACAAAACTTTAAACCAAAGATTAAAGAGAACTATCCCCAATATCTTGAAAGAGAAAATAAAAATTGTTTTATATGCGGTGATTCATCTCATTGCGCAAGAGACTGTGAGAAGCGTTTTTAAACCTAAAGAATCTAACGACCACATCCATAATAGAATAAACGTGAATACTTTGAAAGTCGAGAGCGAAAAACAAAATAGCGATGAATTTGCAAATCTTCAATACGTAAACATTTTTGTGGAAAATCAGCCCGTAACAGCCTTGATCGATTCAGGTTGCCAGATCCCAGTTTTAAATTCCTCACTAATTAGAGTGCAAACACCTTCCGAAGAAATAATAACATTAAGTTCATGTTTTGGCGAACAGCGAATGGTAGAAGTTAAACCCATAAATCTTTCTCTTAATCAACACTCTTCCGGTCTACGTGTGCGAACGGCAATATCACCGACCTTGACCGAAGAATTTATTATACATCCCAGTGTATATTCTGAAATAAAGAAACTAGGCCACGCAAAAGAGCGATGTTTTATTGAATGAAAGTGAATCCTCTTTAGGTGTTGTTTATGTTTCAAATGTTCCTGTTTCAAGTGTGAGAAAAACTCTAATTATGATTTGCCATATGTTAAAAACTTTAATACTAGAAATGATTTGAGTTCTCTAGTTAAGAATTATAAATGCAAGAACATTAAGAGTACTAAGTTAAAAAGGTGTATTAAATTGAAAAATGATATTCCTGTGTGTCAGAGAACCAGACGTTTATCTTGTTCTGATAACCCTTCACCTATGAAGAGTAAATATAGACGGTTTGTGTTGCTCCGAAGGATTTTGAGCCTTGGCAGTGGAAACGAAGGAAAAAGAGAAATCGTTTTGAACAGACGTCCAGAACTCTACAGAGGAAAATATCGATGCGTTCAACCAAAGATCAACTTGTTAAAAAAGACGTTCTTATGCCTGTGAAACACAATGTTTTCCTGTGGAACCTTCCGGATGTCGAAGAGGTGCCTTCACATGATGGAGAAACTGTCTAGTTCAACAAAACTATGATATGTTAAATCTTTGTGTATTTGTCGTATAGTCCTTGTCTGTTCCGTCTTTTTTGTATGTTTCAGATTCTCCTCTGGTATCCATGAAAAGGAAAAAAGGAAGACGTACCGCTGCGGACAGCGTACAGTCAGGATAGCCGACTGTAGGATCCAATAATTCTCAAGACAACTCCACGCAGTCTTCGCGCGCAGGCGCAGTGAATTGAAACTGAAACGAAAACTTTTGAACTAGTAAAAGCAGAACAAAAACTTTTAAGAGAAAAGAAAGAACGCGAGAGGTGCGCGAGCAGGCGTTACCTTCTGCATATCATTGTCAAACTTATCTACCTTTTTAATTAATTTTTGTTTAATGTTAAATAAACCATAAGAAAAACAAAAGTTTTGGACCCCTTGTTGTCTCCCACATATATATATATATATATATATATATATATATATATATATATATATATATATATCTATATATATATATTATATATATATATATTGTGAGTTGCGTATTGAGTCATCGTAGATTCTCTCACATTAATTATTATAATTATATTTGTTAAAAGTTTAAGTTTAATATCTTAATAAAGTCATATTAAGATAATGTTTGATCCTAGTTCTTTCGCTAACCCTACACCTCTAGCTCACGCTGATGTTTCGAGGGCTCTACTTCCAAGGGGAGGTACATCACAACACTTGTATTTCATTATGAAAATAAAATTAAGTCATCATGATAACTATTTATAAGGTACGAGGGGAATTTTATAATACAAATAAAATTATTAAATTTATTGGCTACAAATGACGCTAACATTAATTTAAACTAAACATACAAAATTTTCATTTTAAAACACATAATTTTATATTTTTTCATAAACCAGTCAAACGTATATCTAGTAATAAATATACTTAATAATTAATGACATAATGATAGTTGAAAGTAGAAAAATAATATTGTAATCATTTTCCAAACATTCAGAGCAGACTGTATACAAATGCTTAACTTCTCGCGGGAGTTCTCAGATCCTGAAGGTTCAATGACCTAAAATGTGCAGCTATAGAAAAAATCGTGATTCTGCGCATTCTTTTTAGAATCCTGGGAGGAATTTTCAGTTGCTGGGGTATACAGAACACCCCACGCGAATGATTGCAGGTTAAGGACTTTTCCATTTTACTTTAATAATTTGAGAAGAAGTTCAAACTGAACTAAAAGGTTTCAAATGTGCGTGACTTAAAAAAGGACACGTATCACAGACAATTTTCGCTAAAACATTATAGGAATATAACATTATTTGCAAGAAAAACTATCAAATCTTGTTCCACTTATTGTATTGTATTTTGATGTATTACAAATAGCATGTTTGACTTCTTCTTGCTTGTGCCTTTTTGACATGATGCAATGTGTTTTATAAGACACTTAAGGCTTCATATCTTCTCCTTGAAGAAGATTTTTATGTAACATTTGAAAATTTCCCTTACAACTCAAGCGTTTAATGTTCATCAATTTTATCAAATTTATTTTCACTTTCATGATTAATATCAGTTATTTTATCAGGCCTCCCTTGCTTGATCTGTTTCATCTCCAACTTGTAGACATCGCAGATGCCCGTTTCTTTTCCTTATATTCCGTTCATTTACATGTATAATCCATAATGAGTTGTAGAAAACAGCAATCAAACTCTTTAAGGTATCCGACTACCCCAAAATTATGATTTTTTTTCAAAAATTGGCATTTTTTTATGATTTTATTTTATAGACAATCTTATTTGCTTAATAAAAATTAGCAAGCTTTATATTTTCCATTCACTAAAACAAAAACTAGAAGATGTCATAACTTTACATAAGGTGTGAAACATTTTTAATTAGTTCAAACTCGAAATGTATTCTTTTCGAAAAACTCAAACGGTGACAGTGATTCCTCAAAAAGTTTTGAAAATAATTTGCTGAAATTTTTTGTGAATGTTTTGTTTAACAGTATAAAGGTTTTGACTTTCATATTTATAAATCACTGTTTTATTTCAAAATTTACAGTCTTTTATGTGAATATAATCACTGTTTTTTTAAGCAATTTCATATAGTCACTAAGATAGAGTGCTCTAGTTTTTGTAAAAATTAAAATATCTATTATCCTGAAAGCCATTTCAAACATGAATAACAAAGCTAAACAAGAAAATTGAAAAATTGA
Organism: Trichonephila clavipes; assembly: GCA_019973935.1. Classification (NCBI taxonomy): domain Eukaryota; kingdom Metazoa; phylum Arthropoda; class Arachnida; order Araneae; family Nephilidae; genus Trichonephila; species Trichonephila clavipes. The sequence goes on from BMAU01012255.1 coordinate 199,468, forward strand.
GAAATTTTTGAAAAAGTTTTTGTACAGAGCGGGCCCCGTTTATGTAATTCTTTGTAAATTTTCGCCAGTTTTTTCTCTTTTAATAATATTTTTTTCTGTTTTTTATTTTTTCGACTTTTTTCTTAAAATATACTAAGAAATCTAAAAATCATAAAAAAATCCCCATATTTCCATTTTTTTTCAAATAAAAGTTGTCGCAAGTAGTCGGATACCTTAAAACAATTACAGGGGGGAAATGAAACTTGTTCATAGAAAATATTTTGGAACAAAAGTGGTCAGGTGGGGAACTCAGTCACCCCAAATTCCTTTAGATTTTAAAATGCGTTTGTCACTCCCCAAAAAAGAGGAAGATACCAGTGTATGACGAATACATTTTTGTTCCTCTGAAGACTATCAATGTCATTGGTAACAAGTAAATTGTTTTCCCTGAATTAAAGATTTCGTGACCCTGGAGTGAATCAGTGTCCCCCCCCCCCATGACTACTCCCGGATTAAAAGGGAGATAACAAATATGATATTCTAGTATTTAGTTCTATTTGCGGAAGATCATAAACTCCTTTCTTCATGAGGTATTATTTTATTGTTGCATTCAAAAACTTTAATAATTTAACTTATTCCTAAATATTTATTTATTTTATAGGCAAGTAAGAATTGCATTTAAAACTATGGGAGTTAACTGTCAAAGAAAGCAGTTATTTAGAGAATTTGTATTATTTTATAAAATAGGAGGTTTTTGTTTGAAACTTATGTAGATACAGAACACACAGGGGATTATTCATATATTGTTGAAATGAAATAATAAAAAAAAAATTCTTAAAGAAATAGGACAAACACACTCATTATCGCCATAGTAAATAAATAATATTATTTGACGAAATAATTTATCGAAGCACACAACGTTTGTGAAAATAATATTTTTGAATAAATGCGTTCTAAGTTTTTCATTTTCGACATCTAAATTGACGACTATCATTATTCTTTATCATTCCAGGAATTAACAGTTTGAACTAAATGAATGATGCCACTGAGGATCCGCCGTGTAGAGGGAACCAATGCACGTTAAATCAGTGGAGGCTCAACATCCTCTTACTGGTTTGGTGTGGTAAATAGGAAAAGGAGTGGTCATCCTCGTCACTTGACCAAGAAGCAAAATTATGATGTCCGTCGTCTCTCTCAATTATCTTTTTAGTGCGACGCTATTATAACTGTCCCTCTCACTCCCTCACCTAAACTTTAAAAAAACAAAATTTGAAAAAAATTAATTTATAATAAAAATTTAGTAAACGATACGATAGCTTACAAACACAAATGTTACCATTATTAATGTTGATCAATATAACAGAAATTCATTTGGATTTACTAAATTTTAAAAATTGTACAGTTTGAAAATTGTAAAATTACCTAATTATTCTCCACATAATGTTATAGTGCTAAAAAGTTAAAGAAGATAAAATTACACAAAAAAAACTCTATTTGAAACTAGTTACGTAAAAGTTATAAGGAACGTAATATTTATGTTAGAACCGTCCAGTTTATTGTTATTTCACAAATGCCTTCTTATGTTAGACACCGTTTCAGTTTTCATAGACAGCCATTATCCTGAGTAATAAAACGCAAGAAATCTTTCAAACAGCTCAACCTACTGACTATATATCTAAATATATTTGACAAGGATGATTGTAGAAAGAACTATTTTTAGATCTTTTAGCTTTCTACCCCCAAAATATATAAACCGTATTTATCTATTAGTATGTGTTATTACTATTTCTAGTGATCCCGTCATATCATTCAATTCCAAACACAGATGTTAAAGAAAAAAAATAATAAATATTTTCTTTTTTAATAAGCAAATTTATTGATTTAAAAGTTACAATGTGAGAAATTATTCATGAAGAGTTGTTCTAAAATAATATTTCTGATAGCCAGAAGTCTGAACAGTTCTAAAAAAATATGATCTTCCATGCCTTAAATGGTTATATATATATATATATATATATATATATATATATATATATATATATATATATATATATATATATATATATATAGATCCACTGGATTTTCACTTTAAGACTACACAGTAACCCTCTTTCAAAAAAAAAATTTTCGAGACAATTACACTAAAAATAATTTATGTTTTATATTTAGATTATATTACCAAGCCGATTCTGTAAATAAAAAAGTTTGACCAGGCATAATTTTACAATTTTAAAAAATTAGGATTTTTCGAAGTTTTTCTAACTTTTGTAAAATACTCAATTTTTTAAGATGATTTGGTCATTTTAATTTATTTATGATTCTTAGGTTATTGAAAACAAAATTTAGTATGGATTTGAAAATTATAATTAATTATGTTAATAATTTTTAATAATTATTTTTCAAGAAAAACCTGGAACAAACACTAAAATTTATAAAATAATAACTTTAGCAATTTTTAGAAAAATAACTTGAGATCTCAGCCCTATAAATCCACACTAACTTTTGTAGAACATGCGTTTGGGAGTGTATACGAAAAATTTCAAGGCTCTTTCATGAAGAGAAAAAAAACCTTAGGCATTAGAAAACACTTATACCTTCAAAATTGAAAGTGTGAAAAAAAAAAAAAAAAACGCATTTTAAGTTTGTAAAGACATAAGACAAAAACTTATAATGCCCATAAAACTTTAATTTTTAATATGTTGCTTCTTAATGTGTATATTTTATATTAAAACACTGTTTTAATCAAATAGAACCGAAAATAATATTTTTAACCCAAAAGGCATTTTTGCATAATATTGATAGCATTGGTTAAGGCGACAAGTTTATTCAGCTTAAATTTAACCTAATATTTTCACAAAAGTTTTGAAACACAAAGCATTTATATACGAGATAATAATGATACTACCTTAAGCTAAAAATGGCCAGATTTGTTCATAAAATTAATTTTTTTTAACTTTAAATTGGGGCAGTTTACGAAGTTTTACCTCTTTTTTTAATACTTTAAAACACAAAAATATAATACTACAATATGTTTAGTATAATGTAGTTTGGTACATCAAAGAAATATTCAGTTATATCTGCAACATTGAATTCTGAATACTTGTATTGGGAAGTCTAATTGCAGTATCCGCTGACGACTGATTTTTAGATACATCATTTTCAGTAGTATTCCATCTGTTTGAAATATTGTTTCTCACACCAACCTGAGAATGCTTTGGCCATGGTATTTTCTCCACAGAAAAAATTAATGATAAAGCTTTTAAGATATTAAAAAACTTTTAAATCAAAAATTGGCCATCAAATTAATCTTGATTGATTAATTATGAGAACTTAAAACACTCAAAGCATAATCAAGCAGAAAGGAGTTTAGTAATAAAAATTAGAATTAATAACCATTTCGTACTAAAATCTCAAAAGTATTTTTAATTAATTCAGTGTAAGAATAGAAAAATGTTTTAAAATAAAACCGAAACCAAAACCATAGCTCATAAAACTTCAAATATCTTAAAAACTTATTTGCTAACAGATCTTAAATTTGGTGGCAAGCTTCTTAATGATATAGGCCACTAGAAAATGCAAAAAAAAATTCGGTGATTAAGAAATTTTTAGGCTACTGTGTAATCTTAACTTCTGTAGAAATTATATCTTCCAAAATTATACTTTCTAAAAATATTTGCCTTTTTTTTAAAAAAAAAAGTTTGCATACTATTGAAAAAGTAAAAAGTAACAAAATTATAAATTTACGGTAATATTTTTCAAGAAATTTTGGTGTGTTTTCGAGAAGACAGTCTTTCCTATGATCGTAAGTACTTTATTTTAGTGTTTCAAATGGAATGAAAATATTTATTTCTCTAAAACGTACTCCTCCTATTGGGTTCAGGCTGTATGGAAATAGGTCTGAAAAACTGGTATTAAATCTTCATTATTTTTGTGTAAAGTTTGTAGTTCAATAAAATATTTTAAACAAGTCTTTCAGGAGGGGGAGGCATATCCCTACCAATCTACCGGTGAATCAACCTTCGCTGCACGAATTGTACAACTGTCCACACTCATTGTTCAAATTACAAAACTGTAATTTACAAGTTAATGTACTTCTATAAAATATTCGTAGCCAAGAATGATTCTATTTTAAAAAATATCCTGGCGCCATTTGTCGCAGCTAATCTTAAATAATCAAATATTTATTACAGCATCACGAAAAGCTTTTTTTATATAACGCTTTAAGACCCAACCCACACGATTGTGCTGGTTAGATATTCTCTTATACGTTTTTGCTTCTGGAATAGTCGTATGTAAGAAAATCCCGAATCCAACGATTGATCGTGTTTGCAGAAAGTGTAAAGTATCCCTTTTTATCAACAGAAGGTGTTTGTAATCCATGTTTTACTTTCAGCTGGCAAATTTAGCTTTATTTTCAAATACAGCGAGAACACATCTTCTTTTTATCTGTCGTAAAAAGTAATTATCAATATATTTCTAATTGCTTAGGTATAAATTTTTGTATTAATGTTTAAATAATTGTAAAATTGAAAAAAAAAATTTACTATACTCTATTAATGTTGCTTGTAGGGCTCGAGATTTCGGTAACCGAATGATCGTGCGCATTGGGCGTTACTTGAGTCAGCATTGGGCGTTACTTGAGTCACTACAGCTTTAAAATTAAGTTCTTGCTACGTGAGTTTTCTTATCTTTCTCAATAATGTTGACAGAAGTCTAAATAAAAACGAAATATATTATTACATAATTAATACGTTTCCTTGGGGGTTGCCATGGACAAGAATCCCTTTTTGCTTTCTCTCGCTCTTTTTTCCAATTCATTTTCTCTTTCATACATTTGTTGAGGAGTATGACATTTTCATCCTTTACACAGATATCTGTATTCATATCTCTTCCTCCCTTTCCACCCAAAAAATTGGGTTTTCCGATGGGAGTTAGTAAGGTGTGGTTGAAATATTTTTAATTTTTAAAGAATAACATTTTTTGATACATTTTATTATTTTTCATGGAATACTATGGTAACTTTTAGCCAAAGACTTTTTCGAGTGTCTAAAAGGAGAAGAATTATCATACAAGAAGAAATCTTGCAATTGATGAATAAATCAGATTGATCTTAGATCAGAACTTAGTGATTGCTAGGATGATGGCAATGCTGCGAACGAAACATGAATCACGTATATTGAAAGGAGAAATCAAGTTCATATGAGAGCTATGCAGAAAAACATGGAAATATTTGAAATGGAAAAACAATTTTGTATCATTCTTTACCATCAAAGTCTGTTGAACCGATCCACTTCATTTTTTTATCGATTGCAAATTCTTGGTTTCTGTGCAAACAAGATGCAATACCAAAAATAAAATTCCTCCAAAAATTTAAATGGATCGCTTAAAATTTAAGTTAGAAAGAGTTGAAGTGCGTTAGCAGCTTCTCCACCTACTAACAAAAGTATTTTAATTGATGATGAAGATAACAGTGTTATGATTCCACTCGCAAAACGATCGAAGTTTACGTGCTATATGTTTCATGCCTTTTGTCCTGATCATTCCAGGATAAAAAGGCTTGACATGTATAGCCATTTTTGATGAGTTGATGACTTTTTATAAGACCCCGCAAGTGCATATTTGATAACTACGAAAGCAGTTCGAAAACATGATGTGAAAAATGTAATGTATATTTATGCTTATCAAAAACAAAAACATTTTTTGAAGATTTACTCAGAAAATAAATCAAGAATCAATAAAATAATTAATTTTACATCAATAATTTCCTTATTTGTAACTATTTTAGCTGAATCAAGTGCGTTTCTTCCATTAACGTAGAGCCAAAAATTTTCATGTGGAGAAAATTTCACAGGTGCTGATTTCACAAAAAAAGCCCAATCCACACGATCGTGCGGGTACCATCTACGTTCAGGAGGGGGTAGCAGGATTTTTTTTTTTATTATAGTTCCCAGTGCCATTGGGGCCAATATAGTATTAATAACCAGAATAATTTAATAATTAAACATAAAAATAACTCAGGTCTTAAAGGGATGTAGAGAGAGATGTGAATAAATGGAGACATTTGTGAATAAATGGAAATCTCAAGGGTATCTTATACACGCGTAAGATTTTAATTTCACATAAATTTTAAAAGACACTAATTTTTTTCATATTTTTCTTTCCTTAATTGAGTATTTTTCTAACAAAATCTTATTTTAATCTTCTCAACGAGAAAAAAAAACGAGTTTCTGTTTAATATTTTTTTCTTTGTATAATTCTATGTGCAATTAAAAAAAAAAGGATAAGGATCAAGAAACAAACTTGTGAAAAACAAGAAAGTGTAAGACGGGAGGATGTTTAAAAAGGTATTTTCATAGTTTATAGTTTATTTTAATACCATATATTGTTTTAGATAGAAGGAAAAACAATTTAAAAAGTGTTTAAGCACTAATGAGTTTTATATATATATATATATATATATATATATATATATATATATATATTAGTATTTAAGCGTAAATGCAATTTTATACTTTGAAACCTAATGAGGTAAAAATAAAGTAAGTGACGAGAAATAATCTCTATATAATTTGACATAATGAACATGAGTGGTTGTATTATTTTAATACGTAGCACAGAAAACTTAATGATTGCTGAAAGAATTTTAAATTGAACTAATACAGAACTTACACAAAATGCCAATAAATTTATGCATAGAATATAAACTTACCTTTATTGCATCATAAATGATATCATCGTAATACTTAGTAGGATCCAAAAGTTTACGGATTACAGGTATTAATGACAACAAAAGCAAGTATCTAAAGTTAAAACACTTAAAATAGATTCTCCCATCCTTCTCCTCTCTGACATATAAAGCATGTTTATGTTTCAATATAAAAGCATGTTTTGTAGTTTTTAAACTGTTACTTATTTTATAATTATTTTTACTATACACCAGCGTTTCTCAAACTGTTGGGCGCACCCCCCTTGGAGGGTACGATAACCTTACAAGGGGGGCGCGAGCATATCAAAAAGTCAAAAATAAAAAATTTTAAAAATTGCAAAGTTACTGAAAGGAAGCAAAACAAAATATATTCTGACATAATTAAAAAGTAAAATACACTTTTACATTGATATAATATACTTATAAATGCATCTGTACTGCATAATGTGTTTGATAATTAATTTATCAATACTAAGTTAAGAACAAGATTAATAATTACTAGTGACTCCCATGGGCTTGTCATATACAACCTTTTTCACGAAATTTAATACTTATTTTATAATTTGTACGATTTACAATAAAAATCATATTGTAGCTTTAGCATGTCGCTTTTAGTACGTTAATTTTGAAATCAATACATTGTTATAGTATGGAGGGGGGGGGCGAAATAAAAATTTTTATTGAAAATTGGGTATTTATCGTAATTAAAATTTATCGTAAGTATTGAAAGTTTGAGAAGTACTGCTATACACGATAAAAATCACAATTCCAGTGAATAATTTAAGAGAAAATAAACTTACTTTCAAGGAATCCAATGAAACTAATGTTCCAAATGTGCGTGACCCTAATAAAGGACATAAATCGAAGAGAATTTTGGCTAACAATACAGGAACGTTTTTTTTTCAGCAAAACTCTCATATTTTGTTCACGTTATTGTAGTTTTACAGTCGTTTGATGATCTACAAATAGCATTTTGAACTTTTTCTTCCTTGTGTCTTTTTGACAAGGCGAAGTGCTACATTTATGGCTTCATAGTTTTCTTTATAGAGTTCTTTAGATAGCATTTGAAATTTTCAATTCAACTCAAACGTTTAATATCTATCGCTTTTCTCATTTTTACTCTTTCGCTATCTTGATTAATCTGCATTATTTCAGCAGGTTCTTCAATTGCTTGAACAGTTTCAACTTCCTTCAATAGAGATCACAGATGCCCATTTTTTTAATATTCTGCTCATTTTCATTTATAAACCATAATAAGTCGTACAACACAGCAGTTAAAACCACAAAGTTGCTGATAGGAGGAAGTGTAGCATATTCTAAAAAATAATTGTGTAAGACGTTTTTCATTATGCATTATATGTTTCAGAATACTCAGAAAAATACATCTTGGCCAAATAATTCTTCAAAATGTTTACCCATTTATCATAAAACTCATTCACATGGGAAAAAAGCAACAAAAAATATTATTAACAAATTTCCTAAAAGAAAAAGAGACGGAGTGAAACATATCAGTAAGTTTGAAGGTTGTGACTGGCTCACGCGTCTTTTCTTTAACATGTCCTTTGGGTTCTTTGGGCCAGAATTAATGGCAACTCTTTTCCAACCAAATCCAAGAAGTGAAGTGTGAAAGATGCAAATGAACACGCTTTTAAATATCGGAACTTAGAGTAAGCGTGAGGGCAATGTATGGGAATTTGTGATAGAGAATGGAAATTGGCAGGTAGTCGACGTCTATTAGAGGAATCGTGGTTCGTCTGAATGGGTTTTACGTGACGTGAATAGAAGTTATTAGTGATTGAATATATGAAAGTCAAGTTGCACACCAGTGCATACAAAGACAAGATTAAGCATAGGACAAGATTCATCGTTTCTCCAAGCTGTAATAAGGTAGGATGGATTACTTAATGTTAGAATCAGTGATTGGGCGGTTCACTTATTGATAGTGGTCTGAATTAGGTTAAATCTTATTATATATATATATATATATATATATATATATATATATATATATATATATATATATATATATATATATATATATATATATATATATATATATATATATATATATATATATACATATATATAATATATATATATATAATATATATTGTGTGTTACGTATTTTTGCCATCGTAGATTCTCTCGTATTAATTGTTATAATTTAATTTGTTAAAGGTTTAAGTTGAATATCTTAATAAAGTCATATTAAGACAATGTTTAATTATAGTTCTGTCGTTAATCCTACGCCTGTAGCTCACGCTGATACTTCGAGAGGTGTTCTTCCAAAGGGAGGAACATCACAAGGTCAAATATATGATAATCAAAAGTAGTATTTTAGGGAATAAAAGAAACGTAATAAAAAATCTCTCATCGGGGGATTACAGTAAAGCAAACAAAATGTCCTTTTTTTATTTCGTTGTAGTATCAACGATGGTTAATAAGCGTTTGAAGTGGAATCTTTTATTTTTGATGATCACCAGATGATAAAAGTAAATTATATCAGTGTAAATGCGTATTTTTTATTATCTCAGAAAACATTTTGTTTTACTTCGTTCCAAAAATTTATTTTTTAAACCTTTTATTTTCAATATGGCCACACACCCCACGCAGGGTTATCACCCCCTCGGGGGTGCGCCCCACAATTTGAGAAACACTGGTTTAATGTGATTATTGATGGAATGCTTACAAAATGAGACTAGGCTTAAGAGCGTGGAAACTCTAGAGTTTAAAGCTAATTTCGCTTTGAGATAATGTTGGGTAAATTAATATTGGTCATTGATAGCATAAAACCTTGAAATCTCTGAAAAATGCTTAAACAAAATCATAAAACCATCAGTATCAATAAACGCACAAAAGTATTCAAATATAACTATTGATTTAGGACAGAGGGGTACAATTTTGAGAAATATCTTTGATGCAATACTCTAATTCCCATGCTCATGTTCTTATATCTGTGTTCAATATTTCACCAATAATGTTCTTCAAATATTCGATGTCCAAAAGTTTAGGAATAATTGGGAAATTGTAGAGATAAAAAGATTAAATGAAGACAAAATACTTTAAATTGCACATGGGAGTATATCAATATTAATCAATATTTATGTAAAAGTTACTGAGAATGCTTGTGTATTCAAGATTCTTGTTGTTTAATGGAAGATATAGAAAGTGAAGTGCGAAATCTTTGGTTTTAATGCAAAGACAATAAATTAAATTGTTTTGAAAGGTAAAGTTATTAGAATATTAGAAAGTAGAACACCACAAAAATAAGTGCCTACTGTCATAAATATTGTACAGTGCGAAATGTCTGAAATGTGAAAATGGTACTAATACAGTGAAAATATTAATAGTCAAATCATACCGAACGAGAGTAACAATAGCAACACTAGACCAATTTTTATCCGGACAATGCGTGTTTCACCGGTGTTTTTGGTACTTGCATCAACTACAGGAGCAATGATTTCCAGATTCACAGATTCAGGGAGTTACCTGGCGTCTATACAGTTGCATGTTATTGACTTTCTGACAAAGGGTAACCCGTTTACGACGGAATCAAAAACATGGGAATTTGATAAATCATAAATGGAGATATATGTTTTTACCGATGAATTACAATTCAGTTAAAAAAGTGATTCTCGCCAAAGTATAATCTGGAGAAGAGTATGAAATAATTTACTATCCTCGTAACATCGTTTAACGAGATAAATATCGTAGTGGTAACATATAGGTTTGGATGGGTATAACGTCTGCAGAGCATACACACTTTTGTATAGGTAATTTATACCAATACTGTAAAAATTAATGATACAACAGCATAAGAGCCAAGACTTACTCTGTGACTTTCTCAGTTTTTGTGACCTTGGGCACTGAGGAGCATGAGTAGATCTTCTGCTTAGATAGTCAGAGAAAACCCCTAGTGTTTAGTTTTCAAACTTTTTCGGTACTCAGTTTGAGATCCACTAAAGGGAAAAAAGGCTGAGTCTACGTGAGCCCGGACTTGTGGTGTGGAAGAGCAAAACGCTGCCCCTTAGCCACTAGGTTTCATATACTAATATAACAAGGTATTACAGAGTTGCAACATGTTCTTGGAACTTATGTTCTTCTCTCCGCGATAGAATGGGTTCAAGGTTCTTATTCATGAAAGACTATACGAAGTCACACTGTTATAAAATCGCAGAGGAATATTTTAAAGTTAATAGGTCTAACGCATGCGTTAGCCAGCAAGACCCAAAGGTTTACATCCGGTAAAGATAATTTTATTAAACATAATTTTAAGATTGTTTCTGCCATTTTTGTGGTAGACAATATCACCACAATTGATCTACATATTCGTTCACAACATGAAGCATCACTGTAAGCACATTCCCTTTCTTTTCTTGCAGTGAAAGATGAAATCGTTTCTTTTTTTTGTCATGTGCATATATGAAATAATAGATTTTGCTTTCCTTTTTCATGCGTCACCGTTACCTGTAATGCCTTTCTAACTAACTTTCAATTTAAAAAAAAAAGTATTTTTTATAGTTCCTTTTGTAAGCGACTTCCCCTTAAAGTCGCTTCCTCATTGTCTTGTCTACCTAAATTTGTGGAAGGAGGGAAGCATGACCAAAACTCTCCATGATAAATCTAATTTATTATTATTCATTTGTAATTTTCCAGAACAAAGTAATCTACAAAAAGAAGCCCTAGGAGTGATATAAAGAAAGCAACCACCTTAAGTGAATAAGCGCATGTAATCAGATTAGTTTTAGCTTTAATCAAGCATAACCTATTAATTATTGATCCACTACATTAGTCTAGTGGCCAAAATCCGTCCTTTAGACAAGATGCGTAATTCTAAATCTCACCTTAGTAACGCTGCATTCAGATGCTCCGCTCCTTCTGACCTAGGATTATTAAACTCTAACTTTATATACTCTAACCAATTTACATCTCAGGGTTTCTTCTTGAAAAGGATGGCTGTGCAATACAAACACGAATGCTATTCAAAGATTCCATAAGAGGATTAGTTGGTGAAGGTCGCGTAAAGACCCGTCACACTTTCTTATATGAAAAAAATTTTAAAGGAAAAGGTATTGATTCAATAAAATTCATTTTTTCCATATTTTAATCCATTAAATAAATATAAAATCATTTATAATACAAATTGATACTTTACGAAACGCTATAAGCCATTTACACAGAAATACATACACATGTATACATATATATTAAATTTATGTACTGTAGGTAGTTTCTGATAGATTTATTTATAACTTTTGCACTTAATGGAATAGATAATTTAAGTGAAATTTCTAATACTCTTCCCATAAACTGTAACGGCATATATTATATATATTTTAAAATAATATAAAGGATATTTTGTCACTCAAAACCTTGTAAGACTCACCTTTAATACATATGTACTGTAAACATTTAAACTACTAGCATTTAACCCATTTTGTTCGTTATTATTTCCTAAATAAAGTATTATGACGAAACAATTCAAGAACTTGTACTTTGGGCCATTTTTATATTTTATTGATTTTCAATATAATTAATTTTAAGTCATTTATCATCTAAGTTGCAATGGCCAAAAAAAAAAAACGAAAACAGAACTATTTTCTTATCAAATAATATTTCCATTTCTGAATAATAAACAGAGAAAAATGCATATTAATCTCTGAATATTTTTTTTATATTCCTATGAATAAATGCCTTATGAATAATCCCAATTATGCTCATAAATAATTTATTAGGAAATGGAAAAAAAGCAACCGATAATTAGAGATATTACGAAAACAGATATTATATTGACACTAAATATCATTCCAGAACTTTCATTTTCATTCAACTAAAGAATCATCTTTAGAATATGTATTGACAATGTATGTCAATAAATGGATATTAATGATTTTTTTCCTGAAAAACATTTAGCAATCTTTTCAGTAGCTTGTAGCTACTCTACCAATATACTTCATTTCCTAAGAATAGGTACTTTATTCTTTTGTTCCTAAGACGTGTAGATAAAGACGTGTTTATAAATGTGTGTGTAGTATGCCACACATACGTATATATATATATATATATATATATATATATATATATATATATGTGTGTGTGTGTAAGTATATAATGTGTGTGTAATAAGTGTGAGTAAGTATATAATATGTATGTAATATGTGTGAGTAAGTATATAATGTGTGTAATATGTGTGAGTAAGTATATAATGTGTGTAATATATGTGTGTAAGTATATAATGTGTGTGTAAACATATACTTTTGGTATTAATTCCAAGTTGATCACTAAATGGTTTCTGTGTTATTCAGGCATTTTGTTTCAATTCTGCAACCTTATAGTATCCGACTACGTTCGGAACCGTGATTTTCAAAAGTGCATAAAGGGATAATGTTCATGATTTTTAATGTCACTGAGATTAGAATACATACATAAAATTGTTTTAAAGACATTTTGAAAAAAAATTATTTAAATAATATAATTTGGCACAAAATTAACTTAGAATAATCTTTTTCCAAATGTTCTCTTTTTGTGAAAAATGGTACTATTATAATAATATTTTGCCTGTATATAGCTCAGACCTCTCTACAGAAGCTCAACTAGAATTTTTGAAAAATTCACATTATTTTCAGAGTTACCACCAATTGAAATAATTATCGGCGTTTTTTTCTTGAAATTGCTCCCCACTGTTGTCGTAAAATATGAATAACCCCACTTCTAAGTTATATATTTCAAAAATTCTAGTTGAGCCTCTGTACAGAGGTCTGAGCTATGTACAGGTAAAATATTATTATAATAGACCGATTGTTCACAAAAAGAGAACATTTGGAAAAAAGATTATTCTAGGTTAATTTTTTTGCCAAAATATTGTATTTAAATAAATTATTTTTGTCACAATGTTGTTAAAACAATTTTATGCATATATTCTAACCTAAGTGACACTAGATATCATGAAAATTATCCATTTGTGCTCTTTTACAAAATCTCGGTTCCGAACGTTGTCGGATACTTTAACTAAATATTCCGCTAGAAGTTTCTCAAGATAAACATTTATTCCTATAATTTCCTTAAATCCATCCCATTTGATTTATCATCTCCATAATGAGCATACAATAGATTTACGAACATATACTTACTTAAAATAAAAAAACAGGTAATAGATATGCAGCAAATATTCCTTAAGTATCTTCATTCTTACGTAAAATTAATGACGCAAATATCTCCAAAAGGACCCTGTCTATAAATACGGGTTGCACTTTCAACACACCAGTTATTTATTATATTCTGCTTACCTTACTAGGATCCATTATTGGATTTGATGCATAAATCCAATCATTTATTCCGAGGATTTTTGTTGTTAAAATGGAGAATCGTCGTATTCCACTGGAAAAAAAATGAAAGATTTTCAATCCGCAAAGCACATGTATACCTTTTCTTTATGCTACATTTTGTAGGCTAGTACTTAAACAATGTTTACTTGTTACGTAACAATGATAAAGTAAATAAATAAAGTAATGAAATTCGGATGTTATTGCTAAATTGATTCCTTATCTGTTCGAACAGCAGAGTTGTCCGTGGAGGTATTTTTTGATGATATATTTAAATACATTGTTCAATTGTATAAGGGAGATTCAAAAAGATTCTATTTTTTGAGGGATAGTATTTCTTGATGAATAAAATATTCTTAAATAAAAAAAAGTCATGCATGTGCTACTTTATTCAGATTTTGAGTTTTAGTTGAAAAATGCAAATAATATTAACCTACGTTACTTGGAATTCAGTTATTTTCATAAATTTTTTAATTGTGTTGTCATTGCTACATTATTTTACTTATTTGGAATAAATACTGTTCTGTTTCGAATTATAATTTAAAACTAATCTATGAACTTTTTCTTTACTTGGATCTATTTGAAAAGAACTATTTTTACATTTGAAATGTAGCAATTTTGAATTAAACTATTGATTGTGTTTTAGTGACTATAATGATAATTTAGAATTACGGGAAGTATTTAATTTTGATACAAAGTCTTGAAACTTTATATAAATTGTAACATATTATTTTTCAAACAAAAATATAGAAAAATAGACCCTTGCACCTATTCGGATAAATAATGTATTTGATCATCATTAAAATGAGTGAGTGAGTGTGAGAGAGACTACTAACTAGAGATGCAAGAGCTATTTTGCTAAATTGTGCCCAACATATATTTAGATATTAAAAAAGTAATATAATACACCTAAAAATGTTGATAAAAATACAGCCTTAATAGTAAAACGTTACATCTAAAATTAAGTTTAAAGCCAATTTTCAAAACAAAAGCAAACAGATTTTAGTGAGAGATTTCCCCAACCAAGTCAGATAAGGGTAAAACCAGGGTTCAAAGAGGAACTAATCCAAAAATCAGAAGAAAAAAAAACCTTACTTTGTTCAGAACCAAAACGGGAATTGAACCGAAAAAAAAATTGGTTCATTTCGGTTTGTTATATCTTCAGTCATTTTGTTGCTGTAATCATCTTATCAATATTTTCTAATTTAACATCAGCCACATTATTTACATCATTACATGTACATTGCTTCTAGATTTCCTGTTTTGATGTTTACTAGAACTTTTCAGTTTCACTCAAAACTACTTGTAGAAGGCAGATTACAAATAATTGAATGAACTAGAAGTATAAATGATTTAAGATAAGAATTTATATAAAAAATTATTCTTTTGAAACTGTGCTGAAAACCTAAAACCGCTATTTTTATCGGAATGAAAACCGAACTGAGCCGAATTGTTTTTCTTTTGTTAAATCGGAACCAAACAAATTACGGTTCTAAGTCTTGGTTAAAACAGATGAATGAAAGAAAGTTGCATGATGATAATTAAGAATGGGATAATCTGTTAAAATGGTAAGAATAGAGTACGGAGCATTACATGAAGGATTATCATTATAGTAATTAAAAAAAAAATACTGAAACAGAGATATAGAGAAATATTGGGGAGATATTTAAAAAAATATTCATTGTTAGGTTTTAATTATTGAATTTCCTGGAAAAATTCCCTGCGGAGGTTTTTCAGATTCCATTTAAGATTCTTACACTTGTTTATGCAATGTTTTATAAACTCTAAATTTATAGAATAATATTTTTAATTTCTATGGTATTTTCTATTTCAAAACATATATTTCACCTTCTTTTATTTCGTTCTTAATATGTACCCATAGTGATTAATAAATTTCTAACAAAATATCTAAATCACTATTCATATTCCTATATAGAGATTAGCAACCATTATACAAAATTGCATCAGTCTAAAAATATCAAAGATATTAAACATATTTAAGAGTTGTTTTTTAATCTATTTCCACACATTAAATTAAGATATCCAACTACTTGCGACAACATTTATTGAAAAATAGAAATATGGGGATTTTTTTGTGATTTTTATATTTATTTAGTATATTTTAAGGAAAAAATCTTAAAATTAAAAGCAGAAAAAATTATTATTATTAAAATGGGGAAAAATTGGTAAAAATGTACAAAAAATTACATAAACGGGACCCGCTCTGTACAAAACTTTTTTGAGAAAATTCTCACTTTTGATTTGTTACTTTATTATTCATGTTTGAAATGATCTTCAGGATAAGAGATAGTTTAACTTTTACAAAAACTAGAGCACCTTATCTTAGTGATTATATGAAATTGCTTCAAAAAAACAGTGAGTAAATTCACATAAGTACTGTAAATTTTGAAATAAAACAGAGATTAGAAAAACTGAAGGTCAAAACACTTCTACTGTTGTACAGAACATACACAAAAAATTTCAGCAAATTATTTTTAAAACTTTTTAAGCAATCGCTGTCCCCGTTTGAACTTTTCGCAAAAAGCACATTTCGAGTAAAACGCATTTTAAGGTTTGACATCTTGTGTAAAGTTATGACATCTGCTTTTACTAAAACATTTGTAATTTTCGTTCTAGTGAATGGAAAATAAAAAACTTGATATTTTTATTAAGCTAATATGATGGCCTACAAAATAAAATCATAAACAAAATTTGTCAATTTTTGAAAAAAAAAATCATGATTTTAGGGTAGTATATATGTAGTATATAGATAATATATGTATACATATATATGTAGTTCATAGATAATATATGTATACATATATATGTAGTTCATAGATAATATATGTATACATATATATGTAGTTCATAGATAATACTTCTAATTTAATTTGAAATAAATATTATTTTCTGGTTGAGATCTCAGAAATATTATTACAATTACAAAAAATCAAAGAAACGTCTTTGAATAATGCTTTTTTTTATTATTTATTCACTTTAACCGCAATTATTATATTCAAACAATCTTTAAATGGTTCTTAATAATAAGAAAGGAAATATTCAGCAACATAACTAAATACTAATAACTGGTAAACGAAATATTTAATTATTTTTAAAAGAAATTTTGTCTGTAAAGCATAATTTTATATGTTAAAAAAATAATTTCATCATTTTGTTTCATTTATTGAATTTTTTCTGTTTTTCTACAGAATAAAGGAATTAACAGGCAATTATAAAAATGCCTCTTTTTCTGAGAACTTCTAAATTTGAGGATCAGTTCAATATAGTTTCAAAATTTAAACTTGTGTTATTCTTCAAAAAAATTATCCAAAACTTAATCTTGGTTTAAGGTATCCGACTACGTTCGGAACCGTGATTTTGCAAGAGACTATAAATGGATAACATTTATTATATTTAGTGTCACTTAGATTAGAAAATGTATATAAAATTGTTTTAAGAATATTATTACAATAGAAAATAATTTAAGTACAGTATTTTGACAAAAAATGAACATAGAATTACCAATTTTCAAAATGTTCTCCCTTTATAAACAATGCTTCTATTAAAATAATATTTGGCCTGAATACATCTCAAACTTCTGTATAGAGGCTCAACTAGAATTTTTGAAATACATAAGTTAGAAGTGGGTTTATCCATGTTTTATGATAAAAGAGAAGAGAAATTATAAGAAAAAAACGCCGATAATTATTTTAATTTTTTGCAATTCTGAAAATAATGTGAATTTTTCAAAAATCCTAGCTCAGACTCTGGAGAAGTCTTTACTTTATATAATCAAAATATTATTATTATAGAAGCATTTTTTATAAAAGGAGAACATTTGAAAAAAGGTCATTCTAAGTTAATTTTTTGCCAAAATATTGTATTTAAATAAATTTTTTTTGTCATAATATCCTTAAAACAATTTTATGCATATATTCTAATCTAAGTGACACAAAATATCCGGAAAATTATCCATTTATGTGCTTTTTTAAAATCACGGTTTCGAACGTAGTCGAAAACCTTAAAAAACATACTTTTTACAATTAAAAGTAATTTTTCGTATAAAAAAACCCCTTTGAATCCGCTTCCCATGTCGTTATACAACGCATCTAAATGTGCACAAAAAATTAAATAATCAAATTTCTGTTGAGTTATTACTAATTTATTAAATATTTAACCATAAATAGAATATAAATTGAGATTGTTTTTATTTTGCTTCTTGCTCTTTTAATGTATTTGAATATTGTTATTAATTGAAGAAAACATATAATTTTTCGTCTTTCATCTGTAGAAAAGACTAAATTTTTTAAAGAAACATTCTGATATACATTCAACTATAGGTTTAGCACCGTATTGAAATCTGTGCAAAATAATTATTATCAATATTTACCGTGGAGACCTGAACAGTACTCTTCGCCTTTAACAGAATATCTCGAACACGTATTACTCTTGACATCCCATTTCCACCTCTTTACTACTTGACGTCATTTCTAATTACTCCATTGCCCCCTAGGGCAGAGATGCGAAAATTGCGTCCCACCGAGAGTTACTAACCTGTTCGAAGCAGATTTTCAACTAAGAATACAGGAATTTTGAATTTCACAATATATATTTTTTTTAGAATTGACTTTTAGGCAAATTCTATTTATTGCATCTACGATGTTTCCTTAAAAATGTGAATAGGTTTAAGTATTCACAATAAAGTTGTAAAAATTTGTATAAAAACAGATTTAAGGTATCCGACTACGTTTGGATCCGTGATTTTAACAAAGCGCATAAATGGATACTTTTTTATATTTAGTGTCACTCATATTAGAATACATGCATAAAATTGTTTTAAGGACATTTTGACAAAAATATTTATTTAAATATAATATTTTGGCAAAAAATTAACTTAAAATAATCTTTTTTCCAAATGTTCTCCTTTTGTGAAAAATGCTTCTATTATAGTAATATTTTGCCTGTATATAGCCCAGACCTCTCTACAGAAGCTCAACTAGATTTTTTGAAAAATTCACATTATTTTCAGAGTTACCATCAATTGAAATAATTATTGGCATTGTTTTCTTAAAATTGCTCCCCTCTGTTGTCGTAAAATGTGAATAAACCCACTTCTAAGTTATGTATTTCAAAAATTCTAGTTGAGCCTCTGTAGAGAGGTCTGAGCTATATACAGGCAAAATATTATTATAATAGAAGTATTTTTCACAAAAGGGGAACATTTGTAAAAAAATTTTATTCTAAGTTATTTTTTTGCCAAAATATTATATTTAAATAACTTTTTTTTGTCAAAATGTCCTTAAAGCAATTTTATGCATATATTCTAATCTAAGTGACACTAAATATCATGAAAATTATCCATTTATGTGCTTTTGCAAAATCACGGTTCCAAACGCAGTCGGATACTTTAAGATTTCACTTAATCTATAGTATTCAAGAATCAGAGTGTGCGCATATCACGAACAAAATATATTAAGATCTCTCCAAACTCTTAAATTGTAATTTTTTAATTTTTTTGAAAAATATATATGTTAATGCCTCAACATTTCTGAGCATTTTGGTACCAAAACTTTGTTGATACTGTAAAAACTTCCGAAGTTATTGAGAAATAACTAGTGAAACTTAAACAAAACCCTCATCTCTTTATCTTTAACTTCATTTTCTTGAAACAAAATATTTTACCTTGCTCACAGGATTGATTTCTAAGAAACTACTATTGATATCAATTTGAAATTTCCTGCACGTGTTTAAAAAAAGGCTTTTCATAACTTATACAACAATTATAACAAAAAAATAATAGAATTTTTTAATTGATTTTTAATTAATTTTTTTCTCAAAATTTTAAAATTTTCATTGTAAGTGAATTTAAAAAAAATTCTTAAAAGTTAGTATAACTTCAAAAGGAGACATTTTTACACCAAGTAAATTTAATTTTGTAAATTTTGATCAATTTTGTACTTCAGAATCCTGAGCGGTGTAAAATACTGATTCTCATATATTTTTGAAATATTGTCCAATTTATTTTTTAATAGCTTCTTATTTTCTTTCTCAAATTCTCTGAAAAGTTGAGAAACAATGTAAATATATATTATTATTACGTGGTAAAAATTTCAATTTATTGCTTTATTTTATTGCTACGTTACATTGGTTTGAAGAAGGGTGTTGTTTTAGTGCACGTATATCTGTTAAGGGTCCTGAGACATCTTAAAGTACATACAAGTTACATCTTATACAATTATCTTAAATTTTGAAAGCTGACCGCGATTGCCTAGATGAATCCTCTCCACTCTTTTTATCGTCGCTTCCAACGTTTGCTGATCCACTCAGCGTGGAGAGTTAACTGTTTATATTTTAGATAGCTTTGATTTAATAATTTTAATTTAATTGTATTTTAACTCTCCTTCAGAATAAAATGAACTTTCACTAAAAATGAATATAAAATTATTTAAAGCAGAATATAATGTGATTTCTATAAAATGTCGCACAAACCCTTGAGAAATACACCACAGTAAATAAAAAAGAAATAACTTAATATTCCTATGGTGGTCCAGTATCATTTTGTAATCAGTTCTATTTGGGCTTTCTACTAATCCTCTTGGGTAAAACAATATTTTAAACTGTGATTTCAGTTAAAAACCGGTTTCTGAAATGTAGATTTGGTTTCATGTCTATTAAAACTTCTATTTAAGTGTTAGTCGTAAAGTAGGCAAAATGATGGTTGTTAGTTGTGATAAAAGAAAGCAAAACGTTAGCGACCGGTAATCATATAGTTAATTCACGTGGAATATTATTCAAGTAAAGGCAAGAACGCTCAGAATATTAGATACTTCTTATTTATATTATAATTAATTTATTAAAGTTAACTGCTCCATGGCTCCATGCATTCTCAATTAAGTTTTTAAGGCTATTATGTAATATAGCAAAAAAATTGTGTTGATTTAAAAATGGCTGACCTTTACTCGATCTCTATAATACCCGCGGTCGACGGGACACGGGGCAGTTTGATCCTCAGACCGGTACCAGTCTGCGGCCCGGGGCTTGGAGACCACTGGCCTGGAGATTATGTTCACGAAATTATGACTGGCATTTCATATATTCGAGTTGGGTAGAATGGCTGACACGCGTCAGACGTGTTGAGGCTTAAAGTTCTTTCATTAGCGTTGTGTGGTAGTTTGGAGAAAGAGGTGCTAGCTCAAGTGTCGTCTTCATTACGTGACAAAGATTCAAAATTATCAGATCCGTCGGCAATAGCCTTCGCGTGGCTGTATAGTGTGACGTTTATTAAAAATCAATTCAAATCATATCTTACAATTAATACCTTCGAAGCTGAATATCGTTACGTAAAATCTTGTACTACTAAAATCAATGCGTAGCTTAGCCGTGAGTGATAAAGGAACTTTGATTATTTCACTGTCTGATTTGTAATATAGATCTTACTTTCCCAGTTTTCCCTAATCTTATATTCAGAGAAACAGATATCCAATTAGGGGTTGACATCATTTTTAAAGCAGCTTTATCCTGTTGGAGGATGCAGAGATAAATAATCACAAACAACAGTTGATTCATGAATGTGGGTCAAAGTCAAACATTGGTCAACTTAATTTCTGCTCTGTCATTATGTATACAAGCACTAATGCAAGTGATATTACTCAGCTAATATCATTTATAATTCTAATTGATGGTGAAACTTACCTTCTTGCGGTAGTTGAAGGGATAGTTTTCACAAACTTTCTGAAATGGCTTCCAATTTTGAAAATAGTTGTAATAAACATATATATATATATATGCAGTATAACAAAAACAGAAAGTATGATAAGGAAAACAATAGAGTCTAGTGGAATATGCAATCAAAACTACTTCGAGAATAAGGCTATTCATGGAATAACATTGCGTTATATATCAAAATGTCCAATGTAAAACTGCCTTGAATGTGAAAACTGTACTTGATATAATCGCGAAGGATTCGCTCAATTTCGTGGACATATCATTTAAACAATTCTGAGTTTTCTTGAATCCATCGCATTTGAATACACTGGTGGTCTCTATTAACTGAAAGTAATGTAGAATAGAGCAAGATGAGCTAGTTATATATATATTTTCGTAACAAACCGTCGTCTGCAGGGTGTGGTAAATTTCCGGAAGGAACAGCAAGGCTTTCAGACTTAACATTTTTCACAGAACACATTTGCAAAATGAAAGAAAAAATCAATTTATTGAGGATATCTTAGATCTTCCCAGATGTTTTAAACAAAAAATTCTTTTGTTTACTTATCAGTCAACTAAAAACAACTTGTCTCCCTTCCCGCACAGTTAAACTGAAAATTTTTAGTAAACAAAAACAAACTTAAAAGTTTTGGAAACTTCCATCTTTAATTCGAACAGAGATTTCGATGCCATTGAAAAAGCCTTGTATGCCTTTAACAAGCCTTTCAATATGGATTGTGGAGTGAATTTACTTACAATGAATTCCTCAATTTTCCAACCGTAGATTTCTGCAAGTTTGAAAAAATCAACTTATCCAAATCTGATATCTCATACCCAGATTAAGTGTGTCATTGTTAGATTAATTCACACTAAAATAGGATAATCTTTTGGAAATCCCATCACAGCTTTGTTTATCACATTAATGTTTTTAAAAATGCAAAATTTACTATTTTTTGAGCTTACTACATTTTATAAAATGTTATTTTGGCACACAATTTTTCTTTCACTTTTTTTTCTTAAAAACGTTATTCTATCGCTATCCTAAAGAAATATGTTACCCACTTTGAGGGACGCTTCCTCGAACTTTAAGGAATAAACCGAACTTTAAATTCCCCCTTGCATAAAAATAAATAAAATATAGTTACATTCTAAAAATATGTGGAGCGTACATAAGTATTTCAATAAAGATACTGTCAATATTTTTGGTCTTGTTATCTTATGATGGGAAATACATCATACCAATGTTTTATTCTCCAGAAGAAAATAAAACAGGGTACGTGTGTCTTCCCATCATAAGAACAAAAATGCTGTGTGAAAACCAATAAAACAAAACATCAAGTGGAAAATGTGTGAGAAAGCTAAAGCATCCAATAACCTAACCTGTTTACCGAAGATGGTAAGATTCTGAAAGGAAATGAAATCATTCAGATACCTAGAAATTGTGGTTCCCGAGTTTTTCAATGGAAAATATGTTTAGTTAACCACACACATTAAATACTACTAATATTAAAGAGCAAATCATCAAAGATATTCAAATTAAATTCATTATCAAGGAAAAGTAAAGAGACGGAACTAAGACCCTATTCTTATACTATGTTAAATTAACTAAAAGTTAGCATGGTAATTTTTTTACGAAAAATAATACTCCTACCATTTCTCTTGGGAGCCAATTCAGTAAATGAGAAAAATATCAAGATTTTATCAACTTAATGGATTATTTCATTATTAATATAGTACTAAACATATTTATATAAAAAACAAAACAAGATTAATCTAAAATGTAATTGGTATAATTTAATTTAATGTACTTCCCTCAATTAACGTATAATAGTACTTCAATGAGAAACTGAGAAAAATAGTATCAATAAAAATTGGTACACAGTAAATCCTTTATTAAAGTCCCAAAAGATAAAAGAAGTTTATATTTTTTTGGAAATTTTATGTTTAGATTCTTTTTATATGGTTCATATGATATTATATTTCGAATAATAAGAAGAATTTATAGATAAAAAATTATAATTATTCCTTCATCCATTATACTTTAAAACTATAAAAAGAAGAAATGTGGACAATAATTGAGAGCAATTTAGTTTAATTAGTACAATTAAAAATTATCTTACTCTTCATAATTAAATTAAATTAAAAGATTATCTTATAATTAAAGATTTAAGATAACCTATAAGTTAATATGCCTCTATTAATTTTTCGTTAATTGAATACGTCATTCAATGAATAATAAAATCTACGGCATATCAAAAACCATGAATATGATAAAAATATAAATAGTACAGGTTATAATCTATGCTATTATCAACATTTAACAAATGTACCAAAGAAAAGTAAAATAAGATAAGGTATTATAATCTAGATAATATCTTAAACCATCGGTCGCTAAACTTTTTGCTCTCACGTACCAGTAAATTCATAATTTAAATCCCACGAACCACTAATAGAATGTTTTAAGTATTAAATATATTTATACAAAAAAATTGTGATTTTAAGACATAACTTAATGTAATAAGTAAGTATATTTCACATTTTTCTGCGGACCAGGGAAATTTTCTCGTGGACCACCACTTTGCCGATCTCTGTCTAAAACAACATCGATTAAATACCTGAAATTATTATGGAAAAGGGAATTACATTTCACATTGCTATTTACCAACTGATTTTTTAATATTTCGTATTCTTTTCGGAAGAATGTGGTATTCTTAAGGAATGATGGCAAAAAGTTTAAGAAAATAATAAATAAAAAAAAAAGTAAAGAAAAATAAATCAAATTATTAAATTCATTGCAATAATGAATGTAAAACAGTTGAAACTATTATCTGGGTAGTTCAAAACATCCTTTATCAAATAACGTAAGTTGTAAAGTAAAATAAAAATAAAAGAATTTTAATAATAAAATTAAATAATTTTCTCTATTAAATAATCTTTTTGTATTATGAGCTCATTGTGTTTGTTTTTGTGTTTCTTAATCGATGATACATTAAAGTTAAGCAAGACAACACATTACTCCGAACCAACCAGTAATGGGTATATCAGGGTATACCAAAAATAGCGCTTAAATTCCACACAGCTATATTTCTCGTTGGAAATTCATGAAAAGGAAGCTCTAAAAACTGTACCTTCGCAATCCACGGTTTTCGAAAAAAAAATGGTAAATGATACTACATAATGGGTATTCGGCTCATTTCTGTTCTCCTGTACATTATTCTATAGAAATGGCATTGTCAAACATAAAACTGCGGTAAATTGGCCGTTCTGATCACCAGATCTCATGCCCCTGTTTTTTTTCATGTAGGGAAATCTCAAGGCTTTGGTATATTGAGACGTAGTGATCACAAAAACGGACTTAAGTTGTTCGTCTGCATGGTGATTTTACTTCGGAGGACACCACGCTGCTGCGACGTGTACACTCAGCATTTTTGCGTTGCTCTCAAGCTTGTCTCGATATGCACAATAGACACTTTGAACATCAGCATTTTTAAACATTTGCAAATACTGCTGTTGATGTGTTCAATACATTTTTTCCCTTTGCAACGGTATACTTTGTTTTTCGTATTTTTCTCATACCGGTACAGTTCTTTGTGGGCATTTCTTTATTTACTCCTAACGAGGAATCTAGTTGGGCAGAGTATAGGCATGTTTGGGACACCTTGCGTGTATGGGTCTTTTAGAGAGATAAATTCCGGTTTGTGTTGAAGCAACGTTGAATTCCTTTAGATTTAAAGAGAACAAATTAAGTAAGTGCTCTCAAACTTTCAATATACATGACCCACTATTCAATTCTCTTTCTCATCGCGTGCCCCTACATACAATAACAATGTATTGAATTTGTAATACTATACTTTGATACTAAAGCTACAATTCGACTTTAACTTCTTATGTGACACCGATGTATAAAAACGTCTCACTCAGCCATAGCTCGACCCTATATTCTATCATAATTTTCATCGCCCCCTTCATACAGTAACAATGTATTGAATTTAATAACACTATTCTTTCCCCGCAAAAGCTACACTCCTCTACGACTTAAACCTCGTAAGTGATCTCTCGCTCAGCCAAAGCATTAATTTTCAGGACGTATATATACGTCTTTCCGAAGTACGATCTTTTTGTGCAGGGCTATCCATAAAATTATTCCGACGGCTTTGGAATGCTATAAAAAAACCTTCAAAATGCTATGAAGTATTTATTTATTTCAGAGGATTTGCTTTTTATTTCTTTTCTCCCCTTCAAAAAAACATCAAAATACGCTCGTCTACGTGATAAACGGTGGGAAGCGAATCGCGTAACTTTTAATCGGCAGTTAAGGATTTATTTATAAACCGTACAAATTATCAAGATTAGTGTTAATACAAGCCCATGGGGTGACTGATAATTATCAAACTTTTTCTTAACTTAGTATTGTTAAATTAATAATAAAATATACGTTGTACAGTAGTGATACATTTATAAGTGTATTATATATTTTATTATATCAGAAATTATTTTTGTTTGTTTACTTTTAGTAAATTAATAATTTTTTAAATAACATTTTGTTTTCAACTTTTCAATATGCTTGCGCCCCACAGTTTGAGAAACGCTGAATGAAGTAATTATTATATAAAAATAATATTGTTGAAAGGTACACACAACTACACACAATTACTGAAATCATTTTGAGCTGAAATATATCTGGGTTGTCACACTGACCTATATGTGGTCCATGAAGGAATTCTGAATGCTGCATAATATCCGAGTGAGCTCTAAATGTCACATTACATACTGATGCAAATGGTTGATATTATGTGACCTCATATAGATAAGTTTGTTGATAAATATCTAGAGAACCAAGGCGAAGCTAAAGGGGAGCCTCTCGATTTCCTAATTTATCCGGTAAATATTTCTTCTCGAAGCTCAGACAAAAGGGTACTGTATATCTTCCTGTGAAGTCAGTTAATGTACTCGAACAAGATATGTTCAATGCGTAGGTTCCCATTCCAAAGACTTAAAAACTATATTGATTACTCGTAGTATGGAAAGTGGGTGCCAGCAATACATTTAAGGTAAGATTGAACATATTCTTTATTAGGAACCCCATTTATTAAATTTCTTTCCATAAAATTCTGGGTTTTACGTTTATTCAACAACGGAGTTTTTTGAAAAACTGTATCCCTTTTTGCAAAACTAATTAAATAACTGTTTAAATTATAGTTAGCAAATTTCACGTTTTTGTATTCAATATTTTTTAATTATACTTCAATAATTGCTTACATTTCAACTTTTTTAGTAGTCAGTAGAGATGTTGAAGAAATAAAGTATTTAGTGCAATGTATTTTAGTAATACTTCTGTAACTTTTTATGACTATTCAATATGCTTCTATTACTGAATATTTAACTAAAATCAAGTTTAAATAATGGTGAGATGTGGTGAAAATGGGTTAGACACAACAGATTTATTTTCTTAATGTATTTATACGAATTTTAAATGTTACTTCCTTTGCTTAAATACGTTTTTACTGATCTATATTTCATTTTGTTTTATAAATAAAACATTTTGACATTTTATGAAAGTGAAACCTTTAATAAAAGACTGTGTGTATGTTTGAATTCTTTTATTGCAGATCACAAAAGCGTTGTGCAAAAATACAATAAATTTATTTTAAGAAAAATTAAATATTTGTGGCTTGGTTACATTAATATTGCAGCAGAAAAATATGTGAACAGCACTCCTCACAATATTTAACTGTGATAGAATGACAAAGGAGAGGTATAGGTTGCTATCTTATTTTAGTAATTTCTAAACTAAACCATTAGCGGAATTACAGGTTTTTCCTGTTTAAGGTATCCGACTACGTTCGGAATCGTGATTTTAACAAAACACATAAATGGATAATTTTCATGATATTTAGTGTCACTTAGATTAGAATACACGCATAAAATTGTTTTAAGGACATTGTGACAAACAAAAAAATTTTTTAAATACAATATATCGGCAAAAATTAGCTTAGAATAACCTTTTTTAAAAAATATTCTCCTTTAGGAAAATAGGCTTCTATTATAATAATATTTTGCCTGTATATAGCTCAAACCTCTGTACAGAGGCTCAACTATGATTTTTGAAAAATTCACATTAATTTCAGAGTTACAACCATTTGAAAAAATTATCGGCGTTTTTTCCTTCAAATTTCTCCCCTCTGTTGTCGTAAAACATGGATAAACCCACTTCTAAGTTATATATTTCAAAAATTCTAGTTGAGTCTCTGTACAGAGTTCAGAGCTATATACAGACAAAATATTATTATAATAGAAGCAGCTTTGACAAAAGGAGAATATTTTGAAAATGGGTCATTCTATGTTCATTTTTTGTCAAAGTATTGTACTTAAATAATTTTTTATTGTAATGCTAATTTTAAAACAATTTTATATACCTTTTCTAACCTAAGTAACACTAAATATCGTAAATATTATCCATTTATACGATTTTGCAAAAACACGGTTCCGAACGTTGTCGGATACCAAGAGGTCACAGGGGTGTTAATCTTGGATTTTTTCGAATTTTCGAAAAAAATATATGTTGTTCCTCATTTCTTTTGAACATTTTGATACCAACCACGTGATAGTACTACAAAAACTTCGAAAGTTATTCGAAAAATTCCAAACAGCAATTTAGTAATAACAATGTTTAAATGGCTACATGCCACACCCACTTTTTCTTGATTTCCGCATACGCTTTATTTTTCTGTTTTTAAAAAGCCTCATGAAATATTTTAAACACTTGCTTAATTGAGAAGGAAGCTTGCAACTCAACACACGCTTTTTTAAAGTGTTTTGATTCTGTTTTGGTAATGCTAGCACGTTGTTTGCTTATCGAAATTCAAAACAGTGTTGTTTAAAACCGTTTATCAAAATTGAAAATTCTCGATTGAAATGGAAAATACTCATCGTAGACCTTCAGGTAAACGTCCTAAGAAAAGGAGATTTAGAGGGAATCAATTCATGAAGGTATGTTCTCATACATATGTTGCAGAAAGGAAAGACACAAGTAAGTGTGCTTCCAGTAATAAAATTCAGGAATTCAGACTTCATTAAAGTCAAATCTTGTTAAGGTAAGTGAAAAAAAAAAAACTTCAAAGGATATCGTATTTTTGATTTTATTTCAACTTTTAGCTCTATTTTTATCAGTATCATGTTGTTTAAAATGTCATAAACCATTAACAATTAATAAAAAAGTCCACTCGTGGTTTATGTTCGAATTTTGAAATACGTTGTAAAAACTGTGGGAGTGTTTGTACTTTTTCAAGCTGTGAAAACACTGGGAATAAAAATAATGCTCCAGAAATTAACAGAAGATCTATTTTTAGCAATGAGATGCATAGGCCAAGGTTTAGAGTCATTAAAAACCTTTGTGCTGTAATGAGTCTTCCTAATCCTGTTGAACAAAAATCATATGTTATTAATAATAAACTTTCACGTGTTATGAAGGAAGTCGCTGAAGAAAGCATGAAAAGGGCAGCTGTCGAAGAAAATTCTTCGTCACCTGATAACCTTTTAACGGTAAGTGGTGATGGTACCTAGAAAATAAGAGGACATTCATCGTTGATTGAGTATGTACTGTAATAGGGCCGAAACAGGTAAGGTTTTGGATAGGAAGTGTTGTCCTCATTTTGCAAAGGATGCGACAGTTATAAAGGGGTAAAGTTTGGTATCAAGTACAATAAATGGCAAAGAGCGCATAAGATTTCATGTAGAAAAATTATTCTGGCTCTGCTGGTAAAATGGAGGTTGACGGGATGTTGAGGATTTTTAATCGATCAGAAAAGCTTCACAACCTGAAATATTCGAACTACATAGGAGATGGCGACACAAAAACATTCAATGCCCTTTCTGAAAACAAGCCATACGGCGATGACCATCTTATTCAGAAAATAGAATGTGTAGGCCATGTGCAAAAGAGAATGGGTACAAGACTTAGGAAGCTTAAATGAGTATATAGTAAAAAGAAATTATCTGATGGTAAAACTATTGGCGGTAAAGGTAGGTTAACTGATAGTTTAATTGATAAAAACTTGCGCATTACTATGGTAATGCTATTCGATGCAATTCTACTAGTGTAAAGGAAATGCGGAAAGCCATTTGGGCTGTTTGGGGTCATTCTTGCAGCACTGATGATGAACCGATGCACTGGTTTTGTCCTACAAATCCAAATACATGGTGTAAGTATAATGCCGCAATTAATAATAATTTACAAAATTATAAACACAAACCCTCAGTTGCTAAAGCTGTTCGAGATGTAATTAAGCCTGTATTTGCAGACTTATCTCATCCGGCACTCCTGAAGAAATGTTTAGGAGGTAAGACACAGAATCCTAATGAAAGTTTAAATTCATTAATTTGGAAATTTTTTCCTAAGACGATTGGTTATAGTCTTCAGATTGCAGAGATTGCTGCAAATCTAGCAACCAGTGATTTTAATGATGGAAATCAAATACTTATTTCTATTTTAGAGAAATTTGGCTTGAAAATTAACAGAAATGTTTGTGTGTCCCTGGCTGAACGTGACAATCGTCGAATCTTTACGTCACGACAGAGGCGCTTAGAGTCATCTTTTGAAGCTCGCAGAGCCAAGAAAAATTAAAAAGAGTAAAGAAATTGAGCTGTTTCAGGAACAGGAAAGTATATCTTACAATCCTGGAGCATTTTAGCGTGTAAGTTTTAAGATTTATTTTCCTAAATTCAATTTTAAAACTTTAAAGCCCTTTTTCTCAGTTTGTGTTTTTTTCAATTACGCGCATTGCGTTTTAAAAACTATCATACTTTGATGCATAAAACTTTACAGAATTATAAATTCTATCATAATCTTCAAATCCTAGCTATTTATAGTATTATAAATTTTTAATTTTTGAAATATTTCAACAAAATTGAATTTTTAAAAAAATTTAAAAATGTATTTTTTATTTTTAAAAATATTATTTTTTATTTTATTTATATAAGATAAGCTAGTATGTAATAAGGATATATTTGACTTTATAAATCAACTTATTGCTAGTAATTAGAATGATTATTGCAGAAAATATCATGCGCGTCGTAAAACTTACTATTTGTTTCTTACAAAAATTTTCTTATTTTTATGTGCTTATTATTTTTAAAATTATGATTATATTTTAGATATTTTATACTTTTTTGAAACTTTATTCCTTTATAAGAAATGTGTGAAAGATTCAAATTATTTCATTTTAATCTCAAAGAATTATTTGTAGTAGAAAATTGTTTGTATTTTGTGCTCGAAACATTTTTAACACCCCTGTGACCCCTTAAAGGGCGGCAGCCTTTCGAATTGCAACAGTCTACAATTGAACTGTTTATTATAAAATAGTTCTCATTTTTTTAAATTTCTTCATGACTTCTTTTTTTCTAAATTAGTTGCCAATATCCCCACTTCATTTTATTTATGTATGCAACACTTTTTTGTTAAAGATCAATAATTGTGAATTTTATAACTTTCGAGCATTTACGTTGTTGATATGGCAACGTAGTGATATTCCCTCTACAGGCGAAAATCTGTAACAAGGATTCGATAAGCACTGCGATTGAAGCTAGAAGGAAAAATGTATCGTACTTTACATGGGTGACTTTAAGTAGAAATTAATGTATGTAATTATTAAAATATAGATTTTTTTAAAAAGTATAGCAGTTTCCACTTTTTCGATAATAATATAGTCCACTAAAACTTCTCCGTAACAGTTACGATTCAAGTACAAGTAGAAAAAAAAATTACAATAAAAGCACAAACCAGTGCTTCTCAAAGTTTTAATAAAGAGTGTTTTTTTTCAGGTATAGAAGTTTAAGTTGGCATTACTTTCCAAGAAGGCGACCGATTTAACAGCTGTCAAGTGATTTATTCTCAGATCAAAACGATCATCAAGCAAGGCGTAGATTCGTCGAATGGGCCCAAAACGACATTGCCGTTGTTCCCGATTTTCATAAGCGAATTTTGTTTAGCGATGAAGCACACTTTTGGTTGAATGGCTACGTCAACAAACAAAACTGCCGCATTTGGAGTGAAGCTAATCCACAAGTGTATGTCGAAACACAGTTACATACAGAAAAACTGACTCTTTGGTGCGCTTTATGGGCTGAGGGAATCCTTCTTCAAAACGATGAAGGCCACAACGTTACAGTCAATGGTGATCGGTATAGAGCCATGATTACTATTTTTTTCATTCCTGAATTGAGCAATCATGAGGTCCAGGAGCTGTGGTTCCAACAAGACGGCGCAACATGTCACACAGCTCGTGCCACAATCGATTTATTGAAAGACACGTTTGGTGACCACCTAATTTCACGTTTTGGACCTGTGAATCGGCCTCCAGGATCTTGTGATTTAACACCGCTAGACTATTTTCTGTGGGACTATTTAAGTCATTAATCTATGCTGATCAGCCACAAACGCTTGACCATTTGGAAGACAACATTCGCCGTGTTATTGCCGATATACGGCCACAAATTTGGAAAAAGTCATCGAAAATCGGACGTCCAGATTGGACTACATCCGAGCAAGCCGTGGCAGTCATATGCCAGAAATCATATTTAAAATGTAATGCCACAAGATTATCTTTCGAATAAAAAAATTCATGTCAATGGAATAATACATCGTTGTTTTATTGCAATTTAAAGTTCTATACCTCTAAAAAAACACCCTTTACTTGTGACCCAATAACCAATCATAATTTTCATCGTGCCCCCCCTGCACATAAATATAATGTATTGAATTCAAAAATACTACACTTTGGCGCTAAACTGCAATACGACTTTAACCTCTTATGTGCCACCGGCGTATATGAACGTCTCACTCAGCCAAAACGTTAATTGTCCCGGACGTGTATATACGTCTTTTCGAAGTATGATCTTTTCTCTGTACTGCTGTCCATGAAAGGATTGCGAAGGCTCTGGAACGCAATAATACGACTTTGACAGCTTTGCGAAGGATTTACTTATTTTACAAAGGATTTGATTACTTATTACTTTTCTCTCCACCTATTCACCACATGCACTTGCTTAAGTGTTAAAAAACAGTAGCATTGGGGAATAACTTTTAGTCGGCAGTTGAGGGATAAATTATAAACCGTACAAATGGTCAAGATGAGTGTTAATTTGTGTACATAATTTTATATATGACAAGCTCATAGGGTCACCGGTAATTATTAAACTTGTTCTTGACTTAGTATCGTTAAATTAGTTATAAATGTGTCAGTACTGAACAATGTGTCTTACATCTTTATAAATTTGTATTTCATTTTTATTGTGTCAGAATGTATTTCATTTGCTATCTTTCTGTAAATTAATAATTTGATTTAAAATAATCTCTTTTTTTCGACTTTTCAATACGCTCGCCCCCCTAGAGTATCACGCCCCCTAGGGAGGTGCGCCCCACAGTTTGAGAAACGCTGGCAGAAACCTATTATTAAATTTTTGATTAAACATTGTTTTCATATCACTTTAATAGCCTAGGAAAATAAAAGAAAAAATATGTTCATATTCTGATCCTTGTGCCTTGAGATACACGCAAAAAATTAAACATTTCTCACTAATGATTTGGTTTTTTTTTCAACTGCCTTCTGCTGAAAATTATGCAACTGGAAGGTTGTAAACTCTATGTCAATCATCGGCAAGCTATGGCATGCATTGCAATTTTTAGTGGCACTCTGCACTATTCTGCAAATTTGTTCAATTTTGAGAGGATGGAAGTTAATAAATTTGTTATGGACCTTATGAACATTTGCGGTGTTACGAAAAAATCTGAAAAATAACTGTAAAAATAGATTTAAAGCTATTTTGTAAATTAATTAATGTCATTGCTGGAGAGATTTACTTGTTTGAAGAAAGAAAACTGTATGTACTCTGTTTTTCGCTTTTGATTCTACATAAAGTAAAAAATATTCCCTTACATGAAAAATATTTTGAGTCTGTAAATAAATTACTTAACAATTGAATGTTGCGAATTGTGTCAAATTAAAAGTCATGAATTATAACTCTGATTTTGCGAAATAAAAGTAGAGCGGTGCAAGCACTTTCATATTCAAATTTTTATTAATCATTTATTAAATTAGAATGAAGCGACCTTCTTTATTTTATGTTGTATGTTTCTTATTTTATTAAATATGCGTAAAAATATATAATATATGTACAATTTTTATTGAAAAAATAGTTATATTTTAAACTGTTTATTTTTATGTTAAATACCTTTAAATGATGCCAAATTAATATATAATAAAACTGTGAATCTATGTTCATGACCTCTATTTTCTAACTTTGCATGCATTATCCTGGGAATGAATTGTCTAAAAAGTGTTCCACAATGTGACACACTGAGTCATATCCGTAAATTGGTTTGGCACGCTACAGCTAAAAGGTTGCCGACCCCTGTTATATATTTTTTGTGATATTTACATGTTTTTATATATTCCCCTCAATATAAATTTTTTGTTGCTTTTCTTTTTTCTGTTTAAATGAAGTTTCTTTCTTTGTAAAGAAATATATTGTCAGTCTCTCTGAAATAGAATATAAAGCATTAAAGTAATAAATAAACTTATGATGGAAGAAAAGAAATTTTTTTCCCGTGTCAATGGAATTAAAAACCCCAAATTTTTTATTTTGGATATGCAGTGTGTACGTGAAAAGAATAATTACTTCTTCAAATAAAGGTCAATTTATAAAAAGAAGAACTGGAATGTTTTCGAAAACTTATAGTTTGACGTTGTATTGAATATACTTTTTTTTAGTAAATGTGAATATTGCAGAAAAAATGTATGCCTAAAAATATATTCCTTTAATGTCATAATAAATTGAATTTAGGGATATTATATATAAATATTTGTTGTTCAATATCCATGTTTTTACTTTGCTGTTTATAGAACTAACAATATAAGTCCTCTACATCAGTGCTTCGAAGACTTTCAAAATTTGCGACCCAAATTTCAAACATAATTTCCATTGATCCTCTCCCCCATACAATAGCAATGTATTGAATGTATTAATAATGTACTTCGAGAGAGACGCTTAAGCTGCAATACAACCTTAATTACATACCTTACAAATG
The DNA here is from genome assembly GCA_019973935.1 of Trichonephila clavipes. Taxonomy (NCBI): domain Eukaryota; kingdom Metazoa; phylum Arthropoda; class Arachnida; order Araneae; family Nephilidae; genus Trichonephila; species Trichonephila clavipes. The sequence continues at coordinate 234,263 of BMAU01012255.1, forward strand.
ATCTATATAATTATTAAATTTTGAATATTTTACTTTTAAGTATTCTAAGTAAGTTTCTTTGAATTAATAGGATAAGTATTATATTTCTTTTAATTTTTAAATTGGAACACATTGCAATAAACATGCAACGTGTATTTTATTTGTTGTTATGTAAGAACATATTTTGTTTTGCTTCCTTTCAGTAAATTAATATTCTTTTAAAACATTTTATTCCACGCTTTTCGATATGCTCGTGGCCCCCACTAAAGGCTATCACGCCTCTCTAGATGGAGGCGAATCACAATTTGAGAATCACTGCTCTACATTACAAAAGGATGAAAATAGCTGAAAACGTGTATCCATATTGACCTATTAGACTATAAATTATAGTCATCTATATGTGGATCTTAATTTTTCACAATTCCCTTTATTATCAAAATATACTCATATATTTATGTTTTAAATTTAAAGAAAAGTATTTATTTTAAATGAGTTTTATTGTGTAAATTGCAGATTCAAAACTATTATATCTGAGACTTTATTTAACATATGTTATGTCTATACAGTTTAATGTACAATACATTCTATCTAGCCCAAAATATTTGTTAACCGACTCTTCAAATAACCCGCCGTCGTTTTCTACTAAACAGAGAAATTGTTTCTCTTCAGAAATAGGAGTTTCGTCCGAAGTTATTAAATACTATAGTCCATTTCAACCTAATATCTAGAACAGTGCACTAATAAATAGCTTATGTTATATTGTGCTTGGTGCTAGTTTGTGTTAACTGTGAGTGGAGTTTTGTCATTTGTTAGTCTAATTGAATGAGACAAAATTCATTAAATTATGACTACCTGAAACAGGAGACATAGAGTTCCTGCTTATTGTATTACTTAATATAAATATATGCATTTCCAAAAAAATCTGGATACCAAGAAATTGTGAGAATGAGATGAAATTTTACATACATAAGGTATCCGACAACATTCGGTACCGTGATTTTGCAAAAGCGTATAAATGGATAATATTTATGATATTTAATGTCATTTAGATTAGAAAATGTATATAAAATTGTTTTAAGAATAGTATTACAATAAAAAAATTATTTAAGTACAATATTTTGTCAAAAAATGAACATAGAATGACCCATTTTCAAAATATTCTCCTTTTATGAAAAATGCTTTTATTATAATAATATTTTTCCCCTATATAGCTCAGACTTCTGCACAGAGGCTCAACTAGAAATTTTGAAATACATAACATAGACGTGGGTTTATCCATGATTTACGATAACAGAGGTGAGAAATTTTAAGAAAAAAACGCCGATAATTATTTCAATTGGTTGTAACTCTAAAAATAATGTGTATTTTTCAAAAATCATAGCTGAGCATCTGTACAGCGGTCTGAGCTATATACAGGCAAAATATTATTAAAATATAAGCAATTTTCACAAAAGGAGAACATTTTGAATAAAGGTTATTCTAAATTAATTTTTTGCCGAAAGATTGTATTTAAATAACTTTTTTTTGTCAAAATGTATTTTAAACCATTTTATACATGTATTCTAATCTAAGTGACACTAAATATCATGAAAGGAAATTATCCATTTATGCGCTTTTTTGAAATCACGGTTCCGAACGTAGTCGGATACCTTAAGTATAACGATCATTTACTGTAGAGAAAATTACAAATGAATAATGGTTTTAATAACCTGTTGGGTCACTTCTAGCATAAATGCATGATGGGATACGGTCGGGCATTGAGTTATACAAGTTCTGTATATGTTATGTATACTAAGACATCTTGTTCCAAAGTTTCTGTACACTCTCCTCAAATTTGGCCTAACTCGAAGGCTTTATACTGCCATCCTAAAAAATTCTAAATATGCTCAATCGTTTCAAATCTGGGAATCGAGCAGGCAAGAGAAGGGTGGAAATCTGGTGGAGACAGTATTTTGAAATCCTTGCTTGTGTGTGCGAGTATTATCCAGTTGAAAAATTGCTTCTGGAAACCCTGCCATGATTGGAATTATAAGTGACTAAAGATTCCTACAATCTTACCTCGTGACTATCATGGTGCCGTGGATAAATATTAGGGGTTACCGTGTGTCGAGTTAAAGGGCATTCCATACCATCACACCATCTGGAGAAGTGTTGTGCCGCTGTAGATGCAGAAGTTCCCCACGAGGCCTCCACAGACGTACATGATTGTTATCAATGTCCAAAGTGAATCTGGATTCGTTACTGAAGGCGGCCTCATTCTAATCGACAGCAGTCCAATTACTTAGAGCGTGACATAACTCCATACAGAATCAACGGTGAGTGGGTGTCACTGACAGTACATGTAATGGGCGCCGTGATAGCAACTGTCCTTCAGCCAGACGCCTTGCGATGGTACGGATTACCTGTAGTGAAGGTGTTGCCTGTGTATCAATGGCGAACCATGAGACACATGGCACTATGCGTGCTTTTCGTACTATGGGATAATTGTCTCGATTAATGGTTTGTCGAGGCCATCCTGAGCTTTGTCGCCGTGTAACGTATCTCTCTGGTATCTATTGACCTAGGCTCAAAATTACGAGCCCGTTACTAATAGGTCTCGTGTTTCTGTATAGCGCGATGTTAATATAGCTCTCCCTCTCTCTCTCTCTCTTATTCTAGCAGATCCTCAAAAACAAAAATTAAATTTCCAAGCAAAAGATGATATGATAAAAGTTATGTATTTACCAAAAAAATACCGCTACTCGAGTACTTTCAATGGATCGAAATATAACTAAATTAATGAAGACACAATACAATAAACGTTTCGTGGATATTTTATATATAAGTCAACCAGATATTAACATGGCAGACATTTGAAAAATACTACTTATAAAATATGAAGTGCTTAATGTGTAGAGTATGTTGGGTGTCAATGCAAGTAATCTCTCTACAGTTGTAAAAACTCTTGGATGAACAATTGGCCAAACAATTTGTTTCTTCCAAGATACCAACCATGAAACAATAAAACTGTTGCCTTTGAAGTAGATTCCTCTCAGTCTACCGTTAAGTCTTGGTTGAATGGCTTAAAAATGTCAGTTGTTGATTTACGAAAACAGACAGACGTCACACACAGTTGATCATCTAAATAATTCTAATTGATGAACAACTCTCCTCAGAGGTTACAGAGGATCAATAACTGAAGAGTGATAACTACTTTCAATAACAACTAAGAAGTTTTGCTGTCTTATAACTGTAGCGAACATTTTACTCGACTAGATTGAGAGAGAAGTTTGTTATGAAGCAGTCTTTAAAAAGTTAAAGACAAAGCAATTACAGACGCATTTAACGCTAAAACACAATAATGGATTACCTTAAGCCTTAATTTTGAAGTAAAAGTAGGTCATAGGGGGATTATTGGTGGCAAGTCAAGCGGTTGCATTTCCTTCTGATCTGTACAGATTATGCAAATGTTCTTTAATTTTATTATGATATATTTTATGTAATAATATCTGAGTGTTTCATTTGCGTAACATTATTTGATATTTCGTTTAAGATTTTGAACAATATGTGCACTAATTTCAAAGACAATCCGTATTGAGGGAATGTATTGTATAAGCAATGATGTTAGAATATATATATGTAACATTTCCCATTCCTTCAAACACTGGGTCATCTATGGCTACTTCGAATAAAAAATAAAAATCTGGAGATCAGATTCAAATATGAAACATCAGATTTAAATCAAATTTTTAATAAATTGTTATACATCGCTAACTAGTTAAAAAAAATGTGAATAAAGTTGAAGACAAATATTGTGATGCAATTTTATTAAAAAAAGATATCCGATGTAACATAAAAGGTATGATAAATCATTGCTTTTATTTCATGCTTATATATGGTAGCTTATTTTTCTATTGAATTTATTCAAACATAAGTTTAAGGTTTACAGCCATTACGTCATATTTCTTTTTCAAATGAAGCATATGGAAGTTACCATTTATCATTTAGTTAATCAAGTGCATTCACTTAAAATACCCCTTTTTTACTATTATATCCTTCCTCGTAATATTAAAAAAAAACATAACCATTACAAGATTTTTTACTTTTATAAAAAAGTTTACACATTTCTTTTAGTTTCATCAGAATTACATTCAGAAGAAATACTGAACTTAATTTAATATGTGGAAACTGACTCATATTTTGCATATGTTTACGTAGGAGTTAATATCTTTCCAAAAGTTAGTTTGTAACACCTTGTTGTGTTTCTTAAGACCATTACTGGGTTAAATTAAGACCCAGTTCTTTTCGTAACTTCTCCAGCTGGAAGGTAATTATCTTAAGTTGTAGGAATATCAACGCATAATGAGAATGTATAAATTTAGAAAGTAGCTGAAACCCCTTTAAGTTAATCGTCGAACAGTGTTTTTCGTTTTGTTTCAGCATCCTACGCCAAAATATAAATTAGTTGTTTTTCTTTCACATTAAAATAGTAATAAAATTTTACGAGTTAGTATATTTTTTTTTAGAAAATGTAACTATTTTTGTATGTTAAGTGAATTCAGATGTATTTAGAATGCAAAATTGTGTTTTTTTTTAAAAACATATAAAAAAACGTTTTTTTAAAAACATTTAATGCAGTTAAATTTAACTAAAAACTCAGAATGAAAAAAATGGATAAATATCAATCCGAGTAATTAATAATGAACAACTATAATTACAAAAAGGATAATTGCTTCAAGATATCAACTTGGCTGCTAGAAATAATTATAAAACTCCAACAATAATTACAGATAATAAAATGCTTGATCACCTGTAAGGTAATGAAATTTAACTCTGTTTATGATTTTGATTTTGAAGAGAGAGATCTTTTAAATTCTATTGATATTAAAGATATGATTAAAATATTATTGCAATTTGTATTACAAAATAAATTCAAGAATATAGAAAGTTATGAAAAATGTGACGTTCCAAATAGAGTTGACCTACAAAATAATTACATTCTCTGCTGAACTCGACCGACAAATTCAGAAGGGTAATAGTTGGCAGCACGGGGACAACAAATCATCATAGAACATTTGGACGCTAATCACGTTTAGTGAAGTAATTCGCAAAAATAGTTATGAAGAATGTGATGTCGAGTGGAATGAAAAGTGACAATAAGGGATAAGAAATTCATTTATTTGATGTAAAGTATGGGTAAAATACAATCAATTCATCACAGTTTTTCATCAGAATTGCAACGACACGCCTTTGACACAGGAAATGTTCGAAGTTGAAACCACGTAGGTCATAGCACAACCGACACCAATGGACGAGAGATTAACGTTCATTTTCAAGAAAATCTGATGTTCTCGTGATGTCAACTGAAGCGACAAAGGTTAGAACCATGCTTCCACTGCAGCCACTGCAGTCTCATACACTGGTGATTTCAGGTGGCCCAAGATGAAGAAATACTAGGAATTGAGGTCCGGGGAGCGGGGATGCCAAGCAACAGGTTGACCACATCCAATCCACCTCCATGGATATATAGCACGGAGGTAGTTACATTCTGCAATTGAAAAACGTGCTGGTGCACCATCGTGCTTTAAACCATAAGTCCTGGGGCGCAGGGACCGGTACTCCCTACAGCAAATCCGGGAGGACGGGCTGTAGGAAAACAAGATATTTCACGCCATTGAGTAATTCCTGCAGTATATGTAAGCCCTCGATATCGTTTTGGCATCTACCTTCATCTGTCTTATCGTCCTTCCTGGCCGCGGTAGCCGAGTGGTATGGGTATCGGACTGTGGCTTGCTTTGTCACAGGTTCGAGCCCAGTACCACTAAAGACCCGCCGTGTAGGGCAGCGATGCACGTTAAATCTGTCGAGAGCTGAAACGTCCTCCCGTTGGTGTGGTGAGGTAGTTAGGAGAGGGGGTGCCAGCTCAGGTGTCGTCCACGTCACTTGACCATGGTTCAAAATTACGTGGTCCGTCGCCAAAAGCCCTCGTGTAGCTGAACAGTGTGACGTTAATATTCAATCAATCAATCTTATCGTCCTTCCGGTGGTTACTATTATCGCGATTTTCGCTGACTGAAAGTGGTTCGCGATCCCATATTCTATGATGACGTATCGTCCCCATGTTGTCTATTATCACCCCTCTGAATTTAAAAGTCGAATTCGGCGAAACCCTGTATGTTTACAATCTTATGCTTATAACTATACAAAACATGCATCATATTATTTATATCCGTATATCTAGCCGCTTTTAACAAAACTTTTAAAACTTTACTTACAAAACTTTAGATTTCACACAAAAAAAAACATAAATTTTTATCCATGCCACTCTCATTCATGCCCACCTACTATGTAATAGGGGGTTACGAGAGCGCAAAAGATCTTTCCAGTTTTACAAATTCAAGTCCTTTTTAAATAAAAAAGTGAGAGTTATAAGAAAGTTTTTCAATACAATCGAACGCTTAATGATAGGATTTCGATATGAATACGGTGACCACGGTAGCCTAGTGGCCAAGGTAACGGACTCGTGGCAGGCATGAGTTCAAGCCTAATGCAGCTGAAGACCCGCCGTGTAGGGGCGGGATGCACGTTAATTCTGTCGAGATGTCAAACGTCCTCCCTTTTTTGTGGTGTGGTAGTTATGAGAGGAGGTGCCAGGTCAGGTGTCGTCCTCGTCATTTGCCCTTGGCTCAAAATTACGAGTTCCGTGGCAAAATCCCTCGTTTATATTAACAGTGCGATGTTAATTATCACTAAACTCAAATCGATATCAATACTTTATGAATGTACACTGATTTTTAAAATTAAGAGAATTTTTATATTTTGTCGATTATCTTTAGACCTACTGGAGAGATTTTAATAAAATTTTGTTTGTATATAGGGATGATATAATACAAAAAATACTCACTCAACTATTAAATTAACACTCGTGTTCTTGCGTAATAATCGAAGTTGGAAGGTATGAAACAACAGTTGCAGATTACAGTAGAACCTGTTTTTGTGCGGTCTTTTATCATACGATTTTTTTATGTACGATCTATTTTTATGCGGTTTATGAATTCCAAGGACTTTGGCGCAATTACAATGTTCCCTATCTATTTACCAGGGGTGCAATGGAGATCAGACACATTACAAACTTTCTGAGTTTTTGCCTTTAATATTTTATACAGGTAAATGTATTTAGCGTTAGTCATGGTTGATAGATGTCCCCCCATCCCGTGATGATGGGCTGTACGTTACGCCACTGAAATGTAGACACTTCAGTACGCTCTTTTCATTTGTTATAACAGTCTCCCGACAATGTCCATTCAGTTTATTTCTCTCAACGCTTCAGCAGCCCGTGCTTGATTGAAGACGATACTTTCAATGACAGGAACATTATCAATAATTTGATAGATTATGAAGACGGACAAGAAGAACCGGATTCTTTGAAAGTGGATAAATATGCAGGGATCCAGCTTTCCAACAAATTGGAAAAGATTTTTCTTTAAAAAGATACCAATTTTAAGAAAGGAGTATAAAATTCCAAAAAAGGGCTTCAATTATGCATATCTCGTTATCGTGTTACTTACAAGCAATAACCACCTGACCTTCGTCACAAAAACTTATCTTTTATTTTATGTTTCCAAACAATAAATCAATTGAAATTATGCCTTCAAGTGACGAAAGCGATTTCTAACTTATTCATCACAGGGCTTTGGATTACGATGAGTAGCAATTAATTGTGTATATGCATTTTGAAAACTTATTAGTGTATACAATGAGAAAATATGTATTTCAAATGTTTACATGTGTAATTATTTATTTTGTTATGGAAGTACCCTTACATATACATTTTGTAAGCAATTGGTATATTTTGTAAATTCGATTTTTTTATACGATCCCTTATACACCACATAAAAAAATTTTCTGTAGTATTTCCACGAATTAGTTTGTTATATGTAAGTATTTATAAAATTTTTGAATATTTTTAGTGTGTTTATTTTTATGCGGTCTCTATATACTGCACAAAAACAGGTTCAACTGTATAACAAAAATGTTTTGGATGAACGCATATAGTAAACATATGCCAAATTTTGAGCTTCTTTTTCAAGAATTGTATTCTTTTTTTTAATTATCTACCATTTGCAATAAAGATATGTTAAATCACAGCAATACCTACATTATATCAACCATTTAAATGGTTTAGTTGCTATATATTTCAGTAAAAAATTATATTATTAAAAACCTATTGATTTCGAACTTTTTTGTGGCTTTATATTTGTTTAAAAAAAAAGACTTTACAGAATCGCATATGATGTGTAACATCTGACATGTTATCGTGTAAATAAATATTTTACATTTAATCCTAAATGAACCGAGTATGATTGGAAATAATTTTCTATTGAATAATTACATCTTTAATGAAAATTTTAATTATTTAACACAAGGAGTAATGCAATTTTTATCAAAAATATTTATTCTTGTTCAATTTGGGGAAGAGTGGATACAATAGACTTGAAAATGGGCAAACCGGGATTTCGGTGGCTATATACATTTCTCCGAATCAAACGATTCAAAAAATTAGATTTCCTGCATTTTGTACTTATAACATATACCAAAGATTGTTCTGCTCTTTTAAAAACAAACTATCACTCGCTTCCCATGGTTTTGAGTGTGATTGAATTGAGTTTCGAATCAAGTATGATTGGAATTAATTTTCTTTCGAATAATTATATCTTTAAAGAAAATTTTATTTAGGAGTAATGCAATTTTTTATCAAAAATATTTAATTGTGTGCAATTTTTTTTCGGCTGTACTCCTCCAGTTTTTAATTTCTCTTCACGGATTTTTTTTTTTTGCTTATTGTCTCTTTACAAAAATCACAACAATATATATTACACAACAAGAGCGTAAGGATCTAAGTTTATCCTGAATAAGACTTGGTGGTATTTGTGAAGTGGAATAAGAAAACGAAATCGAGTTTTAGAATTCAAATCTTCTGAAATGCTAACTTTAACAATATAAAAAAAACTACTAGTGTTGGATTTCGCATACATTCTGCTCTGGATTTACCCATCTCTGCAAATTACAAAATCATTAAAATTTATTTAGCTTCGTAAATCAGTGTTTCTTAAAGTGTAGGGGGCGCGAGCATATCGAAAATTTCAAGATTTTTTTTAAAAAATGTAACCGGAAGGAGAAGTAGAACAAAATATTTTCTTCCATAATAGAGAAAATACACAACAATGATATAATTTATGATTGCAATCTGGCGTTTTTCCGTCATCAAACAGCTGTCTTAGATCCCAAAACCAAATGAAAGAAAAAAACATTTTGTTAATTTGCTGTATTTTCTCAATGAGAGATTTTTTATTACGTTTTAACATAAAATATTACTCGTTAAAAGAAAAACGAAACCCAGAAAATTCTAAGAAGATAAACAATTAATCACTGTAATTATTATTGAAATACTGTATATTAGTTGTAAAAAAAGAAAAGAAAGACATTATTCACTTTTCATCCAGGCTGCATAATACATTTGTTAATCATTTGATTGAACTTCAAACTTACTGGAATGGTTATTTAGACTATTCGTATTTTTTTCTGAATACACTTTTAAACCGGGAGCGGAGGCGCGGGACATCTGTGATCTCTATTGAGGGAAGTTGGAACTGATCAAACAAAAGAAAAAGTTGCTGAAAAAATACTTATTATTCATGATTGAGAAACGCCATGAACATGAAACGAAAGGAAAATTTTCAAATGCTTCCTAAAGAACTCCATCAACCTAAAATATGAAGCCATAAGTGTACCACAAGGTTCAGTTCACCTTGTCAAAAAGACACAAGAAAGAAAAAGTTCCACTTGCTATTTGTTGATTACCAAAGGAGTCACGAGTACGAGCCCAGTACCACTAAAGACCCGCCGTGTAGGGGAGAGATGCACGTTAAATCTATGAAGAGCTCAAACGTCCTCTTGTTGGAGAGGTGTGGTAGTTAAAAGAGGCCAGCTCAAGTATCGTCCTCGTCAACCATTGTTCAAAATTACGAGGTCGTCGCCAAAAGCTCTCGTGTAACTGAACAGTGCGACGTTAATATTCACTTACTCGATCATGAAAGCTCATTAAAACTACAATAATTTGGAACAAAATATGATAGCTTTGCCAGAAAATAACATTTCTGTAGTATTAATGAAAGTGTCTCTGATTTGCGTCCTTTATTAAGGTCTTGAACTTTTGAATCATTTTAGTTCAGTGTTTTATTGGATTTTTTCTCAAATCATCAAAGAAAAATTGAATAGTCCTTGAAAGCCGGTAAGTATAATTTCTCTTAATTAAATTATTCACTGGAATTCCGATTTTATCGTGTACAGTAAGAATAATTATAAACAAATGATTGGGGTGACTGAGTCCCCCCGCACTAACATTAGCGTTAGTATCGAGTGCGTGCCTGCCCCCGGGTTAAAACATTTTGAAGTCTTCTCGCTTTAAAAATTAAAAAGTAACGCAATTATTCTTCATCGGAATTTTATATTCTTTTTTTCATTATTTAACATTAATTCTAAATGCTAATTCTGTGAGGCTTAAAATTACAGTTCTTTTAAACAGTTATTTACAATTATAGCATTTATCTAAAAAAAATCATTTTACATTTTTGTATACAATGTCGTGCACGCAGTTTTACTCTCCTTACAGTTCAGCTATTATATATCAATAATAATGTTTTATTTTTTAAAAAAAATGAACTCGGGCGAAGAGCTGGTGTTTCAGCCAGTATACGTTTAATGTATAAGTACCGAAGAAGGTATTTTATAAATAATTTTTTAATACTAAATTAAGAACAAGTTTGATAATTATTATAGACTTTCATGGGCTTGTCTTGTAGAGCAAAATTTTTCAAAGGAAGGTTTAATATCAGAAATTGACACTCTGAGTCTATTTTTCTATATTTAGCTGAGATCTATATTTTGTCTCTTCAAAGCAGCCACCGCAGAAAATTTCGGTTTAACAAAGGTAGGGTGTTGAAAATATGATAATAGTATACGAAGTGCTTATGTTTTCAGTACAGAGAATTTCATCATCCACCTTTACCCAAAATTCAAAGACCGATTTATTACAAAATTGCCTTTTTAGTTTTCACTGGATGTGAAATGTATGAAGATTTCGCTTCGGAAGTTGAGAGTCCTTCTGGAGTATCTTGAAATAGATCCCTAATCTACTCGTAACTTGCTACTAAGTTGTCCTCATCCAGAAAATACTTTTTGAAATTCTTTGCCAACATAGTTAAACGATTTTACATGGTTTTAGGAACAACTTTCTCATGTTGTTCTTCAGATTTGTAAGTTTTGACACATAACCAGCTGGGGCTTTTTTTCCCATCATTTACTTCATTGGTGGTAAATCCAAAAGAGAGAATATTGATTATATTTATTATTTATATTGAGAATATTATTTTTTGAGAATATTTATTGACTTGATTTAATTTTCGGAACCATGCTCGTCTGTGTACTTGTTGATCCTTCATTATCGTGGAATGTTTCCTTACGACTTAAAAATGTATGTATGATTTTGTTTTAATCTACTGCCGTAAATACTTCATTTCCGTGAATTACAATTAACGTGTAAATTTAAAAAACGTACATTCAAAAGCTAGATTCGGTAGCTGTAGAAGTATCGAGTCGACCAAAAAAAGCTGAGTGGAATTGTACGAGGTTTTATATGTTTTGCGCAGACGTCCGATAGGTTGCCCAGACTCACGCAAACGTACCCTATAATCCCAAATGTGATGGATATGATAGCAAGCAACATAGACTAGACTATTTTTCTAATAACATTTGTACTTTGAGAAACGAATGCTGAAGGAGAAATAAATCATTAATTAAATATATCATTTTGCGATCTGTTCAAATTTAAAAATTAGAGAAAGGAAAATTAACATAATAATAAATAAGTAATATATATTTTAAGTAATTTTCTTAAAATATATATTACTTAAAAGTTACATATACAAAATTTAATATACTTATCGTATTAATTTGTACGGTTTATAATTAAGATCGTATTGTAACTTAAGCGTCTTTCTCTCAAAGTGCATTTTTATTGCAATAAATACATTATTGTTGTACATGGGGGGGTGCGACAAAAATTATGATTGAAAATTGGGTCGCCAGTATTGAAAGTTTGAGAAACATTGTCGTAAATGTTTAAATTTTAATCGCGAGAAATCTTTTACAATCGCAATTAAAAAAAATTACATTGGCAGCGACAAGAATTAATCTCTTAAAGTATGAAAAAGATACGCACTAAAATATTTATTCGAATAATTCCATATTACTTACTCGTATTTTATTAAGAATGTTGAACTTTGTCAGACGCTTAACAGTAAATATAATTATTAATAAGTAATTTTATCCTGAGGGAGAATAAGAATTCGGATCTTGTAAAGACTGTATTTAAAGAATTTTTACTTCGGTTAGCTCTGTTCAACTTTATTTCATGGGTGTTAAATTCAAACCAAACAACATTAAAAAGATCACAGTTGCAATTACATTAAAACAGTTAACAGTATTAGAAAATAAAGAGAGGTTTGAGCACGCTTCCTCACACTCAAAATCATGGGAAGCGAGTGATAGTTTGTTTTTAAAAGACTAGAACCATCCAGACTTACGCGACATACGTTAAAACTGGTTTGAAGAATAGTGTGCGCTCTCATTGGTCAAATAACACATTCTCCGAAACAGATTTTTGTCAAAGTGGAACCCCGCAGGGTTCGATTCTCTCCCCGTATCTTTACAACATATTCACACATGAATTTCCAGGTCACCCCACTGTCAGTACTTGTTTATTCGCAGATGACTCAGCGGCTCTCACCCAGGGTGTCCAACTCAATTACACTATTAAAACTATGTAACACTACCTCGACATACTACAGAATTGGTTGACAGACTGGAGAATAGCTATTAATGTAGAAAAATCACAAGCCATTGTTTTCAGAAAATGGGGCGTCATTGACCCCCAAGCTGGGCTCACACTTTTTGATGACAACATTCATTGGGTCCCGGTCGTACGTTACTTGGGCTTACATATTGATAGTCGGCTAACTTACAAGAAACATATTGACTATCTTTCAGACAAATTCTGTGGTAGAATAGCGTTAGCTATCTCCCTAATTGGGAGAAGCTCTCCTCTTTCCTTAAAAAATAAAGTGATTCTTTACAAGCAAATTTTGCGTCCAATGATAACTTACGGGTCCCCCGTATGGGGGGCCGCGGCCCCGACCAATGCAAAACGCATTCAAGTCATACAAAACAAAATTCTTCGAATCATTGCTAACGCACCTTGTGTGGTACGTTAGAAATAATGTCATACATCACGACTTACACATGGAGCCTATTGATAATTACATCACTAGAACCTCTAGAAATGTTTTTACTTCTATTCAAAATCATGACAATCCAGTAATTAGAGCACAAACACTATTCACGTATCCTCACTCTAAGCTAAACTTTGCTTACAAAACTACTGAATGAAATATGCCCTTGAAACCGCCGTAATCACAACATAAATACTTAATTTCTACACTTTACAATATTCAAATATATTTGCTTTTCATCAGAACTGGGATCAGTGTTAAAGCTGGCTCCAGCTTCGTTCCACCTGCTGTGGCATCTGTAAGTGCTACTTGCAAACTCTTTTTCTTTTTCATACCGGCTGCGGGAAAAAAAGCAGCATTCTTTTTCCCACTACGTTTTTGGTGTTCCTCGAACGCGTTTTGGGACTGTTAAGCCTTCCCTTCCTGCGCTCTTCCCTTCTCGCCCTCGTGACGTCACTCCAGTTTCGTTCCCGTTCGGCCGCTTCCTTCCTCCAGCCTCCTCCAGCGGGGAGAGTGATTTCAGATATCGGCCTTCTTTTTCATCCTTTCTCCAAGATTCTGGGTATAAGAGATTTATCTCGCTGGCACCCGTGTCATCTAATTTTCGTTTCGTTCCGAAATCACTCCTACAAGTATCCAGCAAGCGAGAGGAAAGATGTTACATGTCAAAAAAAAGTTTATATTTCTCTTTCCATGATTTCCGCTACATTTTTTAAAAAATGATTGATTTATCCTTAAAAAACATACATGCAAAATAGAAAAAAGGTTTTAAATAAAATATTTTTCCTTCTTGATGTTTCGTTTATATGCTGTAAATTAAAAAAAAAAGATGGAGAATTTCCTATAATAAATTGCAATACTGTGATATAGGTATATTGTCTTAAACACCGATTCAAAATGCATAAATTATATGTACAAATATTTTTTGAATCTGTAAAAATCTGGAAACGTGTAAATGAGTGTAGCTTTCTTCAAATAAGCCTAAATAACTACAGATGCTCTTATTTTTTTTTTAAAAAATGGAGAAAAAATCTTGTATTTTTTAAGGGAACAATGTACGATTCAAATTACCCAAATTTATCAAAAATTCAAATAAACTATCTTATCCTAAATTATTATTTAAATAATTTTCTATAATATCACAAAATTTTAACACTCAACGTTAAAAAAATCAGAAATATTGTATGTCTTCTCAGTTCATTTTCATTCACATCCCTGAGGAAAATAAAGTTATTTGTGCGTACATCTATTATTGTAAGAGGAATAGTATTTTAAAATCACTTTACAATTTCTTCCCTAAACAAATTAAATGATCAGGTATATTGTATATATATGATGTTTTGGAGAAATTCTTGGATTGACAGGAGAAACGCAATGGACAGTCGTTTGTCCTATTATATTTTATTTCAATATTCAGTAAAGAAATCTGCACTCTCTCCAAGCCATGACAAAAACGAGAGCTATTTCAGCGTTGATAAGCAGCGAGTGAGTTCTTAGTACACGTGACTTCTTTAAGTCCGGCGAAAGCAGAAGTCTAAGTTCCTATGCGGGAGGTGGGTTGAGTTGTCCTGGTAAGAAGTTTACCCCAACTGACACTTGAGGAGCTGGGGATTCATCACACACACACATACATATATATATATATATATATATATATATATATATATATATATATATATATATATATATATACAGCGAGAGAGTTAACTAATAGAAGAAATTTTTTATAAAAGCTGTTTTATGTAATATATATACGTAGGTTACCAGCGAAAACATTTTAAAAATAATTAAATCATTTATTTTTATTTTTTTATAAATTGTACAATGTCCCCTTACCTTATTTTCATTATTTTTATTAATTTATCCAGGAAGGGGGAGAAAACTTATCATGGTTTATAATTCCTTTAAAGAAATGATAGTAAGTGATAAAAATAGAAAAGAGAAAAAAATTATTATTTTTAAAATACCATAAAAAAATACTAATAACAATTAAATACTTTATTATAAAGCAAAATTCCTTAACAACTTTTTTTTTACTTCGAAAAATAAGCTCATAATTAAAGGAAAGATGTTCTTACAAATTTTAAGCCCCATCTTTGCCTGTCATAGGAATAAGATTAAGGTCTCCTTTAGTTTGCTACTTTGACATCAAAGAAAAATAAAACTACTCCTACACGTAAGTTTTTCTTCATGCTCTTTCAACAGTTAACTTTAGAAAACTTTAAAAAAATCTATTTATATTTATTTTTTATGCTCTACTTACTGAATTGTGAAATGTTATAACAGTATTAAGAAAAACTCCAAACAAAAGAAGGATTGCTCTTGTAAAATATATTTATAAAATAATCTTAACTTTTGTAATCATTGGAAGCATTATACCCCATATGAATAGATTATATTAGAATTGTAACCATTCATTATGTCATTACTGGGTTAAGACTACTCAGTACCCTAAAAATTTCCTTTCTACCGAAATATTTTTTTTTTGCATTTTCCGGTGACCCATATCATTGAGAAGCTTGCCACGAAATTTGAGATCTGTTAGAAAATTAGTTTTTAAGATATTTGAAGTTTTATGAGCCATGGTTTTGATTCCGCTTTCAGTTTAAATCATTTTTTCACTCTTAAAATGAATTAATTAAAAATATTTGTAAGCTTTTATTTTTTTTTTTGAAATGGTTATTAATTCCAATTTTCCTTATTAAAATCATTTCTGCTTGACTATATTTTGAGTTGTTTGAGTTCTTATAATTAATTACTTAAGATAAATTTCATGGCCAATTTTTGCTTTAAAATAGTTTATATAACTTCAAGGCTTTATCGTTAATTTTTCCCTGTAGAGAAAATGCCATGGCAAATGGGGTTCTAAAGATTCCGTCAGAAACAATATTTCGGAGAGATGGAATACTACTGAAAATGATGTATTTAAAAATCAGTCCTCAGCTGATTCTGCAATTAGAGAGAGACTTCCGAATACAAGTTTTCTGAATTCAAATATTGCAGATATAACTCAATATGTCCTTGATGTACCAAAGTACATTATACTTAACCTATTGTAGTACTACATTTTAGTATTTTAAAGTCGTACAAGAGCTAAAACTTCCTAAACTGCCCCAATTTAAAACTGAAAAAAGTTAAATTTTATGAGCAAACCTGACTATTTTTAGCTTAAGTTAGTATCATTATTATTTTGTACATAAATGCTTCGTGTTTTAAAATTTTGTGAAAATATTAGGTTAAGAAAAAATTGAATAAACTAACGTTTTTTTTTAACAAATGCTATCAATATTATGTAAAAATATGTTTTGAATTAAAAGTATAATTTTCAGTCATATTTAATCAAAATAGTGTTTTAATGCAGAACATACATTGGGAAATAACATTTTGAGAAAATAAAGCCTTACAGGCATTATAAGTTTTTGTTTTATGACTTAACAAACATTAAATGCATTTTTCTGAGACTTTCAATTTTGAAGGTATAAGTGTTTTCTAATGCCTAAGGCTTTTTTCCTGTTCAAGATAGAGCCTTGAATTTTTCTTGTATATACTCCCAAACGTATGTTCTATAAAAGTTAGTATGGATTTAAGGCAGAGATCTCTAGTTATTTTTTCTGAAAAATGCTTAAGTTGATATTTTAAATATTTTCGTGTTTTTTCCATGTTTTTCTAGAAAAATGATTATTAAAAATCAGCAAGGGAATAGATTTTCAAATTCATACCAACTTTTGTTTGTAATAACCTAAGAAATACAAATAACTTATAAAATGACTAAAAAATTTTAAAAATTGACTCTGTCCAAAAATTTTTTTTGAAAAGAAAATTTTTTTGAACACTTTTAGTCTTAAAAAAAAGTATTCAACAAAATCTCGGTGTGAAAAAAATCAATACAGTTTATAAAAGAAAATATCTTAGTTACAAATGACGGATACTTAGACGGTACAAGACAATTAAAATCGAATATTTAGACGAACAAATTAAAGCATGTTAGCTTAAATATAATCCAAAATTGGACAGCGAGGCGGGAGACCCTCACTCATTGGAATCTAAACTCTCTCTGACGAAATAAGTAGTGTGTTGCAAGTCCGCGCTTCCGCTACAAACCTATCCATAACGGGGCAGCACCTTCTTTACAGTCTTGGCGTACAGCATGCGTTACAGAATTATAAAATGATACAAATAAACATAATCTTAGATAATTTGTTTGTGAATGCACACACACACAATTAAGTGAACAAAAAAAATATGAATTTTTGAATTTGGCATCCCTTGAGGTTAATATTATTGTCTATCAAATGTGTTTCACAGTTTCTTAATATAAATTCTGCAATCTTGTGCATATAATACGAAGCTTCAGATCTTTTTGTGACATCTCAATACAGTTTGAAGCAGCACATAGCCATTAAATACATACTAAAGCACAATCTGATAAAATATTAATATATGTAAGTTTTTAAGTTTCATTAAGTAAGCCCAATTATTATGATATACAAATAATGAAAAAAGTATATCCTTAAGATTAAAATAAATAGTTAAAGTATTGCGATAATTTTCTGATATATATATATATATATATATATATATATATATATATATATATATATATATATATATATATATATATATATATATATATATACAACAATTTAATAATGGAATTACGTATTTATCCGAATCTAAGCCGCACCCTGAATTCTCAACATATTTTCCTTACAAAATGAAAAATAGAGTGAAAAGGTGATCTCGATATCCTATATTTACGAAATTAAAAAATAAATAAAATTAGAATTAATAAGAAGTGAATAATTAATTTATTTTACCTATATTAAAAACTTTTAAGAGTGTTTTTTCTCCCATTTGAAAGGAGTGGAACCTCTCTCTCTCTCTCTCTCTCAATTTCCCCCATCTAACTAATGTTTCGATTCTAAGCCACAACCAATTTTCGGTAGCATTAACATTGTGAAGAAAATTCGGCTGAGACTCAAATAAATACGGTAACTTAAATGTAAAACGAAAATATCTATGAGAACTTTAAAATTTGATTATTGATTCGTAATAGAAATACGTTGCTTTTTTCATTTATAAAATACCTGATTATTATGGAATTATTGAAAAATTTTATGAACCTTTTCTTTCTCATGAAAATTCTTTTTTTAAGGCAAATATAAATATCTGACAATTATTTGATCTCCAAATTTATTAAAGAGCATCAGATTTATGAAATCTGAGAATAAAAACCAATCCTAGTCAAAGACCGATAAATATAGCTGAGGGATTTAGTGTATATTCGGTGGTTATTAATCGCAATAATAGGATCAAGCCATCTTCAAAGATTCATGTGTTTCATAATTCATGAATAAAACAGATACGTGCAACTGGTTATAACACATTCAGCAATTATTCGATTTGAAACGAGCAGCAAATTGCTTTAGTGTTTGGGTCGACACTAACTAAAGCCGACACAACTTGAGTCGAATGATCGACAGACTATTGTATCAATTTAACGATAATATATTGGAAATAAGTAAACAATGGTAAAGGAATAAATATAGATTCCTAACCAAAATAATAAAATTAACTCTAACTTAGCACTTTTATGTCAGTACAATCTTCAAAATGGTCGGATCTGGTAATTTTGAACCAAAGTCAAGTGACGTCGACGAAACCTGAGCTGGCCCACCCCTCCACAATCTACCACCATACGTCTAAGGGAGGAGCATCGACGGATTTAATGTTCAAGAGCCTCTGTCACGAATTATAAACGAAGTAATGTCCATAATTATATCGAATCGAAATGAGTGTGTATCCATGCGAATTATAGTTAGACAGTCTACAATGATTAGCTCGGTCACACATTTTAAGTAAAGTAATGTTTAATTAGATACGAATTGCCGTTACATTCTACGATACAAGTTAAACACTAACGATCTTCACAATTTTAATACAGAGGGGCACACAGCAGTGCCCTTGCGTGGCCAATATTTCGGCACAGCCTCTATACGGTGAGTATTTAATTGCACTAGGGCTCGAATTGATGACACACAGGCCAGAAGGTCATGATCATAACCACTAAGTTATGGCAGCCTTATTTCTGTTTAGGAATAAAAGATTTTATACAACTAAAACCGTTCACCACAAAAAAGTATCATTCTCAAGGGTGGCCTGAAAGTGGACACTATTCCGTCATTCGAAGCATGCTTAAGACTCATGAAAGGACCCCGTCTATCAAAGCAAATAAGATAATAAAGACCGATTATTGTTATCTCTCTCTGTCTTTAATGGCGCAAATAATACTACAATACTGTTTGGCAAAAAAGATTGGTTTTGAAATATGATCTTTTTTAAAAACTAATCATTAATATGGTGTGTACAAGTTTACGTTACGGAAGTTGACATGTGTGTGTGTGTGTTAGCCCTCCACAAAATATCTCTGTAGATGCAATTTTGACTCCTATGATCCTTTCATACCAGTGATCCTCAACCCCCGGGACGCGGACCGGTACCAGTCCGTGGATCAAATAGTACAGGACTGCACAAAGAAAATTAAATTATTTCTTTTTTATTTACAGTGGGAATTTCTCTGGAGTCTTAAACGATTTAAAATGGAAATCACTTTATATTCCATGTTTAATTCCTTTATTTATATTTTTGGAGTGTAACTGTACTTGATTATGAAGACATGTTTAAATACAATTAAATTAAAATGATTAAATCAAAACAATTTAAAATACAAACAGTCAACGTCTCACCCTCAGTGGGCGGTGGTAAAACTATCCAACATTGAACAGTAAAATGGTTCGAAAACACTGTTTTATACGATTGTACCGCACCTAACAGAAAGATCAGACTGGAGTTAGCTTTAAATAAAAATCACCTGGGTCCCCTTAAACACGCACGCTCCCTTGATCCAATGCCCCTAAACAAGTTTTTCTATCCATTAGTTGATTCACCTAAAAGGATATTCTATTTAGAATCTAGGGTCTTCACACGTGCTACCTGTGTATTGAAAAAATGAAGAAAACTTTTTATTGTATCTACAGATTCAAAAATTGTACCATTGAATCCGGCACTTTCTTTCAGCCAACTTTGTGTCTGTGTGCGAGAGGATCCATCCATTCAAGTTCAAATACATTTTTTAAAACTTGTAGTGGAGGACACTTGATGTTAATACAATTTTTTCAAACATTAAGTCATTAATTATATTTAGTTATGAATAAATAGTAAAAAAACAAAAAATAATAGTCTTAAGCATTTATAATCATCTCATCAATATACTTTATTACTAAACTAGAATTATACTGCCAAATTTTAGATATTAGTTAACGCAATGTGGCCTTTTGGGATTATTCACAACTTTCAGGCAATCAATCCTCCAGCATTTAAACTGTCCAAAGCAAAGAGATTAAGAGAATAAAGTTGCTGCACATTTAATCTAAAGGGACCTCAAAATACTGATATTGTGAAAGTTGGAGGAACGTGGTCTTAATTCAGTACGAATTGTAATCAATTGGCTATGTATCTTAGGATAGGAAGTCCCTTCGACAAGAGCTCATTAAGCTGTGCTCCAATTTATGGTGGGGGGAGTAAGTAATGTATTTTAACCCCTTATTTTCCTGGTGCTTATAAGTGAATAATGCGAAAGATGTAGTAAATATATAAGGATAATTCACTAAGAAATAGGGACAATACGAAAGATATACAGAATATTTAAACAATATTTCGTTGTTCGTTGAGTTTTTGTTGTTGAATCAAAACTTTTGGAAGCATATTTCCTTATACCAATTCAAATATTCTTTTAAATGTTATTACATATTCGTTTTCTATTTCCTTTAATAACTACACAGAATATTAACGTTATTCATATGACTGGTTACATAAATCCAATTGACGATAAAACGTACATTGAATGTTTGTACATAATGGGTTCCCGTGTCTGAAAATTTACGCGGCGTATGGTATTAAGACATCCCTCCCCCATAACTGTTATTACCTTCTTCACTGCAAATACTTTTCCTATTATAAGTAATATGAATGGGCTTGAATCGGGTGTTGGTAGTGTAATTTGTAAAACTGAGGATAAAGTTAACGTACTGTTTCCTGTCAAGTTGCGATTATTGAAATAGCTATTTACTTGAATAAATTCAGCTACTTGACAGTGTGGCTAGTAATTTTAATATAGGAATAAGTTCCTCACAATTTATTCAGATTATACAATCAAGCAATATGCAATTCGTTTAGAAAATGTACTCGTTATTTACTCATTTAAATGAAAATTGTTATAATGAAATTGGATATGCCTAATTTTTTTTATCTACTATGAAATCAGATTGTTATTATTAAACTTTTTGTGAAAAAAATATTTACGGTTCTAGTTTTGTTAAAGTAGCTAAGATTAACATATATATTTGAAAGTTCGTTTAAAAAACCCTGACTGAGTTGATTAATAATTTGGAATTGTACTTGAGCACTTTCATTTTAAAAATTGTAACTTTTAAAATTTAACATTAGTTTGGGGTAGAACTAGTTACAATAAGCAATATACCAATTAAAAATATACAATAGCACAGATTTCATATATCATTATCTTGAATAAATTTCAACGTAACACAAACTTATAAAATAAGTTAACTTAAAGGTTACTTTTGTAATAGAAGAACTTTTAAGAACTGTATAGAAATATTCTATAAAACTTCGAATGAAAAGTAGAATATCATTTGAGATTGGTCGTCGGCTCTGTTGCTTAGAAGTAGCGAGCCCACTTCTTAAACGCAAGGTAGTGGGTTCGATCCCGGCTGGAGTCGAAAAATTTTCTAGATACGAAAATCGTAGGCTCGTATGTCATATATGTTTATGTAGCGTGTAAAGGATCCATTGAGTATCAATTTAGCCTCTGGTACTCTCGGCAAAATTAAACCATGGCAATATTTATCATCCGACGAGAGCTTGAATGAAATTTGGCAGTGAGGGCCGCCACTAGATGGTGCCACCATTAAATGGCTTTCACTCTCGGGGACTTTCCGTGTTTGCAAAGGCTTTTTTTCCAAAAGGCAACCCATTGGATGAAATACTAGATTCATAGTACAGATGTTATTGTGTATCGTTCTATTGCCTTTCATATTAGTGATATATAACTTCATAAGTGATATAAGTTACAGCCTTTTTAACTAGAAAAATATTGTTACACTAAAATTGTAGTACTTTATTTACCGAATTTAGCTCATTATATTATGATGTAATATCTGCACTAAGACACAATAGTTAAGTTATATAATTAAGAATATTTTACATTTAGATATTTAAATAACAGAAAAAATTCAGAGAGAATCAAATTTTATTCTCAAAAATAAATTGAACTACTGTAATATTTTGTGACTAATTCCCTGAGTACCAATGACCGTCAAGTGCACCAATCATGAGTTCGTCAAAACCTACTCGCATGAGGAATAATGGGAGTAATGATTAGCTCAAAAACCTCAGACATCAAGGAAGGAAATTAGGAAAGTGAAGTTCTGCTATACATATCTGCTTTTTGAACCGTTTTCTAAAATATGATACATCACTGTTTAATCTCGTGTAGCTTCAAACATAAGTTAATACTAACAAGCCAATTATTAAAAAATAATTTGGATTACGCAACTGATCAAAGCATGAACTTAACAAGAAGTCAAATAGTATGTTGTTCGAACCCCACCCCCCGGGTTCCGCTCTGAACACCAAGATTAGTTTGAGGCAAAGAATCCCTAAGAGCCATTTGTATAGTAATAACTTGTATTTATTGTATTGATTCAAATATCAGAAACTCTAATAACATATAATATTTCTATGTTGCGTCAAACAAAAGGGATTTACCTGAAAAATTAAATTAAATTACGAATTATGAAATTAATCAATAATTACGTGTAAGATCAAAATAGGTCTACCGAAATAGGAGGTCCGAGAAATACACGTAACTCGAATTATTATCTTTCATTAACTTAAACTAATTTTATTAAACTAGCGATTGTTTTAAGCGATAATGAACTATATTATATCACCTGGCAATACTTAGGTATCTTCACAAGATGCCTTCGTAGATTACTAACCGTAACTCTTCAATATCGCAATCCAATTGAATCCTCCAAACTTGAGGCTACTGCTGCTGGCTTAATAGCCTTTATCCCTGCTAGCTTACAACGCTCTA
The DNA here is from genome assembly GCA_019973935.1 of Trichonephila clavipes. Taxonomy (NCBI): domain Eukaryota; kingdom Metazoa; phylum Arthropoda; class Arachnida; order Araneae; family Nephilidae; genus Trichonephila; species Trichonephila clavipes. Next base: position 257,747 of record BMAU01012255.1, read on the forward strand.
CTTAAATACCCTATCTACTTTGCATATCCCGTTCTCTTTTCGGAGTTGATTGGAAATATACGCGAATTTATTATCCCCAAAAAGACGCCTAAGAATATTAGTGGAAAGTTTCCGTATAGATTCGTCACAATGTGTAGTCAAATAGTAAAAGGACTGTTGCGTGCTTTCTCGAGAGGTTCCCTCTTAAAACTAACATGGGGTGGTATTCTTTAAAGCTTTACCTGAAGTTTAACTGCTATCTCATTATATATAAACTTATTATATATAACGAGAAAGATTAGTGTAGGTATTGACAGCTAATACTTGTTATTGATCAGCAAGGTGGAATTTACACTTTCAGTTTGAGAATTATATGCATTAATTAGTTACTAACTTCTTTCCAAAGCATCTACACTTATGGTTTTGAGAAGGTATTCTATTTTGGAAAATTATCTAAAAATTCTTACTGAACATCAGGTTCGAGAAATTTTTCAAACAGTATAATTGCTATCGTTTTGCGTGAACTACAGTTTTGTGTGTCTGCAAGAATTTCAGATAAGTGGATTTTGATTACACTCTTTTATGTATTAGTTGTTCTTCCATATAACCCTTTATTAGGGACAATATTCTAATAAAATAGTTAATTTGATTATTTGTATTGATAACTGTGTTTCCTTTTTTTGTCACGGTGATCACTCTGATTGCAGGATTGGGTTCAAGTCCCACTGCCCCAAATACCAGACACTCCAAGTTTAACCCTTTAGCAGGCAGTGGCTAATAGGTCTAGCTACAAATTAAAAATTTTTCCCCAAACGGGTGGATGATATTTAATCTATCCACATGCGTTAATTGAAGCTCAAATGCATGAAAATCAATACAGATGGCAGCACGATAACTTTTTTTGCGTTTCATGTTCCCTGATGGGTAATTAAAAACAGTTTTTCTTGGTTTAAATCTACAAATCGTATTTGGATAGCTAGCTGTAAATAAAATTTCTGATCGTTGAAAAAACTTTCGACGTGTCTTAAGTATACATTTCTCTCATCTGAATGAATTAAGCAATTGTGCAATTAAAAAAAAGTTTTATTTAGGTTTTTTGAAAGCTTTTATATGTGGATAGAGGCTCTATCCACTGCCCACACAGAACAGAAAAAAATGACTTAGAAATGTTTGCTCTTCCTTCACTTCAGAGTGTCAAACCAGAAGGTGATCTGTACAGAAGATGCTCTTGATGCAATACCAGAAAAGACTTTCATTGCTTTCAATGGCTGTGTCGGTACTGCAACGTAACAGTATGCCTTCAAGCAAATGATCCCATTTGCTTTGAAAAGTTCCACAGTAAATAGCTCATCAAATTTGTGAAAAAACTAATTTAAATCCTCAAAAATATTACTTTATTCCTAACTTTTTATACTAAAATTAAATAAAATCTAAAATTTGGATACATTGCAATTTTCCATGAATATTTTAGTAAGACTATGGCAGGATCTTATATATATATATATATATATATATATATATATATATATTCTACTAAGTACAATTATTCTATTATTATTTAATTGCACTTAAACTTTGTATTTAAGAGTTATGGAAATAGTTATTAGCGTAAATGTTAATTTTTCATAAAAAGTTTGTTGTAATACGATTCAATATTTCTGTCTTGAAAAGTAAGTTAAATGTCTTAAATTCGCAGTGGCTATAATGTCTAGCCACCACCCAGGAAATGAACCCTTGATCAAATTTTTTTGACAAAATAATGTTTATAAAGGATGAGAACATTACATTTATCAACTACTTAATCACAGAAAAGTGTTTTTTTATCTTTGTGCCCGTAAAGGGTTAATAGTTAGGTTTGTGTGTGGAGAAGGATAACTGCTTTATATAAATCTTTTAAATCATCTACCACTTCTTAAGCAAGAGTTAACTAAAGCAGTATTTCGTTCTATACACACACACAATCAAATCTGTTTTCTTTTTCACACACATATATTTTCTAATTTATTTTTCATATTTTCTAATTCTTTTTTCGTATTACCTGTCATTACCTACCGTCGCTTTTACAATTTATCATAATTCGATGCAGTGACGTGTTATATGCAAAGACAGTGGCTCATTTTATTTTGTAAATAATTTACGATTCAAAAATTTTGCAGAAATATTATGTTAAATACAACTTGTTGAAAGCTGTAGAAGTTGATTCAGTCCTTTGTTATCAAGCATGCAATGCTTGATCAATGTTTTATTATATACCTATGAACGAGAAACGTGTTGCAGTAAAAAAAAGGCGTATACAATATTTCGAACAAGAAAGTAGACGTGAGTGGGGTAATAGGATAATTTTATTTGTGTATGTGTGTTTTCCATGTGTACTTCTTAAATACATTTTTCAAAAATTCTACTTTCTTTCAACTTATATCTTTCTCCTACCGAACACACACACACACACACACAAGTTCCACTTACCATAACAAACACAATATTCATATACACACTGTACAGTTAATGAGAGTCATCTTCCTCACACAATGTCAACCAATCAAGGAGTTGTATCTCAGCACTCAGACAAGCAGAAATTCCAACTATTTCGCCAGATACCTCATGCGTCGTCTCGTCATTTGGACAATCAAAACAATGTTTTATCTCGTAGCATGAACATCTTAGTCATTTTACATCACAGTTTTCCAGATACGGTACTAAGAGTTGCTTCGCAACCGTGAAATATATTCTATTTGGAACAAAAAAGAATCGTAACGTACGAACAACTCCCAAAACTCTTTATTTACAACGAAAAAAATACAATCAAATCTAGACTAAAATAAATCAGTCGCATTTCAAATTTTTCAATTTACAACTAATGAATTGGACAAATTCAATTTATTAAATAAAATATACGATATAAACATACAACTAGCATTTAAATGTCACAAATGTCGTGATATGCATACGTACATAGCTTTTCCGATAATTCTTTGAACAACAAAATCTCGCTTCTCAATCACTGCGTTTGGTAATACTTCATATTGAACTTTTTAAAAATTAAAAAAATCTTTTTGATTTTGCCCAAAATATTGTGTCGCGTAAACCTGGTTCGACTGATATGCAAATTTGATATGAGAATTTTGCATGGTTTTTAATGGCGAGAATTTTGTTTTTTTAATGGCGACGTCTTTCGAGTTGGCTTCTTTCGAGTCCAAATATACATGTTTCCGAAGCTTCACCTAAATGGTCATACGTTGATTTATTTGAATTCTTAGCTTAAGAAATGCGGAAAATATGTGCTTTTTGATATATTGCCATCATTAATTTTAGTGTTCTCTTACTTCAGACTGTAAACTTTTTGGTTGAATTTTGTTGGTTTTTGTGGTTCATGTTCCTTCACAAAAGTGGCCTAAACATATTTTATGACTTTCAGTTCCTTAAAATTACGATTGCAAATGTAAGGTACAATCTGCTTTTAAAAAATTTGGTTTCTTCAAAAAAATTATATAACAAGTAATATTTAAAAAAAAAAACAAGTAATATATATAAAAAAAATTTAAGTCAATTCTCCTACTTAGATTAACAAAGATAAATTTTATTTAGCTATTTTTTATTAAATACTCACAATTAATATAAATATGTTTTACATATGATAGAATCACAACATTAAGTAGTAATTATAATTTTTATTAATTCTCATTAAAGTATCGTATTGTCATCCAAAACAATTGCGTATATAAAATTTTAGTTCAACTGGAGGCTTTAAAACATGAGAAAAAAACCTTTTCAAGTTTTGACACAAGTCGCCAAACATCATGCCAACGTGGCAGTATTTATAATTCTTTAAATAATTAGTTTTATTCAATTAATTTTATTAGTTATAATTAAATTATTGTATTGTCACCCAAAATAAAATCATATATATAAATTTCAGCTCAATTGAGGGTTTTTAAATGTATTTTATTAACGATTGAAAATTCCACGAATATAATAAATAAATATACACAGAGTGTGAGCTAATAGTTGGAATTCAAAAAAAAAGTATTTTGAATTAGTTGTTTTTCATTTAAACTTCCTGCATCTGGGCATGTATTAAGGGCAGATGGAAAGCTAAAATCTTATTTTTTTTGCAATTGGAGATCTTTATATTTTCAAATTGTATATATTTTAATCTTTCTAAAAATACCTTACTTTAACCTCTAGGGTAATTAGAAGTCCTTGAAACCTATTTCTAAATAATCGTTGAACCTGAGCTACTCCCATTTGAAATAAAAAGTGTAAACAAAGTACTTCGTTTTTGCTTAAAAATTTAACATCTGATATAAACCAAAACATGTATCTTTTTATTAAGCCTTTTATTTTTGTATTTCCTAGCGATTAGAAGTTTCACTGTATACATTATTTCTGTATTACACTCAATTTATCGCAAAATGTAAATTTTGATGTTTGATATACCTTTTCTGAGAAACTACTGTTCACAGGAATGTAAATTTTTATGATATATTTATAATGATGTTTATATATATATATATATATATATATATATATATATATATATATAATATTTACTGAAATGAGTTTTTATTAAAAAACTCAAAAGCTTATTTTTTACAATTTTTTTATGTGAAAAATTGGTCAAATTTCGCAATGTTTGATAAAATATTTCATAAATTGTTAAAAAATTCAAACTGAGCTAAAAACTCATTTCAGTATAAGGAGAAAGGTGTACTTAAACTGTATGAAAAATTTCAAGCATGTACATATTACTGATTTTGCGAAAAGGTAAAGCCAATTGAACATTGTCAGCATATATATAGAGGTTTCCAACTCACCTTACAAAGTTTATAAATAGCCGAAAATGAATCAAATTTAACTAGTCTTAGTTTCAGATAAAGTTTAAAGAACTATATTTGAGATCTTGAAGTTAAATGCGTCAATTGTTTTCAAAATCAACAATAATAGTATTAAGTGATACATTTTATACAAGTTTCCCTAGAATCTAACATGTTTGAATGATTAAGAAAAATAAAGAATTGAAAGAAAATGTTCTGCTTTGAAGTAATTATAAAATATAGCTTTCTCTGAAATTGAAACAATAAAAGAATACAAATTTATGTTATGCAACAGAGGACATTTCACTGGTCCCCAGAAATATGTGGAATTTACTCACTTATCGCGTTAAGTTAAGTTTTAAGATGTATTGATTGCGTTTTTAGATCACAATGTTTTCTTATAAATATATTTAACTTTCACAAAATTCTATTGGTGGTCCGTGGGATTTAAATTAGGAATTTACTGATTCATGAAGTTAAAAAGTTTGGCGACCTTTGCTACACAACATGTAATTATTTTGTTTTGTAAAATTCACACACATATATACATTGTTCCTTTATTTGTATATTTAAGATATCTCTCGACTATTTTAAATCTTAATTGAATGCATCAATTAAATTAAAGACAATATTAAACGTTTATAAACTAATAGGCACGCAAGACAGATCATTAGTGCTGCTAATGTCATAAATTTGTCGGGGATTTATTATTCTTAAGTCTCTGGCCGATTGATTTCTACGAATGAAGCCATTTAAGGACATAGATTTTAAGAGTAAAGAACGATTAATTCTTACCCTTCAAAATAACATCGGAAATTCTCCTTTATGATACCCTCCAGGAGTTTCAAATAATGCGAATTCTATGTTCTCGTACTGAAATAAATACAAAGGAGATGAGATTCCCCTAAGCGTAACATTTGGGTCGATGGAGTGTTTGTCTTAAGAAATCTCTTTCGCGTAACTTACGAATTTAGAGGCAGTGAAATAAATCAAATAAACCCACTTTCTTCCAATAGTTAAACTGGTTAAGAAGAAAACTTTCTAAGTTCTCAATTTAGATTTTTTATGACAAGAGAAAATTTTGTTTCAGGCACTGTTTAGACATATGTAGATTCGGTAGAAAATGATGTAAAATCGCTCGTTATGTAATATTCTGGAATATTATTGAAATCTTGAAATTTAACCGTTAACCATTAAAAAAAACTATATTTTTTCAAATTTTTTTTTTGAAATAGCAGATTAAGAAACTTAAAAGATACTGAATTCCCAAGAGTCGTACATATGTGTGTGTGTGTGAATCTTAAAATAGGGAATCCGAAGAAATCTTTTCTATAATTACAAAATCAAATCAAAGCATGCAGTTCCACGCGCATGCGTGAATTGAGAATTGAGTTCAGTTATTGGTGGTAAGAAAATGTTGCCAGACACAACATTATCTTTCCATTTTCCTTCAATAACCATACAAACTTTGCGATATGTTTTTACTGTTTAGAATTTGCAGTATTTAAGATTCTGTTGACTCCAGATTTATACAGCTAACAGAGACAAATTGATTAGTTTGAACGACAGCTCCAAGTCCGACTATCTGTAGCGTTATACTACTAACTCCAAATCATTGTCAACTATAACTCTGGTTGTGTCAGAGTATAGCTCGTAGGACCTCTGAGTGGCGATCTGTTGTGTTCTCAGATGACACATATTTATTGATCCGAGTAATGATGCTTGAATGGTTAGAAAGTTGCCAGATGAGCGCTTAGAGCAAAGATGTTTACTTGCGGACACATCGGATCTACACTAGAAATTATGTGCTACGAATATTTCTTGTGACGCTATTAGCATTTTCATTATTAACAAAATTTTGTACATCAGACTGGTTCTAGAACTTGATCATTATTCTAAGAGGCATTTTCTAATGGTATACTTCTCTTTTCCGCTTAACTGCTTTAAACCAATGTACTCTATAGTGTGTCAATATGTTGCTTTCTACTTATGTATATTCGAAAGATCTCTAGATCTTTCAAGCATGCATAGAGCATTATTGGACAACAGATCCCGTGCCATCTACGACCACCCTATTTTGTTGCTTATTCGGCTGACCTAATACAAAATGCAGGGAAATCCATACCAGAAGCTGACGTGCATTGCCTTTATGATCAAATGCTTGCAAGTTTTTACATGCATGCATTAAAATTATGGTGAATATGGCCATTATTAATATACCCTTGTAGTGTAATTATTAATGTAAAAAGTAGGTGAAACTTTAAAAGAATATATAACCGTATTCCGTAATTCATTTCATCACTCGTCATTTTTTAAATTGAATCTTCAAAAAAAAAAAATAATGTCTCAATTATTCTGTGCACTGTCCAAAATTCCCATAGACCAATGATTGAGACAGATTCTTTGCCTAAATTTTGTACTCATTTCTTCATGATATTGAGATATTTTTTCTACTAGTATATATATATACGTATATATATATACGCTCATGTCCAAAATTAAGGACAGAAACATCAAATGTGGGAAAACTGAGGAAATTTTCACTACAATGCCAAGCAATTTGGCACAAAGACATATATTATAAAGTAAGAAAAAATATTGCAATATAACAATATTGAAAAGATTTTATTTGTGAACTAAGATACACAAGACATATCAAAAAAGGGGAAATCACGAATCAAAGATTAAGGATTTGCCCCGGGAAATGTTTATTTAATATGGATTGTGACTTCTATGAACTGCTGTACAAGCCTCATTATGAGCTGTCATACCGCTTATGAGGATGTTAATACGTATTTGTGGCAAGAAAGCCCATTTTTCTAAAAGAGGGACTTTTAATTCATGGAAGGTCCTGGTAGGGGAGCTACGCTGAGGAAGGCTTTTCCCAGACCATCCCAAACATTTTCATTTGAACAGGGATCCGAAGACCTCAAAGGGCAATTCATACTGTGAATATTGACGCCTTCATGAAATCCATCAACAATGGGAGTTATGTGTCGTCGCTCATTATCATCCATAGAAATGTTGTCCGGGCCCATAACAGCCAGAAAAACCTCGCATAGGCTTCTAAGATCGCATCCTTATAGCTTTGTAGGTTAACAGTAAACTGATCGAAAACGTACAGCGGTGTATGATAGCCCAACATTATGCCATCCCACTCAAAGATTCTTTTGACACAAAATCTGTACATTTTTGTTACGTAAGGAAGGATTAAAGTGAACTCTGTTTACTCTCCGGGTGAAGACTCGACAAGAATCACAGTATCTGGTACATTTCGACTCAATATTGAAAAAATAGTCCATTCTTATGATGTCCATGCCTGAAGTTTTCAGATCCAAAATATCCGTTCTTTCCTGCTGGATGCAGTCAAAAGGGCGTAGCAGACTGGACGTCAGGGGTACAGTTTAGTGTCTGCAAGACGGCTGTAGAAATCCTTCTTCCAGACACTGCGTCAGTCACGAAAAAGCTGAGGAGCCGTTATCCGCCCATGTCGTTGTGCACTTGTTGTTGTTGTGGCACGCCCCCATTGGCTACCAGTGCTAGACCATGTCTATGACTTCGTACACTCTCGAAAAATCCAACACCAGAAAAGTATCGTCAGCTAAATCCTGCTTGGTGAGCCGTAAGCATTCGAGGATGTTAGCAGGCGAGGTCGGCTCAGAAGAACAGTTGGTACACATTTCAATGCTTTTGGATCCTTCGGAAAATTTCATTGATTTAAGCACTTCAAAAGTGAGCCAGAATTTTTTGTTCCTGTCTATTATAACCGTGAGTCAAAGAGCCTCCAGGACGAGAACACTGATACCAATGGTATTCTGGGCGGGGCATTCCAAGTGGCCTTATTCTGGTCTTTTTTAAGAATATCTCCAAAAAGATGAGGATGCCTCACAAGTGCCAGCCTTGGTCAAAGTGTCCGCAATCTCCTTTTCCTTCAGATCTATGTGAAGGGAATCCACTGCAGATGAATCTGATGCGATGTGGAAAATCGTTTTAATTTGCTGAGTATTGACACTCCAACATTATCTCTCACAATTTGCTAATTGGGCAAGTACTGTATTGATCTTTTACTATCAGACATTATCTAAATCTCTTTTCCATTTGGAAGAGATGCAAGAGAACTAAGGTCCTCATCAACGGCTATTTGCTCACACTGCGAAAAACTGAACAACCGTCTGGATTTCTTCTCTGAATTCTTAAGTTATGGTCTTGCGATTTGATGTAAATTCCACTGCCAGATCGGTAATAATCGTCTCTACTGCCATCCGTATGAGTCTGAATATCGTCAATTAGTATCTCTTCAATTCTCTCTAGAGCTAGTTACTTTAGATAGGCAGGAAGATATGTCTGTTTATCTGAGTAATGGCATTTCTAGATGGAAAAAGACACCGCCAAGATCGTCCGTTGGGTCAAGACATTGTGAAAGGTGATGTTGTTCCAGAACACCAACGGTAATATTAAAAGAGCCTATTTGGGGCAGAAGGGACGGTTTCTCCTGATTTTCTGATTATTACACCAATATTTAATGTAAGCAGAAATACGATTTTGAGAATCCAGATATCTGAGTTAGTTGTAGTATTTTGCTAGACATGCACGTTTCCAAGGCAAGGGGCTGTAGGTCCGCCTCGAAAAGCACTATATCTCTGTGACAAATATTTCTTAGATGCACTTAATGCCTAGTAGTGATCCTGTGCAGATGTTGATGCGCTTTAGCGACCTTGGTTGACGTTCCTGGTGAAACTTTCTTTTGTTTGGAATTAATTCCATAACCGGGAGATCACTTTCGGACCACTTGTAACCATCGGGATACCTGCACTTGAGACTAGCCAGCTTTAAGCCTGCTATCGTCTCTCAATCTCATAGAATCATCTAAACGGTTATGAGAAGTCATTCTCATTGCGAACAGGCTTTCTTTATTTTAATGCTGTATTCACAAAACTGGACGCAAAATCATCATATGCTTCAACGGTCTCAATCCTGTAGTTCTGCAAAAACTAATGCTAAACAACATCTTTTCCTAAACTGAAAGTTAATACTGTCCTACCCATTTATCAAAATACATAAAATACAAATTCAATCATTTTTACTGGAGGCATTTTGTAATTATGACGAAAAATATGTTTGTGACCTTAATTTTGGGCATGATTATATATTATATAAGAAATGATGATCAAATTAAAAATATCCTACATAACTCAAATATATATATTTGAGTATATATATAACGAAGAAAAAAAACCAAAAAGTTTCTATTGTATGAAAACTGTCTATATATGTTTTGGGTTGTCTGTACTAAAATAAAATTTTTAAATCTCTTCACAGCACTTTAAATCTTGGTTTCTTTTTACTTACAATTTTGCTTATGCACTTAAAACATAACCAGCTCATATAAAGATTAACGGCATACTTCAGCGTTTCTCAAACTGTAGAGCGTGCCCCTCTAGGGGGCGTAATAACTCTACAAGGGGGTGCGATCATATTGAAAAGCCGAAAACAAAATATTATTTTTTAAAAAAAATATTCATTTACTGAAAGTAAACAAACAAAAAATAAATACACGATTACACTGATATAATAGACTTTTATATATATATATATATATATATATATATATATATATATATATATATATATATATATATATATATCATTATACTCTGCGCAAAAGCTTTATAATTAATATAAAAATACTAAGTTAAAAGAACAAATTTAATAATTATCAGTGACCCTATGCGCTTGTTATATATATAAATTTTATACAAAAATTAACTCTTATCTTGATAATTTGTAAGATTTATAGTTAATCTCTTTACTATTGATCTATTGATTAAAATTTACGCGATTCGCTCTGCAATTTTACGTAGGCACGTGTATGTGATGTATCGGGGGTGGGAAAAAAAGAATACATAAGCAAATCCCCTGAAATAAGTAAATCCTTCACAACCACTGACAAGGTTCTTTTATTGCGTTCTAAATCCTTAAGAATAATTTTATGGATGCAGATGCTGTGCACAGAAAAGATCACACTTTGGAAAAACCTATATATATATACTTCCAAGGAAATTAACGCTTTGATTGAGCAAGGCATTTATATACACCGGTGGCACTTCGGAGGTTAAAGTCGTGTTGTAGCTTTAGAGTTAAAGTAAAGTGTTACACTGAATTCATAACATTGTTATTGTATGGAGGGAGGCTCGAAGAAAATTATGATCGAATATTGGGTCGAAATTATTGAAAGTTTTAGAAGCACTGGCATACTTACATACATAAATATTTTTAAATTTTACATTAAATACATTCTCTTTAAATGATTAGTAAAATTAGCAAGAAAATAGTCATTTAAAACTTTTAAATTTTTAACGAATTCAATTCAACCGGTCTGTCATGCAGAGCTTAAACGTTAGAAATAGAAAATGAATAAAGCGTTTTGATCGACATTGTTTCATTATCAGAAAAAGGAGACGAAATATCAAAATGCGGTAGCAAGGAGCTTTTGAGAGAAATGATTGCTGAAACACATGCCCATTAATTTTAATAAATGTTAGTTGAGAACACATGGGAAATTGGATTCCACAATAATTCAATGACTTCTGATTAATATCTTAAAGATTATAGAGTTGATATTTTGAATTTGAATAATTCTATTTTAAGAAGTTGCCGTGAGCTGAAACGATTCCCTCATTGAGCTAAAAACATTTTATAAGCATAATTATTCTTGAGGAAATTAGATTTTTGTAATCATTTTATTTTTTTTCTATTGATGTCTTAAAAAAAGTAAATTAATAAACCCTTTGGATCAATTACTTTTACAATTCAAATAACTTATTCCTATTAAAAATGAAGGAATGGGGCTATAAACTTCACATTAATTTTTGATAATACAATATTTTTATAAAATTATTGTCGATTTACTTTTAGCTATTGAAAGAAACTGCATGTATTCTCATCTATTGGATATTGTAAATTGAATTCCAGTATTTAAAGAATAACTTTGGATCTGATTATATTTCCTCACAAATTTAGCGATAATATAAACATATTTTTCAAGTACTATGTATTACTTTATTTCCTATAAAACTCACAGTTATCATAATAATCATTATTCTATTTAACGTAAAGTGAATTTATTTAAATTTCACTTCATTTTAAATCGTTTTTAATTTACTAATTAAAGGTTTTTAAACTAATACAAAATTTGTATTATTTGTGAAACGATTGTTTTTTTAAACTTTTTTTCTCTTTCTTTCTTTCTTGCATTTAGGTTTAAAATTAAGCAGCATAGAAATTATAATAAACATATCGACATGATTTTCTAAAAAAATTTCCATTAAAGCTAAAGATTTTTTTTTCTATTTCATTTAACAGTTGAAGAGAAATGCTGACTAATTGGAACTCTTAACACTTTCTGGATCAACAACTGTATCTAAAGTTGGATTAATAGCATCATTGTTAATTAAAACATCATCCTCAAGAAATTGATCTAAATCAGCTGTCCTGATGTGGGACGTTCCAAAATGACGTTAAGGCATTTTGTTTCACATAAAACTTTTATTGCCGAAAAAATGCACCATAGCATCAAGAAATATGTACCTTGCACTATTTTTCGACATATTTGCCACCAAAATTGAGACAATTGTATTAGTTATTAATAAGTTTTTTAAAAAAAAATATCCTCTGGCAAAACTTAGTACCTTTCAATACAAGGATTTGTCACATAGCCTGCAAAGTTGCTATTATTCGTAGATAGGGATAGACATTCACTTCAACTTTCATCCTTCATAGTCTGTCTTCCTTCACTGAACTCACAACATCTTGTACTAATCATTAGGTAACGGTAAAGGCTAACATTTACGTAGAACCTTAGAGAAAGCTCTATTATCCACTCATCGAAATCAGTTGAAAAAAGAATAGTTTGTTGAAGTTACATAAAACTAGATAGCAGTCCACATTGAATGCAGCCCAGCAATGTTGGTGGAGAGGTGAGTAGGGAACCACTCTCCCAGTTGGTTTAGTTTCGGCTTCGCTTTCGAGAGTGAGTGGAGAGAAAAGGTCACATGTCAATGACAACCAAGACCGTCTTTCAACCGGCTGCCGTACCTTGACTGAACGAGGAGAGAAAGGATGATTTCCTTTAATAGAAAAGGAAAGATAATAAGAATCTTTATTAAAAGGATAAAGAGAATATTAAAAATAATATTCTCTTTAATACTTTCTATTAAAGAAAGTATGTTTGGTTATTGAAAATTTCTTGGTAGAAAGTAAGAAGGAAAATAAGTTCGTAGAGGTGGGAATGAAGTCTTGCAAAAGAAAACAACTAGTGATAAAGGCGATATGTACTTTTCACCGTACACGGACAGTGGGTATTTATGGATGACAGGCACACGTGTTAATTCGTACTTGATACTTTTGTTTACTTCAACACTGTCTACACACATCCGCCAGCTATTGTGGCATACACGAGAGTAACCAAGGGTACGACAGTCTATTGTTACTCTCTCTCTTCTTCGATGGTTTGCAATTTAATTTCTCTTACATTAACCAGCCATGAATGTGGTTTCTTAGGGCTATTTCTGTTTCACTTGTTGTACCTTTTTTTTAAAAAAAAGAGTGACAAAACTTATTTTTGTAGCTTCCCACGGGGTATATATATATATATTCTTGAGCCTGCTTCTCGGTCTCCGAAAAAAGTAATTTAAGTAGGACACGCGTATAAAGCTTTAAATACCACTGATCTAAATCAAAAGCAATGGTAAATGGAGTAAATTTTAAAAGTATTAATATCTCTGGAGATTTTCTATATGCAAGTTATCTTAACAAATTTATATGGACATGTGTATACAAGAAATATTTAGCCAATTCAAAAACCGTAGAAATTTAAAATCACATGAAAAGGTAATCCACTACAAAAAGATTGAAAGAGTTAATAATCCTAGCATAAGTCATATTGTTGTTACGTTTATTTTAAGTCTTAAATTACTTCAATGAACTTTAAAATCAATTCTAATTTTTTTTAATAAATGAAATGAATTTCTGGTGATTTATCCCGCAATTTTGATTTGGGTCAATCATCGCATTCAATACATACTGCTTTAGCTGTCTTTACACTAAAGTCTCATGAAGTTTCACTAAAGAATCGATAAAAATGCTCTTCTCAGCTGGATAAACGGAAATGAACTTATTCTTTTAGTTTTGCTTCTTATGTGTGTTAACAAATATTCACTAAAGAAAAAAGAAAAAACAAGTTATAACTAATGAAGTAAAAATATAATATAGAGCTAAACACATAACAATATAGAAGCATTTGTTATGTATATGAATTACCTTATAATATGGAATATATGCTATGTATTAAAAATACGTAGATAATTATACTCAAATATAATCAATATGGTGAATAATAATAATACAATAATTATGATTAATACTATTATTTTCTATAATATGAGTAATAGTTAATTTCTCAATCTATAATATAAGCATAATACTTAATTAAACATATTGTTAGATTGTAATAACACAAATATATACCTTCTATAAGGGAAGAATTTAGTATACCTTACGTTATCTTGTTAGCTCAAATAGGAGTAAACATAGTTGTTGATTAGCTTAAACGAAAAACGTTTCATTGCTATGAGGTATTAGTTAGAAAACATTAAACTTACATGTTATTAATGTATTTAATCTCTGTAAACATTTATACAATCGTCATAGACACTAAGTTAAAATATACAGAATGAAATGGTTTTGTTTACGTACAAGATAACAGATTTTATACATTAAGAATATTTGCTGTATATAAATATTAATAATATAAGAGCAAAGTACAATAAGCTATTTGATATTATTATTGAAAACAAATCAGGTTATTTATGTATTTATTTATTTATTTGATTAATAAGCACATTTACAATTTATTAGCAGAATGTTTTTCTAGCAAAATCTGATAATACAGTTACATTTCTTTAAAGTAAAATAAATATTTATGTTGAAATGAAAATAAATGAAATAAGAATAAAAATGAATATACAAGTAGAAAAAAGAGATATTCTTTTCAAAGTCCCCATTCATTCACTTCTAAAATTAGGATTCTTGTTGTTTGAGTAGGCACGTTTACTAAGAATATGGCATTACAAATGCTATAATCCTGGTATGATTTCGCATTTTTATAATAAAATTGATAATTATTCTATTACACGCAAATTTTTTATTTCAATTACAATTTAATTCATAAATTCTAACATATATAATTTTCTTTCATTCTAATTCTATTGGAAACTTTAAACAGAGAATTATACTTAAAGACTTCGCAGTTCGCTTAAACCTCAAAATGACATTAATGTAATTTATTAAAAAATACCCAATGCACACACACAAATTGACATAAATTAACATTTTCGTAAGCAAATTCGAATCTTTGAAATCATGCTTTTTTTATAAATATATTTAAAAATGCATTTTTTCACACTTGTTTAAAGCATGCCATACGCGTGATTATACTAATTCAGTTACAATGAGTCACGTAAATGAGTAAAGCTACCATATAATTAATATTGACAAAACTTTAAAAATAAATTAGGTAAACATTGTATTTTTATGGAATACTTTTACATTCCATTAAATAAATCTTAATAATCTTTCTTCAAATCTGAAAAAATTGGATCATTTAAACTATCTTACAAGTAGTTTAAAAAGTGAAAAATAATGAAAAAGTTGAAGCTATTAATTCTAAATTGTGGGGCTAATAATTTTCTTTCATAAAATAGGCTTATAATCATATTCAATGCAATTAATAAGATATATCAATTCAGACGTATTATACTGAAATTCTCCCAAGCATATCATAAAGAAAGTGACAAATTTTGGGTTGTCTGGGAAGTTCTTGACGATTCGTAGATCGAATAAGGACATGCTTGAATTCAGAAAAATGATGGAAAACAAGTAACGTGTTAACGCATTCTAATAGACAGAACTTAAGGCATATTCGGATAAAGAGCTAACTATGGTACATTAATTATTACCACTTTAATACTCCTTGAACAAGAAATGAAAAAAAATACATTCCAGGCATTGAAAATTTTTCTTTCACTGGAAAGACGAAAGCGCTACACAGAATGCAAACAACATATGAACTGCTTATGGTGATGATGCTGTAGCTGAAAAAACTGTGTGGAAGTAGTTTGTGGAAGTATTGGTTTCAACTCCCAAAAGATCAATAACGCCCAGGTAGGCCCTATATTAAGATTAAAAAACAACTGAAGAAAAATCAAATCTAAATATCAAAATTCATCATCCACATTCAATTTCTGAAATTTGGCTTCATAAATCATTTTGATCTATGGATTGCCTACGATTTAGACAGAGAAAAAATGTGATGCACATTATTTCCATTTGCGACTCGCTCTGTAAACATTACACGGAGACACAATTTTTGAAGAAAATACTGATGGAGAGGGTTGAAAGCTGAATTATTTATAATAATATTGAGCGAAAAAGTTCTGGTAGAAAATGGAACTAAGTACCTTAAGCCACTCTAAAAGGCAGTGTCCATCCAAAAGAGACCATGATTTGTGTTTGGTGAGATTTGAAAGGAATCATGCATTAAGACAGTGTTATTCAAACTTTCAATATTTGAGACCCAATATTCAATAATAATTTTCATCGCACCCCCTTCTATACAGATAACAATTCATTGAATTCGTTAACACTATATTAAATCTACAATACGACTTAAACCTCTTAAGTGCCACCGGCGTATATATACGTCTTTACGAAGTCCTATCTTTTCCGTACAGTGCTATCTATAAAATTATTCCGAAGGCTTTGGAATACAATAAAAGGACGTCGGTAGGGTTTGCGAAGATTTACTTAAATATCACAGAATTTTCTTATATTTATTCATTTTCTTCCCTCCCCCCCCCAATACAATACAACACACACACACTCTTTCGTGGAAAACGGAAGCATTGAGGAGTGAATCGTGTAACTTTTAATCGGCAGTTAAGTGATTAATTATAAACCGTACAATTTTTTATGATGAGCTAATTTTTGTACATAAATTTATATATGACAAGCCCATGGGGGTCACTGGTACTTAATTAAGCTTGTTCTTAACTTAGTATAGTTAAATTAATTATAAATTGCATTGTGAAGCCTTGATACATTTATAAGTATATTATAACTGCGTATTATATTTTTATTACGTCACAGAGTATATTTTGTGTTTATTTGCTCTTTCAGTAAACTAATAATATTTTAAAATAATCTTTTGTTTTCGTCTTTTCAATATGCTTGCACAACCCTCGTAAAATTATCACGCCCCCCCCCCCATGGGCTCACCCTAAAGTTTGAGAAACGCTGCATTAAAAGCTTTTGCCAAACAATAAACGAAAAAAAAATAAGCCCAATATTTAAATTCGAATAAGCAATATTGTCAGTTAGACGAATTAAAGAGACATAATTGGGAAAAAACGTCCAGAAAAAGCTAATCGGTAGTGCATCGTGTTTCATTAGAATAATGTGTGGTCTTGTGTGTTTTTGATAACTTGACAAAAGTTGTTGGAGCTCGGATGGGATCGAATCCAGGGGTTTTCAAAATGTAGACCATGGACCATCGGGGGTCCCCAACGCCTTTCTAGGGGATCCGCAAAGGAGTTTTATTAATGTTGTGATTTTTATTTTTTTGCAGATTCTGAAAGGTCTTGTGGAAAATTAAGAGATGTACGATCATAGACTAGATAACTAAATTGCCCCCAATGAAGAAACTGTACAAGAACATGTATTTCTATCAATAGTAATCATGAATCCCTGCGACAAAATATTACCCAGAATTTAGGGATGAGAAAAAAATATGTTATCGATATCGACGATACTTCTAACATCCAACGAAACGTGACAGGCTTTTTAACTCCATCCCAAAAGAAGATTTCTTGCAAAGTTTCCATAACATGTATAGCAGATCTCATCGGTGCATAATTATGGGAGGTAACTATTTCGAAGGACAGAAACTTTCGTTAATATTTCATCTACGTTAATGTTACAGGACTATTCTCCGAACTTTCTTGTCAAAGGTTGTATATTCACTATACCTTGCATCCACTAATATCCACCTATTTCGATTATAATCAAATTTATTTAAGAGAAAAACTTCAATTATTTGATCTAAATAATAAATTACGTAGAACCGGTTCCTCTCTCATTGAAACACATGATTGATTCTGGAAGGAAAGCATTTTAAGGTTGTCCCAAAGAAACATGAAAAAAATTCGAAGAACAGAACTGCATTTGTTTAATTAAATAAAAGTATACTAACATTTTTAACTCTCCTGCGTTACAATTTTCCTTTAAAATTGGCACGTATTTTCCCGACAGACCAATATGTTGCAAGACCAATAACAGAAGTTTTAAAGCAAATATTATCTTTTAACTTTATTTTTTTAATTATTCTCTTAAAGGCCTTCCTAAAATTATCTTTAAAAAGCTATTATTTCTTAAAGGCCTTTCTAAATTGATCCGGAAAAAACAGAATGTGAGTTTTACTTTTAATTTAATTAGGAATAAAATGAACTACTTTTAGGACATTTTTCTTCCTGAACTAATCAGTGTCTTCCCTTTCTATCTCAAATATACAAGTTTTACATTTCTTAATTAATTAATTAAATTTTAGTTTCCGAAAATGCTCAAAAATTGGCTCTTGCAAATAGGTCCATCTATTTCTTGCGTTTTTACTTTTTTTATTGACCTAAGAAGGAGCCTTTTATTTTTTAAAAAAAAATAAAATTGCTCATCTGATACTTTCAATAACCTTAGTGTTAAATATTCATGAGTTTTCTGAGAATTTTTAGTTAAATACCACAAATAAATTATCAGAAATCGTTTAGTTTATTATGTATTATGCCCAAATAATGGATTGAAATTCATGAAGGAAATGAAGATAATTTAGATTTTTATTAGTACCCTCGTGTCTTCAAAGGTTATACTTATAAAAAATCCTTTTTCAATTAGGAATTATAAATAATTCATCAAAAGATGACCCGAAGATCTAAATTGTCTAAAAGAAATAATCAGAATTATTATGATATGAAAAGAAAAATTCTTTTAACAACTGTTCTTTTCCTTGCTTTTGTTTGCACTGCAAATGAAAAAAAAGTTATCGATATTCTTACACAAATATTTTTTTTTATTCCACTTGTAGATAATAAGAAAAATTCGACAAAATTTAAAATGCTTAAAAAGGTAAGGAGGTACTCTGGCTTGTGATAAAAAAATTATTTTAAGTGATTACTTTTTGAATGAATAAAATTTTTTAAGAAATGCAAATATTTTGTGTAGATTTAATATTTTTATATCCAAAATCTTTTTTTTTAATTTCACATCTTGATTCAATTTTTTTATTCCAACAACGAAAAGAAAATTAATTCTTATTACACAACTTGCTTGATATTGATCTTTTCCCCCCTGAAATTAAATCTTGATTTTTAAGAAATTAAATCTTGACTTTTCCAAATTTTTGTCATTTGATTTGCAGAATGCTCTTGATCCTTTAATGTATCTTTTTAAACTTCAAAAATATTAAGATTTATATATATATATATAAAATATTTTAAAAACTTAAGATGATTTAAGTTATTGTATTAACATTGTTTATCTTAAGAAATCAATTTTGTTGAAGTCCATTTGTTTGTTAAACTTCATTTCTGAGGACAATAATTATCCTCTAAGAATATGCAGCAGTTTTATAACGGTAATTGTAGCTTCAGTTATTTTTTTAAAATTAAATTTTAAATTTCTTCGTATTTCATATTTATAATCACTGCTGGGATTGATTTAATAACATGACCTATTATTTTCTTATATAAACTTATTTTCAGGTATACTTTATAACATGCATCTCCAGTTCATTTTAGCTGAAAAGTGTGTTAGTTCACTAACAATAATGACTGAAATTTTTAAATCCGGCACAAGAATGAATGAATATTAACGTCGCAGAGTTCAGCTACACGAAGGTTTTTGGCTATGGACCACGTAATTTTGAACTATGATCAAGTGACGTGGACGACATCTGAGCTGGCATCCCTTCCGCTAACTACCACACCACACCATAGGGAGGACGTTTCAGCTCTCGACAGATTTAACGTGCATCGCTACCCTACAGAGCGGGTCTTTAGTGGTACTGGGCTCGAACTCATGACATGCCTGCCATGATCCGATACCCTGTCCACTGGGCTACTGCAGCCCCATTCGGGCACAAACATACGGTTCTTAGAGATATCTTATATATTTTTAAAAAATTATTTAATATAAACTGCTGTTTGTAAAAAATGCATCACCATAAAGAAATCATCAGAATTAAACGGAATTTAATGAACAAATAACTTGTACTAGATCAAATAAATGACGAAGTTTTCAAAGAAAAAAAAACAATATTAAAGGTCTGAAATCAATATTTGGTGTAGCCACCACGCGCTGCAATCAGTGCTGCTATACGACGTGAAATGGAGTAAAACAGGTCTTGAATGTCTGCTTGTGGTAAAGAATACCATATTGCTTGTATGCGTAGCAAAAGTTCGTCCTTTGAAGCTGCAAGATGCGGATCATGAGCAAGAAGCCACCCAACCAAATCCCACTCGTGCTCAATAGTCGACATATCCCGCAAGTAAGCAGGCGAAGGAAGAAGTTGCAGTTGCTGGGCTGAACAAAAGTCTCGAACAGTCCTTACACCATGTGGCCATGCATTATCCTGCCGAAAGATAGCTTCAGGGATGCCTTAAATGAAGGGAACGACTTCCGGCTGAAGCACTTCACGGACATACCTGATGTTATTAAGATTACTCTCAATTCGTTGCAAATCGAATTATCCATGATACGAAATAGCACCCGAAATCCTAACTCCGGGTGTTAAGCCACTATGTCGTTGGATAATGCACTCTGGTAGGCAGCGTTCACCGGCACAGCGTCTAACATGAATGCGGTCAGCATGGTCCCGCAAATTGAAGCGTGATTTGATTCATCTGAAAAGACAAACTTGGTGCAAATCTGTTCGCCAAGTTCTGTGCTCATAAGCGCATTCTGTCGATAGTTTGCCGTGAGAGAGATCCTGTATAAAGGTACCCTTGGACGCAATTCACGGTGCAGCAGACTTCGACGAATTGACGAAGCCGACATTGGTACACCTGCAGCAGTAGACCAATGAGCTGTCAACTGCCTGGAGGAAGCTGTACGGTCACTCACCGCTATACGGAGTAGGTGTCGATCGTAGCCCTTTAACGTCACTATCCACCGTCCACTACTAGTTTTTCAGTTGTTTGGTGCTCGTCGGTCTACTGCTTCCAAACTCGCATTACTGTGGAACTGTTCCGCTGCACACGAGCTCCTACTGCGTGGTAGGAAAATCCCCCTTCTCAAAGACCGATAATCATCTCCCGTTCAAACTCTGTAAGTTGTTGAAATTTCTCCTTGTTTCGTCGTGGAGGCATACTTATGTCTCATTAAGCGTTCACCACTAACAAATAATCATTAACTATTTTCTACGTCCCGCTACAGCCTTCTATTTATACGCTTTCAGCATCAGTTCAGAGGTCGCTGTGGACGCCACATATACGCAGTGGCTCTGATACTTTATATTTGTTTATTTAACATCCTATAATTGATATCTGCAGCAAAGGTCATTTAATTCTGATGATTTCTTCATGGTGTTGCATTTTTTTACAAACATCAGTGTACTTTTATTTTGAAAAAAAAATGAAAAGTTGAAAATAATGCTTTTATTTTTTAATTTATTTTGTTAACAAAGATTACATTTTAATAATATCTAAAGTAAAATAACAAATATTTTTGAAAAAGGGGATACAATTTGAAACTTTATCATTTCTCAAAATAAAAAGAGAGGGGGAGGGGTTATATGTCTGTAAATTTTTATATTGTAAAAAGGTACTTGAAAACATAACACAAAGGGAAAACATTTTTAAAAAAGCAAAACACTTTTTTTTTAATTCAAAGCTGTTGAGATAAGTATTTACAAACAGTATAATGGATTGATTGTCAATGACAAAAACGCATCTTCAATACTTTGACTTGGCCTTGTTTTCTTAGCTATAAGGGGGCCCTGTGCTTTCTCGAACCATACGAAAGCACCTGGTGGAAGGACATTTAGGATCGCGGTGCCCATTACATCTGCTGCCCTTGACGCCCACACATCAATTCCTCCGTTTGGAGTGGTGCCGTGCACGAGGAAACTGGACTGCAGCGGAATGGAACCAAGTCGTCTTTAGCGACGAATCCAAATTCAATCTCATCCGTGATGACATTCGTGTTCGTGTGTGGAGATCCCGTGGTGAACACGTCAAGCTTGCCTTTGCTTTACAGCCACACACCACTCCCACAGCTGGTGTGATAGTATGGGGTACCATTGCCTACAATAAACGGTAACCCCTAGTACTGATCTGTGGCCTCATGACAGCCCAACGGTATGTCCATGACATCCTGCAACCGCATGTGTTGCCACTCATACAACGGCTCCCAGGAGCCCTTTTTTAACAAGACAATGCTCGGCCTCACAGAGCAAGGGTGTCTCAAAACTGTCTCCTAACTCTTACTACCCTTTCTTGACCTGCCCGATCCCCAGATTTGTCTCCAATTGAGCATATCTGGGATCATTTAGGACGGCGAGTTTGAAAGAACCAGAGGCAAGGTTACAGCAAATATGGAACGAAATGTCTCAATGCATCATACAGAACTTGTATGCTTCAATGCCCGATTGTATCACATCGTGCATTCGCGCTACAGAGAGTTCAACAGGTTATTAAATCCTCCATTCTTTTTCCCTTTTCTCTAAAATAATTGATTATTTTCTTTGATTTTCTAATCATTTATTTACATCATGTTGATACTTCTATCGTATTATACCATATTATATAAAATTTCGTTTCATTTTGACGACTCCTTCTTGGTGGACTAATTTTTTGTCCATGAGTGTATATAAAGTAAGAAAAAGTAACCATAGTAGTAAAATAGCGAACTGTTGGCCGTAGGAACCAAAAGTATAAGTTTGAAAAATATTTACCTGTAATCTCCCCATACTACTGGGCTATAAGAAAAGGAGAAAATAATATAAATATGTTATTACTGGAAAATAAAAGACACTAATACTATTATTAAGTAAAATATCACTGGACAAATTAAAGTGAAAACTACTTACTTAATATTGAAGTTAGAAATATTATGAAGGAAAAATTATTAAATAAAGAATGTATACTACCTCAACACATCGCCATGTTAATATTTCCCGCCAAAACAAATCGAATTAGGAGCAGCACCAGATAAAAATAAAAAGTAGGAAATAGTACGATCAATTCTAAGTAAACTACTAAAAAACCTAAAATACTTAAAAACCTAAAATATTTATAGGAAATTTTGGGAATGAAAAGGACTGCCAATGATACATAGCAATTCAATACAATCATATTAAAAAAATATACAATTTTACTAAACATGTAATACCTTCTTGTGACTGTGTAGGAAATGAAGTAACAGTATATTTAAAAATTGATAAGAGGAATGAATACTATTAAAGGTAAAAAAAATAGAAGAAAACTGAAAACGAGAATGCAAGTACTATTAAAATTTGTCATTATACTTAAACCCATCAGAATTGTAATACAATTCTATACATATTATCCATAGTTGTATATATATTATAAAATACAATCGTGTATTGTAACACATAATTGTGTGTGTTTGGGGGGTGAACAATGATCAATGCATGTTTACATTATTAAATTTATAGCGATATTTTGAAAGCTCATTGACTCTGAATTAGAATCTATATTTATGAATGACATTTTGAATGTTTACAATGTATATAATTCGGTTGCACTTCAGATGTATGATAAATTGCCAAACAAATATCGTGAGTTCAAATATTAAATGTATTAGTAGGCTGACAATGTTTTAAAAGCTCCTTGTTTCATTAAATCACCAGGAAAGCACGTTCACAACTTGGATTAATTGGACCTTAAGCCTGGATTAATTAGAAGCAAAGCAATCCAAAATATATTGCAATACCGATTGACATTGAAAAATGGCGTATTGCGAAGTTCTACAAATTAGTTTTCGTTGTAAAGATGTCATTTGATTTTACTAAATTTGCTCCAAATAATACCCATATCTGCAGTGGATTCAAAAATATGAAAAATAAGACAATATTCAAAAAGGGGACAAAGAGAAAAGAACTGGATTTTACTAACTATAATTCTTTCATCTTCATCGTGTTGTTAATTATTTGTAATTGATTATCGTTTGGCTTTCACACATTCAGATGTCTTAAAAAATTTCTTAAACATTAGAACGCGCTTCAAAATGATGTTGTATTATGCCAATTGTAGAATTTTAGCTCTTTGTTAACGATAAATTTTGAATTATGAAACACAAAGTTATAGTTATTTGTTGTTGAGCGCTTGATGACTTTAGTGTATTTTCTTTATAAAAGTAATAGTTTTCTGATAATTTCTATTTAACAGGTCTTTTTTAAAACTTCTGTTTATAATTTAAAAGTAACAGTTATTAATTTGAAGAAAATAATTTGTTCTGAGTATAATTTTAAGTATACTAAATTATAGTTAAAATATTCGATCGGTTCATTAATGACGAATATTTTTAATATTTATATTATGAAAATTTTGAATTTTATCAGCAAAATTTTAATTTAATTAAAATTAATAATACTTTATTAGCATGACATATTGTCAAAGTAAAAAGAAACAAATGTTAAATCTAATCCGACAAACCAACTGGTTCTTCTTTAAGCATTAGATATTTTTTAAAGTAATTATTGGTACATTTTAAAGTTGCCTGATGGAACAAAGACATTATAAATTAGTGCAATGTCTGAGAATTTCAATTTCAAATTATGCTCTAAGTTTAAATATATCTTCGCATTTATCTGCCATTAAATACATTTTCAATATCACTCCACACATATATAGACAGGATGTCCGGGCTTAAAGTATCCAAAAGTAATGGCTTATTATTACGGAACTACCCATCAGAATGTAATAAACTGTTCATCCACGGATTGGAAAAACCTAGATTTTTTGGGTCTAGTCCGATCGACCGAATGTGAACGCATTAGTCGGCAATCGTAGACGATAAACTTTTTTACACTGACTTCATTAGTAAAGATGTGGATGCCACAGTAAAAGGTGCAGTGTTAACTTTGGTTAACGGTATTTAAACCAGTCACGCGTGTATAATGGCGTGTTCGAACTGAATGGAATGTCGTTACTGGCATGCCTAACAGACTTATCAGGACTCCAACAAAATAAATCACGCACATGATCAACAGTGTTTTCTATCACAAAAACTTAAGAATACTTACCAGTTTGAGATATCAAAGTACCCGTCTCCTTTAATGTTCTTCCCCGTTGGTGGATAGATTTTGATGTCGGAGGGTTGACATTCCATTCGGTTTGAACACATCGTTGCGCACGCGTGACTGATTTACATACCGTTAACCAAAGTACGCATCTTTACTAATGAAGTCAGTGTAGAAAGTTTATCGTCTGCGATTGCCGAATATTGCGCTCACGTGCGGCCGATCAAACTAGACCCTAAAAAGCTCGGAGGGTCTTCCAATTCACAGATAATTAGTTTGTTACATTCTGAAAGGTAGTTCCGTAACAATAAGTCATTACTTTTGGATACTTTAATCCCGGACACCCTGTATTATGTGGAAGGGTTATAAAATTTTAATAAATTTTTCTTTGACAAAACAGCATATTCATTTGTTACACTGAACCACATACTAGTTAAAGGGTAATGTGTAAAAATAACTTTTAGAGAACTGTCTCAAGATAACTCAACGCGAGTTTTCTTTTTTCAATAAAGTTAGAGACGTCAGTTCTTAATCTCCTTGAAAAAGATAACGGATCCAGTTCTTTCGGAGAAATTTATTCCGTCTATTCCAAAAATAATCATCAAAATTAATTAATTCCTTGATAAAGTTATTAGATGTATTTACTGTGCGGCGTTTTTTTCCAAGTACGAGGGCTGTTCAGAAAGAATCGAGACTGAATTTATTATATTTATTCCAGAAAACTCCTAGCGGAAGGACTGTGCGCATCATGCGCGTGCATATTTCACCTTGTCTCACAAAAATCGACAGGTCTGTACAGCGCTCCGTTCAGTCACACTGACTTCTTTCACGTGGAGTGTTTGTGTGCGTTCGTTGAAAAAAGAAAATGTGGGAAAACACGAATCAGCGAATCTGTATCAAGTTTTGCTTTAAGCTCGGTAAAACGGGCACCGAAACCTACGAGATGATGAAAACAGCTTTTGGAGATGAGGCGATGAGTCGTGCTCGGGTTTTCGAGTGGCCCCGGCGATTCAAAGAGGGTCGTCAATCAGTGAAGAGTGATCCCCGTTCTGGACACCCGTCCACCTCTCGCAATGAGGACAATATTGCACAAGTAAAGGCTGTGGTGCACTATTATCGTTGTTTAACAGTCCGAGAAATTGCAGAGGAGTGTCACATTTCCGTAGGATCATATGATGAAATTTTGAGAAAGGACGTGAACTTGCGCCGAGAGTCTGCAAAGTTTGTGCCGCGTCTCCTCACTGAGGATCAGCAATTCCAACGACTGACAACATCATCTGATTTGTTTCAAAGTGAAATCGACGATCCGGAGTTCATGAAGCTCATCATCACTGGGGATAAAACGTGGGTTTACGGATATGATCCCGAAACAAAACAGCAGTCGTCACAATGGAAAACCCCCGGATCTCCTCGGCCAAAGAAAGACCGGCAGGTGCGATCAAAGATCAATGTCATGTTGATTGTGTTTTTTGATGCAGATGGAATTGTTCATCATGAGTACGCTCCCCAGGACCAGACAGTGAACAAGGAATTCTACTTGGACGTCATGAGGAGATTAGGAGAGGCTGTTCGCAGAAAACGACCGGTGTTGTGGGCGTCCTCTCGCTGGATGCTTCATCATGACGGAGCCCCAGCGCACACCGCCATTCTTGTGCAGCAGTTCCTGACAAAACACGGAACAATCCAAGTAGCAAATCCTCCCTACTCGCCGGATATGTCACCTCCTGATTTTTTCCTCTTTCTCAAGATCAAGAACACCTTAAAAGGACACCGGTTTCAGAACATTGAAACCATAAAACAGAATTCGACACAGCAGCTTCAGGTCATCCCAAAGTCCAGAAATGTTTCGAGGACTGGAAACAAGTATGTTACTGCCAATGGGCAAACCAAGTTTGCTGCTGCCAATGGAGCATATTTCGAAGGAGATTGACTCAAAACCTGTTTATGTATGTATGTTTTTGCATAATAAATTCAGTCTCGATACTTTCTGAACAGTCCTCGTATACACTGCGTTACCTTTCGCATGTGGTTAAATCAAATTTTGTGCTATTGTATGAGCCTATCAAAATCTTGCCATTTTATAACTCACTCGAAATAATGCATCAAGAGCTATTTTACTGTCTTCCTTTGAAGCTATTAGGAAAGATGACATATTGCATTTTCTAATATCAGCTAATTTTCTTTGAAATACTCAACAGATTTATTTTTATGATGGAATGTTTTGTTTCCAGGTCAACCCGAAGATGCTATATTTTTAAAATGCTTTTTAAAAAAACTTCGCTATTAGAGATTATGCAAAGAAGCTTAGCCGCTCCCCTTCAATAATTGGAAAATCATTTTGTCTCCCACATATTTCCGCCGTTTCATATTCAATAAGGCTTTGTTTCGCAATCGTGTGAAAGGGTGGCTTGCTACATTTTTCGGTGTCACCCCCTCGTGTTGCTTCAAACATAAATACCGAAGATGATGACTAAACAATCGACTAATTTCCCATATTCTATTAAATTTTATTTAACTTTTATTTTTAACCATCGATCCGTAATGAAATTAGTGTACAATAATTACTACCCCAAGCCATTATGAACTTGCTGAGCGCGTTTGCCTCAATCTCTCCCTTAATGTTTCAAACGTGTGTATCGCGTTCTAAAGTAATTGTCTCTTTTACTAATAGATGACAGCACTAGACTGAATGATAGAGATTCGAATACACCATTTAACAATCACATCTCGTGTCCTATGTGTGTTTCAGGGTCTTTTCTTCTCCTTAGAAGATAGCACCTGTGTGTGTTCGTGTCTGTGTGTGTGTTTTTTTTGTATTTTTATTTTAATTGCAAAGCTTTTTTTTCAGTATTCTTCCGCCAATTCTCAAGAATTTTGGGGAAGAGACCTTTTTGAACATGTTTTTTTGTTTAATTTGAAAATAAAATTCTTGTCGGAGGTTCGGATGCAGCTCTTAACCCTTTGGGTGAGCTCGATTCTCTGGAGTAAGTAACTAAGTACTTTATTTTTAATTGTGAAATCATGTTAGTTTCAGGCTTTTGAAAACTGGCGATTGAGATGTCAAGCGACAACAATCTGTATATTATGTAAATATATATATACATGAATCTTTAAAAAAAATTCTATTCTTTAGTATTAATTATTTTGATTAACTCATTGTTTATAATATATTATTATTTATGATTTATTATTTTAATCATATTATTGGGGTTACACAACAACTACTGTACTAAACTCATATTTTTTAAAATAAAAAGGGGGGGAAGCTTCCTCTAATACACGCTTTTTCAAATAAAAAAAAACGCCTTGAAGGAAGCGAAAAACTCTAACGTTGGTAGAAATTACGAATGGTTAAAACTCAATGGATTATTTACTTGAGAAAACTTTAAACAAAACTACCATAGAATGTTATTAATCGCAAACTAAACAACACATAGTTTAAAAGTATCTGTATGAGCCAATGCCAACACTCTTCTCCCTTATCCAGTGGTAAAGAAATCCCATCTCAGGAAAATAACCTTACCGTCTGCTTTGCTATCCAAACAGGAACAGACGTCGCTTGAAGAATAGATTGTGAAGGTAAAGAAACATCCCGTCTTGTTTCCTTTTTAGTGGCTTGTACCGCCTTGGTGATCGTGCTACGATAACGTACTTTTTAATATCCGCCGTATCAAAGAACGTTTTATTTATTTTTTTGTCTTCGATTTATTTACAATGCAGTATACATTTGAATGTAATTTTAATATTTTCTCGATATTATTACTGCACTGGTTTTTAATATTTTTACATATTTTGTTTATTATCTCTACAACTGCTGGACAGAGTTTAATGCAATTTGGTATATACATAGGGCTAATATAATGCAAAGAAAATAAATAAATAAAACACTATTCAACAGTTAAAATACACACGCATGATCATGCATAACACTCATCTAAGTCAAAAGATATGAAACAGCAGTTGCAGAATAGAACAAAGGAAAATGGTTAATATATAAAGGGTATGTGGTCCTCTCTTTCAAATAAAAAAGTCTCCCGCCGTATTTTTAAACTAGAAGTAAGGGAATTTATGAGATCCTGTGACAATTATTCACTCTTGTCCAGCCACTGTGTTATCAGGCCTTCGATGGTTCTCAGAGCGGAGTTGCGAGTTAACATGCTCTCCCCACAACATCCCAGGCATGCTCTATATGGATGAGCTCTGGAGATCTAGCAAGCCAATACATTAGTAGAATATTCTCACGTTCCAGAAATTCGTGGACCAGACGAGGTCTATGTATATCTCTTTACCATCAAATAATATAAAATCAGGGGCAACTGCACCCATAAAAAGGCGAAAATAGCGCTCCAAGACTACATTCCTATGGCTCAGGCATCCCAATGCATCTTTCAAGAACATGGAGGTTTGTGCGAAAAATGAACGTGATGCCTTCCCAGACCATCAAGACTTCGTTATTGCAATGGTCGATTTTTCAGACATCGGAGGGTCCCTGGCGGGTACCTGGTTCTCTCCATATATTCTCGCCATACTTTCGCGTGCGCGTGTAATATTAAAAAATTTAAACTTTCTTTTCAGAGATTTATTTATTTCATCAAGATTTTGAGCTGTCCAAGATCTCGCGTGATAAGTAATGCAGCATTTTTCCGCCCAACAGAAAATATACATTTAAATACAACTTTATCTGATAAAAAAAAACTGCCACGTTCATATATTTTAAAAGAAGATGATATGGTGTACTGCATCATACAGTTATTCTGACCAATCACAGTAGCTACTAGCAGAAATCATTTGATTCATGTGAAAAACGCTTTTGTGTTATGCCCTAGACGGTGCGTATGGTTGTCCGCGTGTATTTCATTAGCTGTGTTTATGGTGTCGCTTTATTTATGTAAAATATAAAATATGCAACTAAAATACAAAGAATTTTCATCCTCTCAACTACTACAACATGTTAAATGATTTTTCTAGTAAAATGTCTTAAGTGAATTAAAATCTTTACACACATATATATATATATAAATTTACAAAAAAATTTTTAATTTTAAACACATTTTCATCAAATGTTGGAATATTTTATTTTTTCAGACTTGAAGAATATTTTATGTTTTCCAAAATTGAAGAATGTTTTACATTTTCCAAACTAGAAGAATTTTTTATATTTTCCAAAAAATTGCTGAAGCAGGTATCTTAAATATGTTTCTATTTAATAAACTACAAATTCAAAATTACTAAATTTGTAACAACATTTATAGACAAACAAAGCTACAAAGTAGGAATTTCAGACTTTTCAATACTCTTGGAGGGAAATACAGCTATAGCACCAGTAAAATGTATTTAATTTCAAAGTTTTTAGTTCATTTGCTAGAAAATACTTGTAATGACACGTGTGTAAAATGTCATACAGTTTTATACAATCTTATTATTTCTTAAAATAATACTTTTATAAGTTATCCTAAAATTTATATATATATATATATATATATAAAGTAAAACAGTTGTAAGGAAAATAGATCTGAACTTCATAAAGGCAACTTTCTAAGCAAATTATAAACAGGATATAATTAAGACTTTTATATTTAACACCTGTAAACTTTGTTACTATGTTAAACTTTCTTTTTCTTGCCCTATTTTTCTAGCAGATTTTGTGTCGAGTAAAGAACGTCGTTACAGGTAATTGACTCGAATGATGTCAAAAGAACTTGTGCTCAAACAGGGCATCGCAACCTTTGAAAACACCTTACAAAAATCGAAATCTATTAAAAATAAAGACTGCAATTTGTCACCGAAGGAAAATGCTTTTAGGTGTATAAAAGGTTTTTTTTTTCGAAATAATTTCCTGTTAACAGCCGTTAAACGACTCGTTTGAATTTTACGTTCTTCCCTTAAAGGCATTTATGAAATAACTTCTTATCTCAGTGTATAAAGTAAACAGGTAGTATTACGTTTATTTGTTTTATGTAATAGCTGAAACTCTTGTCATTGAACTGTTTACCATTGACTTTTGTTCCTTGATATGTATCCGAACAACCATTTCCTGCTGGACACATATTGGTTTCAACAAGACATCAACAGTGGAAAAATGTCACCATTACGGTACTTTGAATTGCTACAGTGTTACGAGTTGCACTTTAATACAACAGCGTTTCTCAAACTGTGGGGCACACCCCCTACGAGGGCGTGATAACTTTACTAGGAGGGGGAGAGAATATTGAAAACAAAAGATTATTTTTAAAAAAATTATTAATTTGCTGAAAGTAAACAAACAAAATACATTCTGGCATAATAAAAAATAAAGTACACATTTGTACTAATATAAGACACTTATAAATGTATCAGTGCTTCACAATGTATTTTATAAGTAATTGAACAATATTAAGTTAAGAGCAAGTTTAAAAATTACCAGTGAATAGATGGACTTGTCATATATACAGTTATATACAAAACAAATAACACTTATCTTGATCATTTGTACGGTTTAGAATTAATCCCTTAACTGCCGAGATTAAAAGTTACACGGTTCACTCCCCAATGCCACTGTATTTTCATCTAGACGCGCGTATGATAAGAATTGGAGGAGGGGGGGATAAAAGAGGAATAAAGAAGCAAATCCTCTGAAATACGCAAATCCTTCACTAACACTGTCAAGTTAATTTTATTGCATTACAAAGCTTTCGAAATAATTCTATGGATAGTAGTTCACAGAAAAGATCGTACTTCGGAAAGACGTACATACGTCCGGACCAACTAATACATTGACTGACCAAGACGTTTATATACGTCGGTGGGACTTAAGAGTTTAAAGTCGTATTGTAGCTTTAGCATCATAGCATAATACTACTGAATTCAATACATTGTTATTGAATGGAGAAGAGGGGGCGCGATGGAAATTCTGATTGAAAATTGGGTCGCAAGAATCGAAAGTTTGAGAAGCACTGTTATACAGTATATTTTTTTATAATTCTGAATTTTTTCTCTTAAAACTTCAGTAAGATTTCCATTCTCACTGAGTTTTTTCTGAAAAATTCAGATAAAACTCGTTAGCCGGCTCCAACAACTTATTGGAGTCGGCTAAAGACTTTTTTCTGGTTGTATATCTTGTCATTCATATTAGATGACCCTATGAACACCATACGCATCCTTAACAGCAAAATATCCTTGGAAATAACCGCAACCACAAAATTCAGCATATATCACAAACAAGAACATTCGAATATATACACACCAACTGTTTCCATTCTTAAAATAAATTCCAACTGATTGCGCTAACATGCATGGACAATTTGGCTAAATCCAGAAATATTATTTAGATTACAAGACAACTGCAAACAAAATGAGAAACAGAGAATATTGACACAAAACAAAAAACAACAAAAAGAAATAAAAAAGAAAAGAAAAGTCCACAGTATAGTCTATAAATCCCACATTTTGTGTCTGGCCTCCCATTGTCTGCACCACAATGATCCAGAGTTGTTTGTACAACAGCGGGCCAAATGAATGGCGTCCATTTCTTAATTGGAGTCGTACAGTTTAAAAAGGGGACTCTGGGAATGCCTATCATGTTTACATGCTTGTATAGGCAGTCTTGGCCAGTGGTGATTCACAAATCAGCCGCAGCTCTCTCTAGTGGCCATTTTAAAAGGTGAAGGAGTTTGCTAAGCCGAACTTTTTGATTATTCTTTTGGTTGAATTTGGACCAGAAGTGTTCTCTGTAGTACTTATTTATGATTCTTTTCTCACCGTAAAAATGAACTGTATTGTTAGATGTTTGAAAGCTTTTAGTTTCCTTCTTCACCAAGCAATCTGCATTTTCATTTCCATCAATCCCACAATGCGATGGAATCCATTGAATGGCAGAGTCTATATGGCATTGAAGTAAATCACCAATTAGCAGTTGACAGTTTAGAATATCCACTGATAAAGGTGCCTCGATGGAAGATATTGCTTGGAGAGAGTCACCCTTGAATCGCACAATATAACTACCTTTGAAACACGATCTGTGTGGCAAAGAAGTTGAGATAGAGCAATGCGTATACTGCAATTTCGGCATCATAAGCAGTGCTGTGAATTCCTATCGTTGCATTGGAGACAATACAGAAATATTCCAATTGCGAAAGTGAAAGTAATAAAATTGCTCCCAGTCAATGAAAAAAGCAAAAAAAAGTATTAGAAACTGATTTCAAATTTGCAATGGAATGAAAGTGTGAAAGGTAGCTTTTAAAAGCATATTAAGAAATTGAGTTTCGGGTTTCGACACTTCTAGTTTCTTTTAACAGGTGTAGTGGTATTTTAAACTTCTGTAACCTACTTCATAATTACCTCGCAATCGAAACAAAGATTTAGAAAATTATGAATTTGCTCTTTTGCTCTATTTCAAAAAAACTTCTCAACATCTATCAAGTATTGTAGATCTAACTGATTTCTAAATTTGGAGATTTGCTTGTTTCTTATAAAACATTTTGTTCTAATTATTGATATTTTTCTTTGCCTATCAAGTAAAGTTAGTACAAACAATTCGATAAAAGAATAAAATGAAATGAATGAAAAAAACGAGACAGAATTTATATAAAGTATAATTTTTCCATATCCACACAATAAAAAAATATATACATAAACTTAAGTCATTGCACATTATTAAGTGGAAGAGGACATTCTCAAATACATAAGTTATTTACGAAATGTAAAGCATATGTAGAGAAAAACTGTAACAGAAATATTTCATACGAAAAGACAAAGGGTATTTATGCCATTATATCCTGTAAAATAATACATAACACAATATTTAAATAATGTATTGACTATTCTAAAAAATATTTCAGCGAATACTATCTATACTATATATTTTAGAACATAAGCCAATCCGTGTACAAGCCACAAGTGCGTTTTCCTTCAAGAATGTACTAAAAATTCCAAAATCGTATGTAAGTCGAAATGAAAAACAAAAAAAAAATGTTCCTGGAATTTTCAGATATGTAGTCATGAGGGTATTTTACAAGTATTACACAATCGTTTTTATTTCAATAGTTAACGTTAAGTATGAGTCACATTCAAACAGAGGATGATTTTTTTCACATAAATTACAAAAACTACACACAAGAAGATTCAGCGGAATCCAGTGGCGTATCGAAGAACATAAGGGTCCCCCTGCAAAGTCAGGTTTTGGACCCCAAGCCGTATCTTACCAAGAATTCCAAAACCATACCGTAACATGGGGTTTTGACCCCTAGAATCTTGGACTATCCCCACCCCACGATGAGGGAATTGTGGTGGTTTACATTACGCCACTGGCAGAATTGTGTTATGTTAAAGAATTAAAAGTAAGAAATATATAGACTTTATGCTTGAGTCCTAGATTGAAGAGACAAAAAGATTTAACTTCATTTTAAAACTTTGTAGAGTGCCACTCAGAATTTTCCCGCGTGGCACATGTAGCATACGTGCCATACGATTTTGACTCCAGATATATACATTCAGATATCCAATAAGTAAATGTGTATTTTGCTTATCGGAATACGAGTTATTCTTACCTCGAATTCCTACACTGAATTCTTCCGTCTGAAAATCTAAAGTAAGGATTCAAATCGTTTGTGCATGCCTAAAAAAAATATTTACCCCTTAACAGTCGATTAAAAAATACTCGATTCGTTTTCCAGTGCCACCGTTTTTCACATACATGCGCATATACACTGCTGGCCACCGTAAATGCAACACCCTGAAGAAAGCATGCAATTAACAAGACATTTACAGCATGCATTAGGGGAGGTCAGATATGTGTGTGTGCAAATGATTAGAATTTCAGCACAGACACACATCACGTGCGCCTGTGGTGCCACCTGAAAGCGCTATTTAAGGCTTGGTGATTTCGACGATTTCAAGTTCGGCAATTGTGTTTTTCTTGTGGTTTTTTCAAAAAATGATCAGTTATGCCTTGTAGAAAATAGCGATCAGCTTTTGATCAAGTATCCGAGTTGGACAGAGGAAGGATAGTGGCCTAAAGAGATTGTGGATTATCTTTCAGGGAAATCGGTAGTCGTGTTGGACGAAACCAAACAACTGTAATGTGGATATGTGATCTTTGGATGCAGGAGGGTACGACAGACCGACGTGGTCGATCGTATCCACCTGAGTGCGTTACTTCACGTGATGGCAGATAAATTGTGCGCATGTCAGTGACGGATCGCCCAGTCACATCACGAACCAAAGCACAGCGCATTGAGTCTGTAACGCATCATTCAGTGTCTTCGCGTACCATTCGACGCCGTTTACAGCAGAGTGGTCTGTCCGCAAGACGTCCATTGCTTGGTCTACCCTTGACGCAAAATCACAGACGTCTCCACCGCCAATGGTGCGATGAAAGAAGGATGTGGGTGGCTGAATGGAATGAAGTTATCTTTACTGACGAGTCACGCATCTGTCTGCAACACCACGATGGTCGGTTTCGAGTCTGGAGAATCCGAGGAGAGAGGGTGCTGAACAGCTGCGTTATGCACCATCACACTGGTCCTGCACCGAGTATTATGGTATGGGGCGGTATTGGATATAACTCTCGCACTCCTCTAGTACGCATTGCCGGTACTTTAAACATCCAGCGCTACATCTCCGAGGTGTTGGAGCCAGTTGTCCTTCCTTACCTTCAGGGCTTGGTCACAGCCATAAGTCAACAGGATAATGCGCGACCACACGTGACACGCATTGTTGAAAGGTTCTTCGTCAATCACCAGATTGAATTGCTTTCCTGGTCGGCTCTCTCTCCGGATCTTTCTCCGATA
Organism: Trichonephila clavipes; assembly: GCA_019973935.1. Lineage (NCBI taxonomy): Eukaryota > Metazoa > Arthropoda > Arachnida > Araneae > Nephilidae > Trichonephila > Trichonephila clavipes. Next base: position 293,671 of record BMAU01012255.1, read on the forward strand.
GAAAACATGTGGTCTATGGTTGCTCAACGATTGACCCAGATTACACCCCCAGCTGCCACAGTAGATCAAGTGCCAACGTGTGGAAGCTGCTTGGTCTGCTGTACCCCAAGAACACATCCAAAGTCTCTTTGAATCAATGCCGAGGCGTGTGGCAGCGGTGATCTCCAACAATAGCGGCTACTCAGCTACTGATTCTGTCAGGAGCCACACTTCACAGAAGTCTATAAATTTAATCATTTGATACTTGGTCAACATGTTATCTACAAAATAAATTTTGCTGTGCTATCTCTTGTCTTTCCAGGTGTAGCATTGACGGTGACCAGCAGTGTGTCTTTTGGTTAGAAAACAAAATACACAAATAAGCACATTTTTCTCTGAATTAAGTAAATCTTTCGCAAATACAGCCAAGATCATTTTATTGTCTTACATATACTTCGGAATAGTTTACTGATAGCCGCGTAAAGGAAAGAATCGTATTTCAGAACAATGTATATATACGTCCGATCACTCAATGCAGCCGTTGAGCTAGACGGATATATACGCTGGTGACAGTTAAGGGGTTAGAAAAGCAACAACATATTTTTCAAATCCATGCTTTTTCCTGGATTAGCGGATTTATGTACAAGCAAACCTCCTTATTTTTATTATGAACAAAAAATACTCGACTTATACATGGAAATATATGATATTTGAAATCAATTTAAGAAAAGGAAAAGAACCTGCTTGGAATGGGCTTAAAAACATTATTTTATATTCACAGACTGATTTGAAATTTCTTTTTAACAACACACGCCTTCTTTGATCTATCCCTGTTATTTAATTCAAGAAAAGAGAAATAAATCACATTTTCTCTCTAAGGAATTTTCTTATTTTAGCCTCTATCGAAAATTTTCTCACAGCAAAAACTTTAAGTAGAATGAGTTGACAGTTGGAAATCATTTCTCTTCACAAAATAAAGTTATTTTCCCTCCACGTCATTTGAGAACACAGTCTGTAGGAATCAGAGTTACAAAGAAATGGATGATCTGACACGAAAAGAAAAGGAACCCTGCAAACAAATGAAACCCTAGCTCTTTTGAGTTCTAAATCATTCGCTTCAGTTGCCGAGCGATCAAACAGAAGACTCCCGGTGGTTCTTCGTAAATATCTATAAATAAAGTCACCTAAGTAAATATTTTCTTTATTTACCGAAAAAACATCGAGGGAACAGAAGGTTCTGAGATATTCAATATTAGAGGCTCAGCTCCTTTGATGTAAACCAATAATTTGATTTCAAAATGTTCATACATTGATACATAGTAATACAAGGGAAACCCAGAAACATATCATGCAACAACACGAAGTATGATATGAGGGATGTTCAAAAAGTCCTTATTAATGGAAAAACATGCATAAAAAATAGAAATAACGAAATCGAAATATTTGAGTGAATTTGATTGAAAAATAGTTTTTTTTTTAGTTATTACTGAACTTCTTTAAGACTTATATATCTCAAGAAATTTTACATTTTCTCACACGGGTGCTCTACTACAATGGATGAATTTCTTTCAGTTCTTGATAAAGTGTTTATGCTTATTATTTTCTTAAAAATATGTCGAATATCCGAATGTACAAATAAAAGAAAATGTCTATTTAATAAAAAAACATAGTTCGTTATTTTTGCTCTGTTATCATGATTTTAGATGTTTTCTAGCAGAAGTTTCTACATGTTATTTATGCGTACGAATTATATATCATATATATATATATATATATATATATATATATATATATATATATATATATATACTGCATGACAATTGCTAAGGACGGATCACAAATTGCTATGTAGCATAATATTAAGCAAGACATGAGGCCTAGTAGGATAAAATATAGTTGCCACACTGTTCAGACATTAGAATAAAGAATATTTATTGTTCTGGAAAGTACAAAAGCTGTGAAACATCTGAAAGAAAAAAAAATGTTCATTTGATCTGCGTACGGAGAAATGGAACAATGCATCTAAAAGTCAGCAGGCATGTTAAAGAAAGGTATCAGTACGGGATATGTCAACCGTGGAGTGTGATGCAACATTCCACACGTCGTACCATACTTTGCACAACATTATTCAGCAGCTGTTGAGGCAGTTTATCCCATTCCTCTGTGAGTGCACGGATGAGGGTGTTCTTGTTTGTCGGAGGATAGTTTCGACCAGCAACTTTCCTCCCCAAAGCAACCCACACATTTTCAATGGGGTTTAGATCTGGAGAACGCGCTGGCCATACGAGACGTTGAATACCCTCGCTGTCTAGACAATCCTGAACAGCGAGTGTTCGATGACATGTTGCGTTGTCGTCCATAAAAACAAATTTATCACTGACAGCACCACGGAAAAGACGAACATGAGGAAGTAGAACTTCATCAATGTATCGTTGGCCCGTCATAGTCCCATTCGCAACCACATGTAGGCGCGTGCGGCCATTGATCATGATGCCGGCCCAAACCATGATACTGCATGTCGGATATCGGTCCTTTTCCTGGATATTTTCTGGACGATAAGCAGTACCACTCTCGCGCCACATCAGTTGGCGTCTACAATCCGATGACAGACTGAACCTACTCTCATCTGAGAATAGTACGCATGCCCAGTCCTGTTCAGTCCAATTGTGATGCTCACGACACCATTGCAAACGGGCAGTACGGTGCTGTCTGGTCAATGGGACACACACAACAGGTCTGCGTGCGTATAGTCCTCCTCCCCTCAAACGTCTGGCAACAGTTTTTCGAGAGATCTGCTTTCCTGAGGCAGCAAGGAACTGATTTGCCACCTGCTGAGCTGTGGTGCGGCTGTTCCTTTTTGCTGATAGGACGATATATCTGTCTTCTGCAGGCGTCGTACTTCTAACACGACCTCCCCCGTGCCGTCTACTACACATTCCAGTAGTTTTAAATGACTTCCACAGCCGTGAAACAACGCTGTGAGCGATGTCGAACTCCCTGGCAACATCTTTTATTTTTCGCCCTTTTTCGATCTTTCCAATAATTCGACCACGCATAAAATCATTTATTTGATGTCGGGAAGACATGCCAAAAATTTTAAGTTCGTCTATTTAATCTTTCCTGTAAACTTTGACTTGAAACAACAACTGTCCACACGCGTCAAAACCTTTAAAGCTCTTATGAACGCTATCACGTGATGAACAGACGTTGAAAAAAAATTTGCATATACTCATACTTCTTCTTACTAATATCCCGCACTTATTCTAATTTTCCACATTTTGTTTCCTTTCATTTTGTGGTTGCTATTGATGATAGTGTTATCCGTCCTTAGCAATTCTCCAGCAGTGTATTATATAATTCACTTGATGACAAAAACACCTTACACGTGCAGCTACAGCTGTTGCATTGTTTCTACGCTTAACCCCTTAAATCAGGGATACTCAACTTTTTTCCCGCCGGGCCACATAAACATAACAGTTATTTCAAGTGGACCTCAGTGTGTGGATAATGGGAAAAAAAACACTATAAGATCATAGCAACATTGGGCAAAAGAACTAATCAAAATATTAAAACTTATTTTTGGCTTTTATATTAATACTATGCTAACTTTTCTGTCAAACACACACACACAAATATTGGTTTATTTGCATTTTTACTGAGTTAAGGGATAATTTCTATTTTCTTTTATCTATGAACAAGTCACTTGCTAACATTCTACTATTAAAAAAATAAATTTATTGCAAATTGATATATTTGATTGCTTGATTGATAGAATTTCCTGATAAGTTTTTAGTACCTTGTTCCCCAATAATTGAATTTTTTTAGTGCAATGTGCCCTAACCGGGCCACACAAAAAAGGCCAGCGGGTCACTGGTTGAGCATCGCTGCCTTAAGTGGTTAATCTTTTTGTCCAAAATATTCAAAAAGCACATTTTTTATTGTGTATAACTAAGAATAATACTTAATAGAATACGAAAATAGAAAAAATTTATTTTAATTTTCAATTTTTAAAAGTTTTCACATTATCTTTTATTTTATAATTCTGAAACACAAAAAACCCTAAATGTTTGCTTTTTTATAAGTACACTCTGCATGCTATGAAGAGAATATTCCATATATATTTAATGAATTTCTCTCATACTTACAAATAAAAAAAAAGTCGTGTTCGTAACTCTTTTTCAAATGGTTGAAGATTGTGTGCGTGTGCGAGTGCGTGTGCGTGTGCGTGTGTGTGTGCATACATATATAAGCACGCACAATTTGAAGCGTGGTGGATATTAAGTCTTACATGGCAATAGGGACAGAGAAAATATCGGCGTTTGGATTACCTTTTCATTTTTTCGCAAGCAACATATTGCACATTGCCTTGCTAACCACTGTTTTCTATCGAGTATTTTCAAGAATCTAAATTCCTGACTTCAATGAAAAATTCAGGACCTCACCGCAAAAAAATCACGCATAAGAAGTATTTCAGTATTCGCGGACAAACTACATGTCTTAAAAATTCAATTACACTAATAATCTCACTATAAGAACTAAAAATATGTGCAAATCAAATATAGAAAAAAGAAAATATTAGTGCCCGTACAGCATAGGGCGAAACCTATTGGGACTAGCTTTCGGTAGCCCGTACGGTGTATGGTCGCAAACCAGTGTCAAAACAATTAAAAATGTATAGAAAGGACAAATACCCCTTATTTTGAAAATAATACATTTTTTTTCTTATAGCTATTCGTTCAAGTATAAGAGACCTCCATGTATGATAACCAGTGAATGATTCAGTAAATATGGAATTACCTCAATTGTCTACTTCCTAAGACAAGAAAAAATGTCCTATTACCTTAGTAATGCATATGCAAGTAGACCAAGTCCCTTCTATTGTCAATATCTAGTGTATTAGAATTATCGAAAGTAATTTTCCTGACAGTATACCACATTCTTTGATTGAAGCATCCGAAAGTGGAAATACTTAAGCATTTCGAAATAATTTTTTGGATTTGAAGTGTGATTCCGTGTTCCAGCTATTATAGATAAATGCAAAGTTTAAGTTTTGGAAAATAAAGAAACATTTTGCTATTTTTCTGTGAGTTTTTTTTCTAATTATTTACGTAAGAAATATTGGATTGCTAATGTCCTAAATGTGAAGTTTCGAACATGAAGAGCGATAAAAAAAATCAAAACCTATAAGCTCAAAACATTTATTATTTGTACAAAGAGCTCAATGGACGCATATATATATATATATATATATATACATATATATATATAAATATTTATTTATATATATATATATATTTATATATATATATATATATATATATATATATATATATATATATATATATAGCTATATAATAGCTATAAATATATATTATATAAAAAAGCTTTTTGCGTAGCTCAGCTAAACAAACAAAAAAAAAACAGAGAGAGAAATAAAACACCTCTGTTAAATTTTAAGTACGTAGATCTAATAGCTGAAAAAAAGGATTTTTTTTATTTATAACTCCCCGTAACACTCTTGAGGGTCGAGTTTTGAAAATACCTTCCTAAGCTGATCTCTGCTCAGCAAAAGTAACACACTGCTAAATGTTTTGTGTAATGAACGCTTAAAATAGTGTAAATAATTTTTATCTGAAAGTATAATACATTAATATTACTTTCTGTAGTATTTATTTTATGTTAAAATTGTAATATTCGCAAGCAACGCCGTTTCTTAAATTATAATGACGATTCAATAAAAAACAGCGAAATGTTAACGATAGAGTAAAGTTGGCAAATGCCTAGCTACTTTCGTAACTCGAGCTTTATTAGAGCTTTGTAAGACCCACCGTGTAGGGAAGCGATGCACGTTAATACTTTATCTAACCGCATTATGATTTACTGCATTTTTCATAAAATATTTTTTTTGGATCTCTACATTTAAAATTATGGGATATACATAAACAAAATACTCCACTTTGGAAAATTTAATCCGTTAGAGCTAAAAAATTAATTAAATATATTCCACTGTAAAATTAATTATATATACCGTTCACTTAAAATAAGTAGTCAAATAATTTTCTAAGGTCTTCATTAGCATACAAAAAATAAGACACTTAAATTTTGACAAGCTATTTTTTCCGCTAAAATACTCATCATGGAACCCGTGCTGCTATATATCTTGGAAGAGTGGATTTCAAAGAATATTCCTGCTAAGTATTGGTAGAATATTCCTTCTAAGTTTGTGTGGTGTGGTAGTTAGGAGAAGAGGGTGCCAGATCAGGTGTCGTCCACGTCACTTGACCAAGGTTCAAAATTACGTGGTCCGTTGCCAAAAACCCTCATGTAGCTGAACAGTGCGTCGTTAATATTCACTCGTTCCAAAAGATACAGTAAAGTAGTTTTAACTATTTTTATACTTAAAAATGCAATATCTGCCTATTCAATTAAAATTATATTGTTATAATTTACTACTAACCACAAACAAATTTTGAAAATTTGTCCAAATGATGCAGTGTGAAAGAGAAAGTTTATTTACTTTAAGTATCAGAACTGATAAAAGCATTTATTTGGAAAAAAGATCAATTTCTTACTACCAAATGTGCATAATAAAATGTTAAAAAAACATTAAAATAAAGAGAGATTTATAACAACCTCTCCCTTCTGAAATAAAAAAAATAGTCATTATATCAGAGGAATTAATTAGAAGCGAGCACCTTACGTAGACAAAACAAAGCTTTATATTTCAATTCTTTTTCCAGTTTGTAGTGTTTACAAAATATATTTTATAACTATAAAACAAAAAAGAAATAAAAAGCATTAATTCCCTACTTTTTAATAGCCCCCAATGGGCCATAAGCATACTTCTCTACCCCAAAAGATAGTATTAAAGATCAAATTAATTTGATGTAATAAGATAAATGAGTTTCTCCTCTTAAATCAATCTCAATTCCAAAAATATTTTAATACACTTTTACTAGAAATAAATGGCTCGTTACAGGTTTTGTTAAACATTAACATTTTCACTTTCAATACACAAACAAATTAACAAATGATGTGTAAACATATTTTTCATTCAAAATATTTAAACACTCTGTGTTAGCCTATTATTTAGCATAGTCGATAAAAATATCAGATACATTTATTTAAAATTATACTTTTAAATAATTTTTTAAAATTTTTCCTGTTCTTGATCAAAAGAATTGTCCTGATGATCCCGTCTCCAACTCAGCAGAACGCACATTTTTCGAAATGATTTTGTCTGTAAGTTGGACGGAGCGTCTCATTATTTGGATGTTATGAGGAAGCTCTAGAAATCTGATTCTATAAGTCATTTACAACGTCAGAGCTTTGAAAGACATATGACGCAATTGCAGCTATTTCTGATCAAGGACTCTGTAACGATCACAGACAAATGATGCCTTTTCTCCATGTAGATTAGAATGCATTTATAGGAAGGTGATTATTCTTATTTATATTTTGTGATAAAAATATTACAACTATATAAAACTTCGATTAAATATTATATAAACAAGGATTACTTAATGCTCTTTACTTATTTGATTTAAATAGTAGAATACCAAATAAGTAATGATCGGTTACTTAAAAAATCGTTATAAGTTGTAAAGTATAGAATAATCTCCATAATACGTTCTTTAATTTGTATATTTAATGGTTATTGACAGTAACACACTTTAATTACTTACTCTCTCTAAACTAGTAAAAACTACCTTAACTATTAAAAAAGGCATTCAGAATTACAAATAAAGGAATTATTAAAAAGATGAATCGAAATCTACTTGCTCATTGTTTTAATTAAACACGGAAAAAAGATATATTTTCATTCACATTATTTGGTACCAAACAAATAAAATCAATTACTTTTCATTGTGTAAAAAATAAGTTTTCAGGAAAATACATAGTTTCCTTATGAATGGGAGAGGTAATAGCACCAATTTTTTGACATTCATATTTAACTTTCATTTGCGTTTAAAACTCAAGCTTAATTCAAATATCAATTAGTTCAAATAGAGAATTTTTGAAGTATGAATATAAGCAAAGTAATTCAAACTATTCACAAGAAGAATTTTACAGAAGCTTGAATTTCACGCATTCTGTAGATTTAATCACCTGTCTAGAATTTAATTATTGTTCAATTTTGAAGTTTTATCAGGAATTGTTCACAGAAAATAAATCTATTTAAACTGTTATCATTTTAAAAATTGCGTTAGTATCACTATATAGAAGCTATTATAATTAAATATTTCATGTATCATAAATTCTTTTGAAAGAAAAACTCAATTATTTTTTTTTCTTGTGTAATGCATCAATGCTTAGTTAATTATTTCGGTTAATGTTTTAATTAAGTTTTAAATATTACAATATTTTCATTTTTTTCAGAAATTCGATCACCATCAACACATCTTACGTAACTCTACAGTGAAAAAAAGTTGCTTAAATATCAATCAAAATCTTCCTTTAAAAAATTAGATTTTTCTCTGCGTTTTCTAGTTTTTCCTTTTTATACATTCAGCTATTATAATATTTATAAATTTTTAGTTCATTTCAAATTGTTTTTTTCTAGATTAAATTCAAAAGAGAAAAAATTTAGATAAATGAAAAATATCGAAAATTTTTATTGTATCTGAACTAAATTTTTATCAGAATCAAATTGCAGTCAAAATGTTTCAAAAATCATTTTCATCCGTATATAATAAATTTGTAATTACTAACATTTGACTTATTGTTTTATTAAAGTTATTAACATCACTGTCGTCATTATAAAGAAATGATTTTACTTTTTAACATAAATGATTTAGTGAATAATTTTGCTTATAAAATGTTATTTGAGAAAAAAAAGAACATAATAGTTTTGTTTCCTTTGATATTTTTTGTAATAATACATTTTATACTAGTTTGAAAAGTTTCAAGATCCTTGAATGTACTATTGCCTGTAATATTGAATAAATACATCGATTTTGACAATTATGTTTTACATATGGCAAAATATTAAAAAATATATATATAATGACTTTTATCAGAAATTTGTCTAATTGCACAATAATTTATTCTAATGAATACAATAATAATGTTGTGGTGGTATCCGCCAAAGGATCGATTTCCTATCAGGAAACTAATGACTTTCCAATTGTCACGTAGTTTAGCGTATGAAATTACTCCAGACAGGGCAATACCGATGCTTATGTCAACCTTTGACTTCCCTTTATTCAGCTGACCGACGTAGTTCTTACTCACTTCTCCAGCTTCAAACTCTCCCTGATGAGAGGTGACAAGGACCAATGGTCCAATAGTAATCCCGACTACATCCAAACAAAAATTATTCTGTGTCACGGGACTTTTTTCAGGTGGATCATATTCCACCTTTAAAGAGACAAGAAAAGGGGAAACCGAGACGCTCTAGTACACTCCCACAGATTCTCCAGGAGATTCCCATACTTTCTCTTAGCCTGGTTTCCAAATTGGCTTGTACGCGTTCACATCCGCAGTGATTTCTCAAGGCTTCAGATAACGAGTATTAAAATGTGTCTTACGGAGCCTTCACATCAGTAATCCGACTTTAAGAGGAGTTGGAAACCTCTCTCAATATGTACTGACTGGATGCAAAAATCATAGGCATGTAAGTCATATGATTATGTGGAACGTAAAAGATCTCTTGAGTATCAATTTATCTCTTGTATTATCAGCAAAATTAAATAACGGGAATATTTAGCATTCAACGAGAGCTTGAATTAAGATTAATTCGTGCATCTAAATTTGATAGCGAGGCCACCGCTAGATGGTGTCACCATGAAATGACTCTCATACTCAAAGACTTGCCGTGTCTGCAAAAGCTAAGTAGCTAAAATGCAGCCCTATGAAAAAGAATTTCACAACATTTTTTTTTTATCTTGACTTTTATGTACAGTATTAATATCTGAATAAATGCAGAAAAGAAGAGTGGGAAAAAACTTCTTTTATAAATTATATATATATATATATATATAGGAAATGCACCTTACACACAATACAAACTGCACAGCATAAGTAAGTAGTGAATAATTAGAGATAAATAGTGAAATGAGCGAGGAAAAAGAGGAAAAAGTACTGAAGGATGTAGATTTAAGAGTAAAGAGGATATTAAAATAAAAGAAGACACGGGCATGACGCTTAAAGAAATACGTAAAATAATACTGATTTTAAGACAGTTTTAAAGAGTTCGAGGCAATAAATAGCCTGCGAAGTGAATGTCCTCATAAACATGTGAAGTAATTGAGTACTCATAAAAATCTTATGTATAATTTGTTTCTAAAATGTCCATTTATTTTATAGGGTATTTTTAAAGTAATGTAATTAAGAAAAATTAAAAAGAAAAATTTTAACTATGTCATTTTTAATTGCACTAAAAGTTTTAAAAAAGCATACCATGAAAGCTGTTGAGGCTTAGAAATGCAAAGCGTAAAGATTGGCAAGTAAGCTCGAGAAGTTCTTTTTTTTTTCGAAATGCACAGCTTCCATACCTACTTGTTAGGATATCATAATTTGTACTTATAATTTTATGCAATTCAGTTTGTATTATTTTATTAATATGATATTACGACATCCTGTTAAAAGAACAATTACCAATATTTTTAACTATCTTTTATATGTATCAGAATCATTATTTCGTGTTATAATTTTAGACAGAAATACATCTTAAATTCTTGATCTGAGTATAAAATGATGTTTTTTCTTTCACTATTCGGGTATTTGCAAACATTTCGAATTTTATTTGGACATGAGAAAAAGGCGAAATAGCCGTTCTGTTGAAAAATATTTATCCCAAAGACAGTTCGGAAGTCAAGAGCGGGGACCGCAATGATATATATATATACGATTATTCGTATATATATATTTGCAAGGATGTATAAATCATTTTTAACAAATAATGCATAATGACATTAACTGCCGGGAAATTTGTCACTACGCCAAAACGAAAGAATTTACGTAATTGATATTAAAAATGTGCATCTTTGCTTAGAATTATGAACTTTGCCATTCATTGAGAAATACTTTTCAAAAATCCAACTACCGTAATATCCGGTGTGTAACGCCCACGCATCTATACTTTCCAGCTCCAGTTTTTAATGTACGTACGCAATGTTTTTATGTTTTGAAATCATTTATTTGAGGTATTATTCCAGTCTTTGAAAAAATAGCATATTTTTAAAGAACAACCGTTTAGGCTCCTTAGGTATATATGTGTCACTTCTTTCAAATAATTAATATTCCGATCTATGTAGAGATAAATCAATTTTTTTTATATTACTCACATTTTTTAAAAAATTTTTAACTGTTAAAAGGGCGCGTTATACGCCAGGTGTTACGTAAAGTATTGAAAAATGTTTAAATTTTAAACAAAAATGCATATAAATGAATGAGTTACTAACGAGTTAAATTTTATCTGATACGAAATACAAATTTGACTGAAAAGGCGAATGATATAAATTATTACATTTCCAATTTCTTAATTTTACAAATTTGTGTTTTATTAGTTGTTTGGTTTATTTTATTGGTGTGTCGATCATATTTTTTCTCAAACATTCACTTATTTAAAAAAACAGTACACATCGTATAAATAATTTTTTTCAAATGTTTATTTCTGATCTAGGAATATTGTAAAGGAAGGAACAAAAAACCAAATAAGCAGAGACAATAGTTTAAAACAAAGAAAGGTGTATTAAGCTTCACTACCCACACTCATACGAGAAACAATACACTAGTCTGGAAATTTCTGATTGGGTCCATCATAGTTATTGAAAAATGATAAATCCTAAGTTAGACAGGTTGAAAGGAGTCTTCAAATACCCCAATTAGCACCATAGTAATATATGAAAGTATATATACATCTCCCATACAACTCATTTGAAAAAGATACAGCAATTTTTCTACAGTACAGTACTTTTACAAAGCGGCTTAGAAAATTTTCTTACAATGCTACAATTCTGTAATGTTCACAAAATAAAGGGTTTTTTTGCTTTTATTATGTTGTTGTTTCTAATGCCACCTGTCTGTCGGCATCAGATTGAGGTCCACGAAATGCATCCCGGAAAAAACTAGAGATTTATGCCGGTCGTTTGCAGTAGCTTTAAGCACCGTGCATGTGACAATACGATTTGGCTCGATTCCTCTCCAAATTTAAGGGAGAACATCTTAGGGGGGCGTTCAGGGGTCACTCACCTTCCACTAACCTCACGAAAGGACTTGTGGTTCGAAGGCTATTTTGAGTACTCCCATCCCGCAAATGCACACTATACATTTAAAAACATCCATGCCTCCGGGATTCAAACCCAGGCGCAACGGCACAGCAGTTAGTGCCACTAAACACTATACTGAAGGGGCGGGTGTCTTTATTGTATTCATTGTTTAGTTCAGGGGTCGGCAACCGTTTAGCTTTTGCTTGGCAATCCAATCTACCAATGTGATTCGGCGTGTCACGCTGTAAGACTTTTTTCAAAGAATTCGATTCCCGTGATAATTCAAGCAGAGTTAGAGAACAGAGATAAATAATATAGATTTACAGTTTTATTATATATTAGTTTTGCACCATTTAAGGATATTTCTTTATAAAAAGATACCACATAAAATACAGCTATTTTTCAAAAAGAAAATTACAGAATTGAAAATTGTACAAACATTATGTACTAGATGGTATACCCGTTCATCGCACAGGTGAATTGAAAAATTAAACAATACAGATTATAGGATACAGAAATTTTTAATCATTTAATTTTACGTGAATTGCAAATTAAACAAAAAAAGATTTTGAATATCTCAACTGAACAAAAAAAACATGTTTGTTAAATTTTAAGTCTGTAGATCTAATAGATGATAAATAGGATTTTTTTTATTTTTAACTTCCCGTAACTCTCTTGTGGGTCGATTTTTGAAAACACGTTCCTAAGCTGATCTCTGCTCAGCAAAAGTAACACATTGTTACAAATTTTGTGTAATGAACGCTTAAAATAGTGTAAATAATTTATATCTGGAAATGTAATACGTTAATATTACTTTCTGTTCGGCACAACTCTTCGTAGGTACTTTTTCTACACTTCCAAAAAATACAGTACGGTAGTTATTATTACTTGTATACTTAAACAATGCAACACCTGCCTATTGAATTAAAATTATAAAGTTATAATTAACTACTAACCACAAACAAATTTTGCAAATTTGTTCAAATGATGCAGTGTGAAAGACAAAGTTTATCTTCTTTAAATACCAAAAGCGATAAAAGTAAGTTTTATTCTGAAATAAAAAAAAATAGTGATTACACTGATCAGAGCAATAAATTAGAACAGAGTGTGTACTGTCACCTAGCATAGACAAAACAAATGGGAAAGTTTTGCTTCATGCATAAAAGAGATATATCCTGTCGCGGGCGTTTTTGCAGATGGCAGAATTTTTTCCTACTTACTTGGCAATTATCTTTATATTTTGGAACTTCACACAATACTTTTATAATTTATAGCCTATGTGTTATTCTGATGTGTAAGCTATATTATTGCTAAGTTTAATTAAAATCCATTTAGTTCTTTTTGCGTGAAAGAAGAACAAACATCCATACAAAATTTCGCGTTCATGATATTAGTAAGGATCTTTCAACATGTTTAACAGAATAAGAAATAGACAGCATAAAATATAAGTATTTTCCTTCGTTATAGGTAAATAAAAATATAAATTAAAATTTAAATGCACACCTGGTGCTTGCTCCGGTTTACTTCCATCTAGCAAAATCAGGGGTATAATTTGTGATTTTCAATTTGACACTATTCTAAGCATTCAGTAGTTAAACAATTTCATTGCGAACTAGAAATATTTTTCATATGAGAGGAAAGATTTATTGCTATGATATGTAGAACTAAAAGCGGAAAGCAGAGTACATGCAATTTTCTTTGTTCAAACAATTTAATCTCTCCAGCAACGACATCCAATAATTCAATCTTAAGAAAAAAAATCTAAAAATAAATTTAAAATTATTACAAAATAACTTTAAATTTATCTTTAGATATTTTTCTTAGTTCCATAAATGTTAATTACAAAATTAACAACTTCCATCCATTCACAAATTGACAAATTTGTTGAGCAATGCAGAGTGCCACTGAGAATTGTACCGCATGCCACATGTGGCACGCATGCCATAGGTTGCTGAATCCAAGTCTAGTATTTTTCTTGTAAGTAGAGTTAGCATGCGCTATATTGTTTCAGGTAATATTGCGCTCAATGACTCTAATCTCAAAACTAGGGATTGCAATACCGCAGGGTTTCTCAAACTGTGGGGTGTGCCCCCCTAGAAACGCGTGATAACCCTTCAAGGGGAGCGTGAGCATGTCGAAAATAAAAGGTTTAAAAAATTAACTTACTGGAACGAAGTAAATAAAATACTTTCTCACAGAAAAAATAAGAATTTACACTGATGCAATTTATAAAAATCTGCTGGCGATATACTTCATAAAAAATTAAAGTTTTCACTTTGATACGTTCATTAACTATCTGATCCTATAACTAAATAAAAAAACACACATTTTGTTTGATTTGATGTAATCTCACGATGAGAGCTTTTTTTTATTAGTTTTCTTTTTAAACCTAAAATACTACTCTTTCTAAACAAACCTCAGACTCAGAAAAAAATTCTAGGAAGATAAAAAATTTATCAATATTATTATTATTTAAATGTTGTACATTAGCTGTAGAAAGAAAAGGAAGACCAATTCACTTTTCACCCAGAAACAGATTTGCTATCATCGTTTGACCTTCGAACTTCTGTTGCGCTTTTTTCGATGTGAAAAAGATAGATGATATTTGAAAAAGCACAGGGAGCACTTTGAAGGATTATTTGGCTAAGATTTATTTTTATGGGTATTCTGAAACATATAAAGCATGATGAAATACGCATTTTACACAATTCTTTTTTTTTTTTAACTAACATTCATATTTTTATATTTAATACACTTTTAACCCGGGAGTGGTCGTGCGGGGCTCTAAGTCAGAGGACAGCAAAACTACAATAATTTGAACAAAATATGACAGATTTGCTTGCAAATATCATTCCTGCAATGTTAGCGAAAAATCTGTGATTTGTGTCCTTTAATAAGGTTACGTACCTTTGAAACATTTTAGTTCAGTTTTAATTGTGAAAAAACATAGAGGTGACTTATCCACCTCACGCGACTATTAACATTAGTATCGAGTGCTCGCATGCTCTCCCGGGTTAAAACATTTTAAAGTCTTCTCACTTTAAATATATAACGCCAAATGAGATGGATATAATAGAGAGCAACGTAAACCAGGCTCTTTTTCTATTGACATTTACACTTTTAGAAATGGATGATGGAGGAAACAAATTTTTTATTAAATATCGTTTTGCCATCTGTTCCAATTTAAAAATTAGAAAAAAGAAAAATAACAATAATTATCCTATTACTTACAAGTAATTTACTTAAAATAAATATTACCTAAAAGTAACAAAGACAAAATTTAATACTTATCTTGCTAATTTGTATAGTTTATAATTAAGATCGTATTGTAGCTTTAGCGCCCCTCCCCCAAAAGCACACTATTATTGTATAAAGGGTGGCGCGATAAAAGTTATGAATGAAAATTGGGTCGCCAATAGGGAAAGTTTGAGACGCACTGTAATTCCGGTATACCGGGATACCAAATAATGATGTTTTGAGCCATTTGTACAATTTTGTAATGCCAGTATTCACAAGTTTAAATATAGTTTTTTCGGTATTTACTAGAAATTTTTAAAATTGTCTCCACTAAATGTTACTCTTTAGAAAAGGCATTTTTTCTATCTCTAAAATAAAATTCCAGTTATTGTATTAAATTAGTCTCTTTTAACACAATTTCCTGAGGAAACGTATCTTTACCCCGTTATTAGAAGTTTAATTGCACTTGAACAACTCTTTGAGTAAACTAAAACATTATAAGAAACGAAACGGAAATTCTTTCCTCGTATTTATTATAGTTATTTAAATTTACAAGTTAATAATAATAATAATAACAAGTAATATAACAAAAATTAAGTCAATTCCTACTTAGATCAACAAATAAAATTTTTATTTTTGACACTTTTTATTAAATAGTTACAATTAATGTAAACATGTATATACATATGACAGAATCACAATATTAAGTGGTAATTAATTTTTATTAATTATCACTAAAGTATCGTATTGTCATCCAAAACAATCGTGTATATAAAATTTTAGTTTAACTGAATGCTTTAAAATATGGCAAAAAAACCTTTTCAAGTTTTGACACAAGTCGCCAAAAATGATGTAAATTCGGTTGTAAATGTAATTATTTATATAATTAGTTTTAATCAATTAATTTTTGTTGATTATACTTAAATTATTGCATTGCCATCCAAAATAATCATGTATATAAAATTTCAGCTCAACTGAGTGCTTTAAAATGTATTTTATTAAGGATTAAAAATTCCACCAAGATAAATAAATAAATATAGAGAGAGTGTGAACTAATAGTAGGAATTGAATAATAATGTTGAAAATCAATACCTTGTGCAGTATTCCTACTTAACAATTACATTTTTTTTAACATAGGCATCAGGTTATTCATATTATAAAGTAATTGAGAATCTATTTTGAATCACAATTTAACGAAACAAATCACGTGAAAAAATCTGAAATATATATCACATCATGCCTATGGTCAATATTCTATTTATAATTTCATTTATTTTTATTATCAAAGTATTAATCATGTAAGAATCCGAATCCTTCTATAACTCCGTGCTAAGCCTTTTGAAATTCAGAATTCTAAGAATTCTCGCCGTTTCTTTTCCATGGCGTCTGTAAACCCAATTTATAGCTGGTATACTAAAAACAGCGTTCTGTTCCCCTTTTTTTTCCCTTTATTTTATTTAGTATTTTGTGCCAGACTTCCAAACTTATTCTTCCTGCATTTTTCATAGAATGCGAAAGCCATAGTTGTAATCAAAGTTGAAAACTAGAAGAACTGTAAATAAATAAGTCTAGTCTTCTCGCTTTTATAAAGTTTTCCTTGGGAAAACATATCTCTCTTCCTGATCAAAGAAATACTCTTATATTAATTTCAAATGTATCAAAATTAGAAATGTCTGAAAGAAATAGCATAAACCTTTGAAATCTTGACAAAAATATTTGTTAGCATATGAAATATAACTTGAACACACTTATTATATATATATATAAATATATATAACACATTTTTAATCTTTTTTTTTATATGTATATATGTAATTATTCCCTCTAGCATCCTTTTAATTAACTCTTTTTAATAATATTTAAACAAGCTTTAATTCTTTGGTTCAGAACTAACGCTTTAATCTTAATCGTTATCAACTAGTATCCGAAAACCCTGTACCGTCCATTTCAACCAATCTGATCTCTTATTATAAAATAGTCACGCGATTGTCACTGCGGTAAATAAAGAGAAAATTTTGTGTAGGCGCTCTTTTTGTCTGTTTGTTTTCATCAGGTAGTCGTCGCAGTTTTTGTATCCAGCTTGTCGTCTTGAATATGCGTAAATAGCTGCAGCTTTGTGTCTTCGGGTGTTCGTATGCTTTCAGTATTGCCGTAACGCCTTTAATGTGTTATGTCAAAATAAAAAAAAATGAACGTCCACTCTAAAGATGTTTTCTGTGAAATTCTGTGTAAATAAACGAATAAACCAACACCGGCTCCCGACGTTACACACACACATGTATATATATATATATATACGTACGTACGTGTGTGTGAATATTGAAACTAGTCCCGTATGATGTTTTTCCCTGCAGTAACACTCTCCTAGTTAAAAATCAAGTTTTACCAAGTTCGCTTCGTAGCATATGCTTAAATATAAGTTTATGGCAACCTTAGAAGATGTGAAGAGGGTTATCGTATTAGTGGTTTTATCGCCCTCAGATACAATATCGTCAAAACATGATAACACCAAGGAACCATCGAGAAGTCTCTTGGATCAATCTTTCTGGAAATCTCCATGGGCTATACAATGGACCTTTTAGGCAAAGTACAAATCAGTCGAGACCAGAGTTCAGACTTCAGCGTTGCTAATTATTCAGATCGATGTCGTCATATTTGAAAGAACAGCGGTTCAAGAAAATTGGAAATGCACAAAAATATCTAGATGACTATTTTGCTCGAAAACCACCAAGTTTTTTTCGCAATTTCATTCGTCATTTACCCGATAAATGGAAGAGACTAATAGTAATGGTGTAAAAATAGTAATCTCTAATGGTTTTACATCTTTGAAATACATGCAATCGAATAACCTCAAAATGGCTTATACACCATTGATTTTATCTCTAGACCGGTAGCTTCTAATGTAGGAATTTTTTTAGTTGTGTAAACTTCATTATTATAATAAGGTATTCTGTGATCAGAAACAAATTATCTTAGTAGACATATGAGAAGCATTTACAAAAAAAAATAATTAAACCCTTAACTACCGATGAAAAGTCACGCGAATAAGCGAATTTTTCTCTGAAATAAGTAAATACCGTCAAGGTCATTTTATTGCATTTCAAATCTTTCGGAATAGTTTTTCTGATAGCAGCTCGAAGAAAGGATCATATTCAGGAATGACGTATGCATACGTCCGGGCATTTAACGCTGCGGTTGAGCGAGTCGTGTATATACACCAGGGTTAACAGAAAATTAATATTGTTTGAATGGGCAAAATAAGAACCTTTAAATGCTTATGATTTAGGAAAAGAAAAAAAATTATATTTATATATAATAATAATTTGTTTATAAAACATATGTAAATTAAATAAACGTATTTGCAAATACATTCTTTATCTAAGGAACTAACATTTTTCAACATCAAAAATTAATAATTTTAATCACATGTAACTACATATTTTCAAAATAATTCAGTGCCAATAAAAATGTTATGTTATTTATGTATTCGTTTGGCATCACATTTCTCTTTTCCTTCCAGGAGGACAAAATGAACGATGTTTTTATTTTGTTTTCTTTTGTTACTTTCAGTTCTAGGAAAACTATTCATCATCTTTACAGATATTTGATCCTTAAACAACAAAAATCCCAAGAAATCTTTTAACAAAAGGGTTTTTTTATCGCACACTGTACTACAAAAAATTAATGATAGTTGCAAATTCAAAGAATCAGAGAGATTGAGGCTAAAGTTTTTCTTTTGAAATTCGTCGGGGTGAAGTTGTGTGTTTAGTTCCAAAATCGGGATCATACTCGTTCCTCATTTTCTTTTATTTTACTTTTGAATGTTATAATTGCTTTCTTCCCCACCAATGAACAACGAAGAAAGAACTCTTTCTTCCCCAGTGAATTGTGTTGAAAAGGGTAGGTAATATAACATAGCATTATTCTGAAATTCTCTACTCTGTGCGTTGTATGCTGTTTTTAAAAAACACATAGTGTATGCGGTAGTTTCTGTCTTCTTTGAAATAATAGAAATTTCGAACAATATATAGAATGATTTTCTTGAACTCTGACGTGTAATGCCCTGAAACAGCCTTATTATTATTATTATTATTATTATTATTATTATTATTATTATTTTGACAATATTGGACTACACCTAAAAGATTATTCTCAAAATTGATGCGAGGATGTTTATCAGGATTATGCTACATCAAAAGAGGGAAAACCCGTGGCACATGTGCCACATTGAGGTACGGTGGAGTTATAACAGTAGCATGCGAAGACTTACTGAAAAATTTCAAAATATAATAAAAAAATTATTTTTCTTACAGTTTTATGAAAATGTGGTAGTCTCTGACAAAAAATTTTTTTAAACACAATTAAAATTGAATTACAATGGGTAACTCTATCATGTAAAGAATACTCCATCATTATTGAGTCTGCTTGTTTTCAAAAGGAAGTGTACTCGCAAAATTTTGGAATTTTGAGGCAGCGTGTTTTTGAATATCTGGAAGAAAATACTTCCCGCTAAGTACTTGCTATTCAAAAATAAAGACAGGCTATGGTATTAAACTTTTCTTACTGATATTATAAAATATTTAAATAATTTAAATTTAAGTTTAAAGGGAAAAGATTAATTCCTACTATTAGCTCACACTCTATATTTATTTATTTATCTTGGTGGAATTTTAAATCGTTCTTAAAATATATTATAAAGCGCTCAATTGAAACGAAATTTTATATAGATGATTATTTTGGATTACTATCCAAAATTTAATTATAATTAATTAAAATTAATTGATTAAAACTAATTATTTAAAAAATTACAAATACAAATGTTGGCATCATTTTTGGCGATTTAGTGACTCTTTTGGTGACTTGTGTCAAAGCTTGAAAATGTTTTTTTCTCACGTTTTAAAGCATTCAATTGAACTGAAATTTTATAGACACGATTGTTTTGGATGACAATACGATACTTAATTGATAATTAATAAAAATTAATTACCACTTAATGTTGTGATTCTGTCATATGTCACCTGAAATCCAAAACGGAATTATTAACCTATAGCACCATACAAGAGAAAAAACAAATATATAAAGAACATATTTCAACTCAAGTTAGCCAATTGATTGATTGATTTAATATTAACATCGCACTGTTCAGCAACACGAGGGCTTTTGGCGACGGACCACGTAATTTTGAACCATGGTCAAGTGACGTGGACGACACCTGAGCTGGCACCCCCTCTCCTAACTACCACACCACACCAACGGGAGGACGTTTCAGCTCTCGACAGATTTAACATGCATCGCTGCCCTACGCGGTGGGTCATTAATGGTACTGGGCTCGAACCCGTGACAAAGCAAGCCCCGGTCCGATACCCATACCACTCGGCTACCGTGTCCACCTCAAGTTAGCCAAATTGACTTTTGAAAATTTGTACCACTAGGCACTTTTTTAAATTTATACGATTTGGCTGTCAGATCCTGTTGCTGTTTTGGATCAACATATCCTTGAGAACAAATTTTTTCTATTACGATCACAATAAAATCATAGTATCGTTTAAAATTTACTGGTATACACTTAAAATAACCTAATTTTGTCATCATTTTCAAGAAATATTCCTAATATAGATGACTTCAGAAAAAAAACTACAAATTCAGATGCACTGACTATTTATTAATAAATTAAAATTAAATGTTTAAAGTTAAATAATTTGTTTCATTTTTATTTTATACCGGAAAAAGTGTCTTAAAAATAAAAAAAAGTGTCTTAAAAAATAAAAAATAATAGTATTACCAATAAAACTTAAGTATTTATATATATATATATATATATATATATTCACTATTTAGATTTGTATAAAAATATGCTATCTGCGTAAAAATTCCATAAGCCAGTAAACAACATTTCTTCCACTTCTTATATTGTTACTTATATCGGGGTTCGAGGATTTTATGGAAATCAGTTGCAAAGAGCAAGACAGTTCTTCAGTATTGCTGGAAATTTGTTGTTGAAAACAATCCTTGAAATATAGAAGCTATATTCGCAGAACAAATCTCAGCCTTCACACCTTCTACAGTGCACAAACACAGCTATCAATGTTCAAAACACAAGTATGCTTAAGAATTATTTGCAAGCACTCGCTCATTCCATTCAGTAGCCGAAGTAATAACTAATCACTGCTCGACTCTTCATGGTCAAATCAATACCAACTAATCACTGCTCAAAATAATATTAACTATTCAATGGTCAAAAGAAATTTCAGTTTCGGCGTGCGATTCCCTAATTATAAACCTCACGGATTTTTCTCGAAAACTCCACTTGCATCATGGATTGTGATATTAGTTGATTTCTCCACTAATTTCCAAAAGAATCCATAGGCTCAGAAACTCGCCAAAAATGGTCACCAAAAATAATGTCAACTTGGCTCTATCGCCAAGGTTTTGCCAAGTTTCCACTGAATCGCCATTATAATGTAAGGAACGTGTTGCTTGCGAATATTACATTTTTAACATTAATTAAATACAAAATAGAGTAATATAAACGTGTCACACATCCAGATATAAATTATTTACACTATTTTAAGTATTCTTTACAAAAAATCCATAACAATATTTTTTTGTACGTATACTGATTTTTTTATTAGATAGTGACGCTCTTACCAAAAAGGTTAGCCACCCCTGTATGATATATTTATGAAGTATAGGCATGATTCGACGGACCAAAATTTCTAACCAAATAACATCTTATTTGTTTGATCAAATGGTTCATATTAATCTAACCTGTTAACATATATTACTTTAAAAAAATTCAAAACGATTAGAATTTATTTAATGCTATGACCCTAAAACAATTATACACTTTGTACAACTCATACAACTACATTTGAAATATCATGCCTTTTAATAAACAAGGAATTGAAATTTGAATTATCAGAGAGATTTGAATTATATCATCCAGCATAAATTTGGAATTCACAGTATGTATTTTTTTGCTGTAGTTTGGCTGAAAATTTCGGCACTTAATCCTCAAGGAGCACATTTTGAAACAAATTAGTGAAAAAGTTCTTATTCTGCCATGATAAATTAAAAATCAGTGTATAATATATAGAATAAAACAGAGTTATGTAAAAAAGAGCTTAAATTATGGAAAAAGCAATATCATATAAAAAGTAAAGTTTTTGCATTTTAAACCAAGGAAATTTAAATTAAAGTGCTCGGTTTAAAATGTATGAATGCACAGATTTGAGAGCAAAGTATTCAGTCAAAAACTATCACACAGAGAACAATTACAATTAGAAATAAAATTTTCACAAGAAACGCTAACTGTAATTTTATAACTTAGGAACATTGAAAACTGTAACTTTATACTTATATGTTTTCTACCGTATGTAAAATTTCCATAGTTGTTAACAACAAAAGTCTAATCTTATTAAAAGAAATTAAAATTTGCATAAGAATATATTTATAAAACTCGTATTTAACATTTAATAGCAAAACAGACATAGCATAGTTAGCATTAAAGAGAAATTACATTTTACTTTTTGTAAATAATTCTGGAGTAGTTCCGTATTATATCATCGTCAGATATTGCCAAAGAAACATCGCCAATTCAATAAAATCCGTCAAATTCAGTACATTTACTGCATTTGAGCATGAGTAGAAATGGATTTCAATGTTGGCTGTTCATAGCGACATTACTTTATTTTTTTTATTTGAAGAAATTGGTCAACGTTATAATACTATAAGTACCAGTTAGGGTTATACTACAGTAATTTGCATAGTTATTAAAAATCTGTAATTTTGAAAAAGAAACAGAGTTTGGGAGGGGGAAAACGTTTTAGATTTGTAGATGTACGGTTAGTCATATACAGAAAACTGAAAGTTTCAAAACCCACATTTGTGAGCTTCGTCTAAATCAAAGTTTTTAAAATACCCCTGAAACCTGAAAAAGAATTAAATTTTGTCAATTAGCTTGTCGAAGGTGAAGTTCAGGACATCGATTCAACAGACTTTGTTATAAAAATAATCAATTTTATTCGATTCAATCAATTTACTATCAATCAATATTATAAACCCAGTGAACAAATCAAATTAGTTAACTATTAAAAATTCATAAGATACATAATTAAACACTTATATGAGTATTATCAAATAGAAAAAAGGACTTGTTAGATATATCCCTTGGTTCAACTATATTCCTGTCTGAGACTCCTCCCTTTCCCCCAGGCTTCTGAAAGGCACTTCATGAACGTCACTTGAAAACAGCGTTCTGATTAACTCTAACCCACACATTGATAGGCTTTAATTAGCTCCGAAATTAGCATAAAATCAAGTTCTCTCTGCAAAAGGTGGTTTTAAAATAAAAAAAAAGTTAAAAAAAGAAGTAGTTTCCTAAAAGCATTAGTGAAAGGGTGTGAATTGGACTCGTCGCGAGGTTAATCGTTACATAGCAATATAATAAAATGAAAAAAATCATAGTGATGGATAATTATCCACCAAAATAATAAAATTATACTGTATCATCGCAATTTCTCCCCTTCCTCTTAAATTTCTCTACAGACTATTTGTATATCTGTACTTGTATTATTTCTTATTTTTTTCTTGCAGTTTATGAGGAGGAACAGGGAGATATTTAAGACAGCGGTACTTATAAATGATTCAACATGATTAGTAAGCTTTCTTTACACTCTAATAAATGTTTAGTTAATAAAAAAAAGTGATTGACACTATGTGCTTTATTTAAGTGTTGAGCTTTGTATTTTTCCGGATCAAATATCATATTATATGAATGTATTCCTCATATTTATAATAAATCAATTAGAAATATTTATTCACATAAGTTGTGCATCTATATTCAAGTAAAAAGTGTCCCTTCTGAAATAAAAAAAAAATATCGTATTTATGTTGTTATCTGCTTCACTTAAGTTTTTAGAAAAGCTACATAATATCACATGGTTAACCTTAGAAAAACATACTTAATATATTCATTCAATAAAATGCTGTTTAAAAGTTTGAACATTCTGAAAATATTCTTTTAAAATATATTTCACACACAGTAGATATTTTTTTAACATAAAAACATTTGACAAATTTGATTCCTTTTATGGTTATAAATAATAAAATCCATGTCATTTATCTTTATTATATTTTAAGCTATCGTAAGGAATGTATTTATATTACATGGAATGTCTTATGAAAAATATATATGTACTAGGTACCCAGGAACATCACTGAAAAGTTAGAAACGTGAAAACATGATTTTCCATGCAGCCTAATATCTCAATCTATTTGCAGAAAATGAAAATGCTTTCCCCGTTGATCATATATTATATGAAAAAAATTGAACCAACAGATGCGCAAGACACATTGTTATTCACACTACGGAAATATGAAAAAAGCTTCTGAATGCAGCATTTGTGGGCTCTGTTGCCATTCACCAAAAAACATCCAGAAAAAAAGAATTCTAGTGATGGTATAGTCTACAAAAATAGAGATTTTATGATATAATATATTCTATGAATTCCATAAATCTTTTCTACATCTGTATATAATATACCTACTATATTATATGCAGATGAAGAATACAACAGGTTTGAGATTGACTGCATCAGTTAGAGCCAACACAAGAGGTTTGGGCAATGGACCTCATGATTTCAAACCCAATCAATACAATGTAGGCCGTATTTTCAGTGGAATCCCACTTTCCAAATTTCCACATCATGCTAGCGAAAGTACTTTTAGCTACGAGTGAGTGAGAGAGTAAATAGTAACGTCGCACTGTTCGAGCTATACGAGGGTTTTTCGTGACGGACCATGTAATTTTGAACCAAGGTCAAGTGACGTGGACGACACCTGAGCTGGCACCCCCCTCTCCTAACTACCACATCACGCCAACGGGAGGACGTTTGAGCTCTCGACAGATTTAACGTGCAAAGCTTCCCTACACGGTGGGTCTTTAGTGGTACCGGGCTCGAACTCGTGACAAGGTCAGCCACGATCCAATACCTATACCACTCGGCTACCGCGGCCACCTTTTAGCTACGTGAGATTTACAGCTAGAGTTAAACAGTTCCCGGAAAGATCGCTTGCATTCGCACGCAGGTGTTCGTTGGAAAGGGAATACGGCTTTTACAGGCTGGTGCCATTTTTAAGGAAAACATACAGCCATCTGGAATTCATTTTCGGTACTCTGGGCATTAGCTGCAGATCATTTCTGACAAAGCAAATTTTTCATTACATGGATTTGGAAATGTTGCCTTTGGAGCAGCTTGCCAACATGTAGTTCTGCGTTTTGCTCAAGAAATCCCCTTCTAACACGCTCGAGATGCTGAAGAAAACAAACTGAAACGATGCCATGAAAAAAGGCTGTGTGCATGTGGTGCGTGCTTTTTCGTGAAAATCATACAAACATCAAAGAGGACCTACGGATTGGGCCCCCCTCTTCTACTACAGATTCTAATGTTGAGTGTGTTCGAGAAATCGAGCTTGTGTGGACAGAAAAATAACTTTCGA
The DNA here is from genome assembly GCA_019973935.1 of Trichonephila clavipes. NCBI lineage: Eukaryota > Metazoa > Arthropoda > Arachnida > Araneae > Nephilidae > Trichonephila > Trichonephila clavipes. Next base: position 319,599 of record BMAU01012255.1, read on the forward strand.
TGCTATTTTCTCTAAACTTAGAATTCCCATGGGAGTGTTTACAGCATGCATCACGTTGATTTGAACATGCATCGTGTTCATTTATAAATGGCTCCAAAACTGTTATCACATGAACAAAAAGAAATGATATTGAAATGAGAGCGTTGTGATTGTGAAACAGTATCTTGCCAGAAACTTTCTATGACGGATCTATTCGCGATCCTTCCATTAATCCTCTTGGGAAATATTTGGGCTATCATTCGCGTTTATTCCCAACCGATCCTTCTGAAGAAGAAACCGTGATATTCAAATTAAATCTACTATGTATAGTCAGGGTTTTCTAGCTAGCAAGGGGAGAAGGAGAGAAAGAAAGCCAAAAGTCAGGAGAGATTTCTACACATCAGGTATCACTACAAGTTATTCAATACTTCAAATATTAATTAGATAATGATTTTAAGTCACGATTGGTCACTAAACCTAGAGTAACATTAAGCTGAAATAATTGAAACGATCCTAAATTAAAGTGGTCAATATCCCTAGTTTTGTATAATTCGTGCATCTCGCGGTTGTTCCATTTGTATAGTTTATATTCAGACATTCTCTCTCTTCTTGAATTTAAGTGAATTAGTGTTGTTAATTTGGTTGATCACTAAATAAGGTGATTTTGAACATGTGTGGTATTCATTCCCTTCCTCCCATACATCTAGGTGGGAAAGAGAAAGGGGGTAATCCTTCACAAGTTTTACCACTCTTCAACGCCTCTTTTATTCTCCCGACCTAGCACCAGTGGACTTTTACCTGTTTCCACGGCTGAAAATGAAATTGAAAGGTCAATTTTTTTGGATTAAGATAAGGGGGTTGAAATTTGACGAAGCAACTGAATCGCCTCTCTGAAAATGAATTGCAGGACTGTTGCGAACAGTTATACGAACGCTGAAACAAGATTGTGGAAGCAGAAGAACAGTATTTTGAAGGCCAGTAAGAATGAATTGTTGTTCTACTTTTTTACTAATTTGCAACTTGCCTATTTCGATAACTTTTTAACCCTACCTTGAAATATGTACAGTAGAACGTTGTTTATCCGAATCGATTGGGATTGGACACCGTTCGGATACGTGGTTGCTCGGATAGCAGAGTTCGGATGTTCCGAAAACAGAATGTGATCCATGCAGTATATGAAACCAGACACTACATGAATATTGAAAATCGTCACATGCGGGAAACGAGCTTGAAGAAAAAGCAAAATAGGTGCAAAATGTGTCGCAATTTTTTCTTTATTGTGGAAAATAATCACTTATTTTTCGCTGTACCAATGTACACCTTCGTTCTCTCGCTGCAAGGTCTCCGATTCTCTTAAGCAACAATAGGTCCGGATATTTGACGCTCCGGATAACAAATGTTCAGATAAACGACGTTCTACTGTATTCTTTTTTCTACATGAAGTGTCTTGTTTGCGTCTGGGCTTGAAACAGTGACTTGGTTGAAAGAACTTCGGCCAAGTGCTCGCGAACTTGATCACTCGACTATCGTGATAGCTAATAATTTTTGTTGGAATGAGCTTATATTTTCTGGAACAAAATATTCTGGAAATTATATATTATTAATATTCCGAAAATCACTGAAGTCACATTACATATATGACGTTTCAAAGTCGTTAAGTAAATGTGTCATAAACTCAGCCTGTTGGGACAGTATTTGTAAATGTCATTTTAGTAGCTGGACATTCCTTGGGTTTTGTGTACATAGTGTATTCACTATTATGAATTATGACTTTAATTTTAACAGCTAAAACTGTTCGCCTTTTTGTATATTAGTCTCTATTATTTTTAATTAATTTTTTTGGATATCCTGTATAAAAAGAGAAAGGAATTAAAAATATGTAGTTTAAAATAAAATCATTGCAGAGAAAAATTATATTTTTTGTCTGAATGTATAAGAGAAGGTAACTGTAACTTAAAATATTTTTTTTTCATTTTGCTTACTTTATTTATTAATTTCATTTGATTATCTCATGCACTCTTATTCCTTATTTATATTAAATCATACTAGGATAACTTATAACAAAATAAAATTTAGCATCTGAAATACTTATAAAAAGGTAATCTAACATTTTATGAAGGTAAAAAACAATATATATATAAATGTTATGTTGTTACTGGGATTAATTCATAAACTCCTTTGACAGAATAATCTGTTTATTTTTAAAATAAGAATAAATAAAAATGTAGAATAAAATTAATTAATTAAATGAACATTTAAGGTATCTGACTACCCTAAAAACCATGATTTTTTCAAAAATTGGAGAATTTTTATGACTTTATTTTATAGACCATTTTATTAACTTAATAACAATACCAAGTACTTTATTTTCCCTCCACTAGAACAGAAATTACAAGCGTTTTAGTAAAAGCAAATGCCATAACTTTACACAAGATGTCAAACATTAAAATGCGTTTTACTCGAAATGTGTTTTTTTCGAAAACTCAAACGGGGACCGCGATTGCTCAAAAAAGTTTTGAAAATAATTAGCTGAAATTTTTGCTTATTTTTAAATATAGAAGTGTTTTGATCTTCAATAAACTGTTTTATTTCAAAATTTGCATTTATTTATGTGTATATAGACAATGTTTTTGTAAGCAATTTCGTATAATGACTTAGATAAAGTGCTCTAGTTTTTGTAAAAATTAAAATATCTCTTATCGTGAAGGTCACTTCAAACAGGAACAACAAAGTAACACATCAAAATTGAAAAATTGAGAATTCGTTCATAAAATCTTTGTACAGAGCGGGCCACGTTTATGTAATTTTTCGTACATTTTTACTAGTTTTTTCCCATTTTAATAATAATAATATTTTTTTCTTTTACCAATTTTAGGATTTTTTCCTTAAAATATACTAAATAAATATAAAAATCCCAAAAAGATCTCCATATCTCCTTTTTCAAAAAAGTTGTCGCAAGTAGTCAGATACCTTAAACGTCGTTGCCTAATTGGCTTTCATTATTTTTAAAGAAATATAATGGCTCTGTCGATATGCGTCTGCTTCCCTTGCGGTACCAACGAATTCTGTGTGGTTCTGATGTTCCTTCTATCGCTGTTCCTTTCCCCGTCGGGGACATTGCCCTCTCTGGGGGGATGCTACGGGGGCTTGCAATAGCGCCTTCTACTTCACACACACACACATATATATATATATATATATGTATTAATATATATATATATATATATATATATATATATATATATAATATATATATTAATATATATATATATATAAATCAATCACAACTTAATAATCAATTAAAAAATTGAAATTATACGAATCTTATAATACTAAATCCTATTTCAAAATATCAATGGCGAATATAGAAGATAAAATTCCATCGTTTTCAAACAAAATTAAAAAAAATTATAAAATAAAAATTTATTAAATAGCCAAGTGCAACCTCGGACTTAGGACCGATAAGTGGGGTTAAACTAGTTTGATGGCACCAACCTTTCCCCTATTGCAACTTGGTAAGTTAATCAGAAAATATCCAATTCTCAAAAATTAAAAAATTAAAAATTAAAAAGTTAAAATTAAACCATTAAACTTGAAAAATGAAACTATTCGCCATCGCATTCTGAAAGATATTATAACATTAAAATATTAAAATTCTAAAACAAATTAGTGCATAATATGAGTGAACCATCGAACACCAAAGTTGATACACCCATCTTTAAAATAGTTGTATTGATAGAAAATATATCTAAAATCCGAAAGTTCAAAGTAAAAATTACCTAAAATCCGAAAGTTCAAATTAAAAACCCAGTATATTCACAAATGAATAGCGTAAAATATTAAAAACTCACCAAAGAGTACTCTATCAATAATTCAATCCCCAATTATTGAACGATTTCTCATATTTAATACAACAATTACCACTCCTATATTTTGCTCATAACTCCTACTAATGTCATGTCAATCCAAATGATTCATAATCTAACATTAGAGTTTAACTATTTGGTATTAGATACAAATCAGACTGCATTCAAAAAACTTGTTTGATTGGTCATAAATAATTTTAAAGTGTAGTCGTGTAAATATTGGTCTATGTGTGTATTAAACTGTATCCTGTGTGTGGAATGCACATATTCTTCACAGATGAACCACTAATAAGCTGACTTTGTGGACCTTTGTGGACTGTGTGTGGTGCATTTGTGCATTTATGAGTTTAAAAATATTTATGATCTACATATTTTCTCAAGAAGTTGATGGGATAATCATTCTGTATGCAACAAAATGTAAATTTGTGGATATTCTTGAATTTATCAATATTGTGTGTAGTTAAATTATTATTTCTCATGAAAAAATTTAAAATTATGTTTCTAAATATTGATACATGTAGAAAACTATTAAAGTTCGGTATCTTTATGACATTGAATTTAAATGCTTCCCTTTTATCATATATATTGCTATATAATTTGTTGTCAATAATATTTAAATTTAAATCTAAAAATTCAACTTTGTTCGAGTTAAAATTTATCTGTATTAATTTTAGGTATTCCGGATAAAAATTAATGCTAGGTTTAAATTCCATGTCGCGACCTATAACAATTAAATCATCTATGTATCTTAATAAAAGGCAAGATGATTCCTTTCTTCGAATTGATTCATAGTGGTGTAAATACATCTTAGCAAGACTATTACTGGCTGGTAATCCTTTGATTTGTTTGTAAAGTTTGTTATCAAAAATAAAATGAAGTTCTTTTGTATTACAAAACGAATTAGTGTATTGAATTTTTCAAAACTAATGTAATTATTCAAACCATATTTCTCATATGCATCTGAAAGTACCTGAATTACATCTTCTATTTTGATGGAATTAAATAAATCTTCGAAATCGAACCCATGCACAGAAAATACCTCTTGTGGATCAACTTTCTTTATTACCTCGTGGCTGTTTTTTTATAATAGAAGTATCTTTAAATTTGTCTATTGCATCTTGTAATATGGTTTGTAAAACTCTTCCCGATTTGGATATATAGGTATTGAACCCATTTGTGTTACACTTCAGAATTTGACAGGACTTTTATGAAATTTTGAAGTCAAAAATATATGGGGATATTTAATTTTATGGCTAGAAATATTTAATTGTTAACAAAAGGCCAATAATCTGTTGTTAATTTATTTCATACTAAATTTACTTACTTCATATGAATTATTATTTTGTACATGATCATTTATTAATTTACTATAGTAATATTTACACATAATTGTATAATTTCCTGGGGCTTTATTTACATAGACAATCACAAAGTGTTTTTGTAAGTTTTCTATTGGTCTTTTAATTTTTCTATAACAATCATCATTTTTGTTCTAAAATTAAAATTCATTAAGTCCTTGAGGACATGAAAACCATATTCCTTAAAGGCCTGAGTAGGTAAATTATATTTTATCGCAACATTTAGAATACATTTATTAATATCTTCTGATAGCTGTTTTCTCACATTTAAATTGATGTTTAAAATAGTTAATCGATAACCAGTACCTTTGCTCATAATTTCTCTTAATTTCTGTGTGTGATCTTGAACTGTTTCTAAGTTGCCTGTTACTACGTGCCCATGATATTCGTCCACGTAATTCCTGTAATCATTGCATCTATATTCTTTTTGATCTACCAATTCCTTAATACTATTATAGTTAAAAACTGATCTACTAATTTTTGTATTATACCTGAACGCTCGTTTTATTAACACATTTCTCACCGGAAATAAATCCATGTGTTTCTTAAATATTTCAGAAAATTGTATCCCATTATATGATTTGTTCATGTATAGCAAAGTGCAATATTTTATATTATAAGCATCCTTAGAGTCTATCTTTATTTACATAGATCCATGACCAAATATTGGAGAATATATATATATATTGAAGAATAAAAACTCTAGATTCAGTAAAGGAATTTGATTCCTTCAAGCAAATTAATAAGTAGTTTGAAAGCTAATAAAGCAAAGTATAGCTATTTCACATTTTTTGAAAATAGACGAAAATTGGCACATTATTTTACTAAAAAATTATTTTAAATATCTGGTAAACTATTAATAGTTTATATGTGAAACATCCATAAATTACAAATTTAAGATTTTATAATTGAATCATGTGACTAATGCAGTGCTTCTCAAACTTTCAATATTTGCGACCCAATATTCAGTCATAATTTTCATCGCGTCTCTCTCCATATAATAACAATGTTTTTATTAATAATATACTTTAGTGCTAAGCGAGGGGGGCTAAGATATGACTTTAACCTTAAAAGAGCCGCCGGCGTATATAAACGTCTCGCTAAGCCAGTACGTTCCTTGCCCGGGACCTATATATACGTCTTTCCGATGTACGATCTTTTCTGTGCACTGCTATCCATACAATTATTCCGAAGGCTTTGGAATTCAATCAAATGACCTAGACCGTGTTTGAAAAGGATTTACTTATTTCAGAGGATTTGATTATTTATTTCTTTTCTCCCCCTGCCCCTTCCCCTAATACATCAAACATGTGCGTCTACGTGGAAAACGATGCAATTGGGGAGGGAATCGCATACATTTTAATCGGCAGTTAAGGCATTAATTACAAACGGTACAAATTATTATTATAAGTGTTAATGTTTATATGTTTTTGTAGGACACTCCCATGGGATGATTGATAGTTATTAAACTTGCCCTTAACTTAGTATTGTTAAATTATTTATAAAATACATTGTGCAATACTGATAAGTGTATTATATGAGTGTAAATGTTTATTTCATTTTGTTATTATGGAGAATTTATTTTGTTTTACTTTCAGTATACATTAATAGTTTCTTCTAAACCTTTTGATTTTTGACTTTTTCAATCTACTCCCGCCCCTCTCGAAAAAGGTTATCACTCCCCAATAGGGGAACGCGCAACACAATTTGAGAACCGCTGACCTAATGTCTACTTATAAGTGAAATTTTTGCATTCATCCTTCAACTGTCAAGTTATGTTGAGGATTTCAGCACGTAAGTATAAACTGGCAATTTTTTTATTGCAAAAATCAAATATTAAGTACAAAATAAAATATACTTAGTGGTTAAAAATAAGTATTTTCAATTGCATGCATAAAAATTTTATAGCGACTGCATATTAGGTTAAGGGGGCTGCCAAAATGTGGAAGTGGTAAAGTTCACTTCTAGTACAGAATTATTTTCTAAAAAATAAAAATAATTTTAAAAATATAAATGAATACATATTAATAACTCTATTATGCGACATTGTGTTGTATAACTGGAAACAATGCCGGTTTAAGTTTATTTCGGGCCCTGGGCGCAGAAGATCGATAATTTCCGTTGGCACTATCTCCAGAAAACCTTGTTAAGTCCAGCTTATCTGGTCCCGCCCAAAGCACCCAGTGGGTAAACTGGCACTAAAAATTTAAACACTTTTCCAAGCACAGACCAACGCAATTATTGCACCAGAATCTTGTTTCCTTCCTTGTCTTTATTTCCATTTACATCCTGAAACAACAAACTTCGCAATATCTTGTAGGCTGAAGTTTCGCGGTAGTAGGTGGAATATGGTATACATAATGGCGTTCACACACACAGTAAGACAGGCTGGATTATCTACTGTAGGTGGTCTGCCAGGATTCTTTTGTTCAGAAGCTGTATCATCCTATTTGTGTAAAAGCTCATCTACAACTTGGATTCGAAATTCTAAAAAATTTAATGCTACATTTTCATAGAGCAGAAATAAGTTCCAGGGTACCTTGAATAGTAAATGTAAAAATATCTTGTTACAATATTTGTCCTGGTGTTTCCGGATTGTTGGGTGAATGGGTGTTTCCTGACCACAGCGATCTACACCACCCACAGCAAAATTATCCGAAAAATTACCCTGTAAAATACTCGGTTGTGACATTTTGAAAAATAGTGCCATGCCCGAGATTATCTTGGACATGAAATTCTGGAGAATTAATGCCATGCCCGAGATCGTCTCGGTCAGGACAGTTAAAAGTTTAAAAACATATTCAAGCACAAAAAAAGATTAATTAATTTAAATGTTCAAATATAATTCAAAACAAATCAAATACATTTATAAAATAATGGATAAAAATTGAATTTATTCAAAAAAAGGGAAATCTTCATCATGTTTTAAAAATGTGTCCTTATATTTCCTTCTCATTTCGTGATTTCCTATTTCAGTTCCTATCCTTTAAAAAACCGATGACTCATATACGTGTGCTTTTCAAATGCTATTTTTTTCTTTTATTTTAGAATAAAAATTCAAGTATTCTTCTCCTAAATAAATGACTCCCAACCACATAATAGAAAATTACTGGTGATTGCTCGCAATCCTTTTCACTGCATTTTACGAAGACACGTTTTGCCTACATTACCTTTTCGAAATTCACGAAAATTGAAGTCAAATTTGCAAAATCGTTCAGTTTTTGATAAAACTGTGCTATTCCTTACTGGTAGACCTGATGTTAAAAAAAAATATAAAACAAATTGCTCACCGGGATTTTATTTCCTTTGTAGCGGAAGTAGATTAAATTATATTTCGTAAAAGGTTGCTGTTTTATTGCTAAAAGAAGGAAACGATATTTTCTCTCTTTTTGATTTTGTAAAAAAAAAGTAATCACCATATTTATTCCCTTTTAAGAAACTGAATGGCTCTATTGTTGAAAATTGAGTTCTCAATGCTTCGAAATCAGTTTTCAATGAGAGATAAAATTTATATATAAAAGCAAAATGCATATAAAAGTATTCATATTATTTCTTTCACAAAGTAGATTCGACGTATTTTTTTAATCTGATCAATAAAACAGTACGCAAAATTTTTATTTTTCTAAGGTATCCGACTACTTCCGGAACTGCTGTTTTGAAAAATCGTATAAATAGATAATCTTTATCATATTTAGTGTCACTTAAATTAGAATACATGTATAAAATTGTTTTAAGAATATAATTACGATAAAAAATTATTTAAATGCAATATTTTGGCTAAAAATGAACATAGAATTACCTATATTCAAATCATTCTCTTTTCTATGGAAAATGCTTCTATAATAATAACATTTTGCCTGCATATAGCTGAGATCTCTGTATCGAGTCTGAACTAGGATTTTTGACATACACTCAGGAACATTGAAAATAGCGACCCAAGAAGAAAGCATCGGATTGAAATGAAATTTAATACACACAATGACACGGATGAGAGATTCACTTGATCTCAAAAACAAGACAATTAAACGAATACATGGTGCGCAACGACACAAATACTGGGCAACTTCAATAGCGCGTTGGACCACCTCCAGCTGCAATACATGCCACCACACGGTCTGGCATGATTGAGTTGATTAGACACCTTATGTTGTCCTGAGGCAGATGGTCCCACAAATCTTGAACAGCTAACTCTAAATCATGTACAGAGTGACACGATGGCATCTGCCGTTTTAGCTGATTCCATACGTGCTGTACAGGGGACAAATCGGGGGAGCAGGCCGGCCATGGAAGAGTCTGAAAATGACGTAGGAAGTCTTGAGCAACTCTTGCTGTATGCGGACGAGCATTATCTTGCTGGAAAATTGTCCCTGGGAGACCATTTAGGAAAGGTCCTACGTGGGGTCGGAGAATATATTCAACGTAACGTTGGCTCGTTAAGGTTCCACGCATCACAATTAAAGTGGACCGGCTATCATAGGCTATGCCCCCCAGACCATTACACCAGCTGTGCGGGCAGTGTGACGTAGAACAGTGTGGGGGGAATTGTACCGCTCACCAGGGCACTTCCACACCCGTACACGGTTATCATCTGTCCCCAAAACAAACCGGGATTCATCATTAAACACAACCTTTTGCCAATCTGTGACATTCCACATTGATCTGGATTGGCACAACTGTAGACGCAGTTGCTGATGTTCCGGTGTTAAAGGAAGTGTACGGAAAGGGCGCTCGGATTTAAGATTTGCTTCTGCAAGATGTCTGGAAATTGTTTGTGGAACAATTGCTACGCCTCCGTTTGCTCGTATCGTTGAACGAGTCACTATGGGGTCTACACGTGCTTGCCACACGATCCTTCGATATTCTCTACTCGTGGTCTTCCAGGTCGCTCCAGACCCGGTTTTCCACGCGTGGGTATCTTCTCGTGTCCATTACTGCCAACAATTTCTAACGGCACACTCCGAACGATCCACTTGGCCAGCAACACGGCGCGTCCACCAGCCTGCAGTTTTCATCCCGATGATCAGGCCTCTCTCAAACTCGTTTAACCGTGAGAAATGTCTTCTAGCACGTTTACCTGGCATGTATCGCTTACCAAAGTCTTCCTACAATCGGCGGGTAATCGTCACGTTTATGAATCTTCGAATTTGCGCTGGCTTATATAGTACCCTCTTCCTGATTGTAGCGCCACCTCGGCATGTATGAGCATTCGTATTGGCACAAAACTTGGATCATTTGCATATCACATTACGCTGTACTTAGTTGCAAAGTTTCTCGATTTTTTTTAGCTTCCTTCTTGGGTCGCTATTTTCAATGTTCTTGAGTGTATATAACTTAAAAGTGGACGTGTATCCATATTTTAATGCAACAGAGTGGAGAAATTTTAAGGAAGAAACACCGATAATTATTTCAATTGGTAATAACTGAGAAAATAATGTGAAATTTTCAAAAATTCTAGTTCAGCCTCTCTGAGGATGCCTTGGCTATATATAAACAAAATATTATTTTTATAGAAGCATTTTTCATCAAAGAAGAATGTTTTGAAAGTAGGTCATTCTAAGTTCATTTTTTGCCAAAATATTGCATTTAAATTATTTTTTATTCTAATAATATTCTTAAAACAATTTTATACATGTATTCGAATCCAAAGGACACTAAATATCATGAAAATTATCCATTTATACGCTTTTTTTAAATAACGATTCCAAACATACTCGGATACCTTAAATCATTCAATGAATACATTTTTTTTATTTCTATCATAAGAGATACTCAGAATGAGCACATTGGGAATCTTTAAAGATTTTTTTTTTATTTCTAATGTTAGATAAGAAGAGACAATTGTAGTCAGAAATACATAAATTAAAACTAGAACAGACTGAAACTACAGTAAATCTATAAATCGATCATTCTGTGCCGATATATCTCCATTATCTCTCCCACAAGTGTCCCGGGACAATGAGTCAAATGTTTAACGTCCAATTCCTCTCCAAAGCAGCTCATAATGCAAAAATTGCTGATGATTCAGCTTTACTTATGATGCACCACAAGCAGATAGGTCTGCGTTGCATCCCAAACATAACAAGTATATAATAATGAATGGAAAGAAAAAAGCTTTAACCACTCCTGGTAGGACTTGAACCCACAATGCCATCCGTTAGGCCACGGGAGCATGACACTTTAACGACTGTTGGCGTAAATAAAAATTTCAGAATAAATTGAATAAGAAGTGAATTTGGAATTCGGGAAGTATATTGGAACAACTTTCACCGACTATTATGTAATATGAGAAACCAATTTGAAAAACTTTCAGAAGTATAAAGTTAGAAATGTTTTTACTTACCGTAAAATACGGCGTATAACGCGCCTCTATGCATTCAAGCTACAATTGTTTACTTTTAGATATATTCGCCGTATAACGCGCATACCCTTTTTTTACGAAGAAACTTGAAATATACGTGAGCAATGTTCTTACATTTTAAAGTCATTTATTCGAGGTATTATTCCAAGCTTTAGAAAGAACTAGTACATTTCTAGAGCTGCACCATTTAAGTTCATAAGAAACGTCATTTCTTTTAAATAAGAGAAGTATTTAGATCTATGTGTGTATGTGTGTGTAGAAGCCTATTTTTTTCTACTTTCTTTTTTTTATATTTTTAAAGGCACTCATTTTTTCATACCCGGAGTATAACGCGCACCCGTAAATATTGACCCGTATTTTTTGTGTTAAAAGTGCGGGTTATACGCCGGATTTTATGGTAATCTCGTTTGTGTGTTTTATTTCAAATCGTAAAATAAAAAAACATAATAAAAAGACAAAAAAGGAGACATGGCGTTAGTCTGAACTTAACTTTATTAGAGGGTTATTCCCTCTAATTATGTCTGAAAACCGTTGGGTGTCTTGCTCGAGGGTGGCATAGTTGAATAGGCGCTGGTCTTGCATATAAATTATCTTTCATTATCTTCATGATACAAAAAATTAACAGCGCCCATATCGTATGATTATATGGCATGTTAAAATCTTTAGAGTACCTGTTTAGCTTAGGTGTTCTCGGCAAAATTAAATTCTGTGTACAATTTTGCATCGTCAGAACTCAGGCACCTCACTCTTGAGAGGAATCTGGGAGTCAAAATTACATCGTTTCAATTGTTATCCACCTATATGGTGCTATATTAAAAAGCAATACCTGCTTCCGGGAAATATACTGGGTCTGATATGGTAATTACCAATCCGCAGTCCCATTTGAAAGAATAAAAATGTTTAAAATGTTCAAAAAAGGTATCACCTTTAGTTCTTTCTATTAGATAAATTTTTTTGTTTATTTAGATTAAAGCGTTTAGTTTTGTTATAAAAGAAATTTCTATGTCAATGAAGAAGTGTTTTTTAAAGTCACAGTGCAAAGCAACTCCAGGACTATTGGCAACGGACTTCCTAATTTTCAAGCACGGTCGAGAGACGAAGACGATTCCTGAGCTGGCACCCCTCTCCTGAATTCCACGTCATCGTGAGGACTTTGAATCACGACTGATTTAACATGCATCGGCTACTCCCCACGGCAGATCTTCAAAGGCATGAGGACTTGAACCCGCAACTCGAAAATTCCAACAACGAATTCATGATCATAACCACAAGGCTACTACGTCAACTTCTTTTATTTCGAGCCAACTGATAGTGAGAAATTTAGAGCACAGACTACTGTAGAAAAGGAAAAACTATTTGTTTTTAAAAAAACACAAAATAAATAATAAACTCTGAAAAATGTACTAGAAAAAAAAGTGTTCTGAGAAAAATAACTTTTACTTCCATTTCTTTTCTTATCTTATTGTATGTTTTTTCCCGTTATTTATCTTTATCTAAACAGTGAATCTTATCAATTCGGTTTAGTCTTTGAAATTTACTTTTTATGTATGGCTTTAATGTTTAGAAGTATTTTGCCATAAGATAAGTCTTTTGAAGTTAAGATATCATGGATACAAAAGCTAGAAAACATTTCAAGTTCCTTAAGTTTGCTTGGAGGATTTTAATCTTAATTGTTAGAGCAACAACGTTTGCCAAACAAAAATTAAAACTTAATCCCTTAAGCACTCGATTTTTTGCCCAAAATGTTCCAAAAAAAGACACATTTTTTTGTTCATATAAGTAAGCATAGCACTTAACGATCCGCGAAAATGGAAGAATTTTATTTTCAATTTTAAAGTTTTTACACAATTTTTTTATAATTGTGGAACAGGAAAACTTCTAAATATTTTTATTTTAAGTACTACACATGCTATGAAGAATGTTTTATATATCTTAACAAAATTTCCCTCTTACTTGCAAAAAAATTTCATGTTCGTACCTCTTTTTAAAACAGTTGAGGATTTTGTGTGTGTGTGCATATTATGCGCACACAATTTGAAGCATGGTGTAATACTAAGTCTTACATTGTAATGGGAACAGACATAATATCTGCTTGTTTGGATTATCTTCCCATTTTTATTTCTTCTCTAGTAACAAATTGAACCTTGCCTTACCAATCCCTGTTATTTATCGAATATTTTCAAGAATCTAAATTCCTGCCTTCACTGAAAAATTCCCGCCTTCACCACAAAGAAAATCCCGAATGAGAAATATTTCAGTACGATTGACAAACCGCATCTCTTAAAAACACTAGCACTAATAATTCCTCTATAAGAAATAAAAATATGTGCAAATTAAAGATAGAAAGAAGAAAATATCAGTGCCCGTACAGGGTACGGGCAAACCGGTTGTGGCCAGCTTTCGGTAGCCCGTACGGTGTACGGGTTAACTAGTTAAGGATTTAAGTTATTTGGCATTTGTTATAGTAGTGTTATTGATCTCACTATAATGTACTTACTATATGTTTTATGACATAATTTGCTTACTTTAGGCTGTATGAATACAAATCTATATTTGAAATATGTATTTTATTTTTTTAAAAGTTTGTCATTAAATTTTGCTAATATTTTTCAACGATATGAATTGAGGTCATTTTTAATATTATATCAGATTTCACACAGACGCATAATTATGTTTCTCAAAACAATTACCAAATCATTTTATTCATATACTGATAAATCAAACATATTTTTAATTAATACTAGGTGGGAAGGAGTACTTTCTATCTGCCTAACGAGGGACCAACCCCATTATACAAATTACACAACTGTTCATACTCATTGTTCGAATTATAAAACTGTAATTTGCATGTATTATGCAGTTCTGAGTTTGCATAATTTTTGGTAAACAAATTTGGCGACTTGGCTACAATATGGATTGTTCTGGAAATTACTAATGAAATTTATAACATCAAGATATATGACGATAGAGGATTTTTCAAAAGTGCACTGAAGGGCTGGAAGGAGGTCATTTAGGCAAATCGTTCTTTTTTGACTCTCCTCTTTAAGGTATCCAACTAGGTTCGAAGATAAATTTTTCAAAAATTGATTTTCTGAATAATTTTTTTGTTTTAAAGAACATAAATAGGCTTAAAAAGTCATAACTACTAAATAACTAACATGAATCGCCCTTTTTTTTTGAAAAAAATATTTTTAGAAAAATTTAGCAAAATTTTTTAAGTTAAGAAAAACGTGATAAATAAAAATAAATTGCTCATTATCGGCATTGATATACTTCTTGATCCCTCTGAAGTGTCACAAGCCGCAGGATAAAAAATAGTTCAAGAAATAAATATTTTATTAGCATTTAAATTTGATGGTCATGATTTTTTGTCAGAATTTCTGCATGTTCTAAGCTAAAAATGGCTGTAAAATGTGATTAAATGTAGCTGTCTTAAAACATGCGTTTGCTACACTATGAAGGGCCCATAGCATATATGTTATGAATTGCATTGCATTTGATTGTATTATTTAGAAGATATCCCGTTTTTCGTGCACGAATTATCATGAAAAGTTCATTCTTCAAAAAACGTATAAAAATATTTTTAGTAGTTAGATAAAGTAAATGATATAAAAAGAACTTATAAAAAACTCTCCAGTTTTATATATTAGTCTTTCTTCCTAAATAAATAGTTTATTTTTTCCCTAATGTCACAAACAACATCAAACTAAATAGCACTTTTTCAACCTAGTCGGATACCTTAATTAAATTCAAATTTTTACGGTTCATTGTTACTAACTATACCTTATTCATGAATAAAATATTACAGCATCCTTTTTTATGTAAAGATATTAAATAGGTTTAAATCATAACTCTCTTTTTTTCTCTCTTTTTAAGAGAATACAAATTACTCTTTATGTAATATAGCATGTATTAGTTTTCTACAAATTAAAGAAAATTCTAGTACCTAACAAAAGTATTATAATTCGTCATATGCATCTGGTGATAATAACAATTTTATATACCATTCTATATATATATAAAGAATGCTCTAGTTTAAATAAAGGTAGAATAATAATTGAAAAATGAAAAGTATCATTGTACGATTATAATATATACCAACTACACATGAAGTAATATATTTGCACAATTCCAAACAATAATTATTCGTTTAATTAATGTCTCTCTCGAAAAAACGTTTATTTTATATAATCTTAAGATAATTCTAAATTTACACTAAGATAAATTTTATCATAATATAACGCAATAAAAATAACAATATTTTTCATTAGAATAATCATAAAATTAAAAGTCTTCCACTAAATTAAATTTAGACAAATAATTTTCGGAAATTTTGCATGTTTAAAGTATTATGTAGAGTAAAACAGAAGAGAAAAGTTTTATCTATGCAATTTTATGACGTTATTATATGTGATGTTTTGAATTAACAGTAAATATAATTTCAATTATTTTCCATTGTTTTATTGAAAAATGCTTTATTAGTGAAAACTTAATATATCTTTTATATTACTGTGAAATGAAACTCGGGGCATGGAATTATGCATGCTTATTAAGCGATACGAAATAAAATTATTAAAATGTTGGCATATTCAAAGGAGGAGCGTGCATTGTTCTGCATAAAATGTAATAAAGTAGTCTGAAATGTGAGAGGTAACTAATTTCTTCCCTCTCAACGATTAAATAATCTTTGAGTTGCTTGACTTATTCTGAGGAATATGTTTGTGCATTTAATTAAGCATAAGAATTGAATTACACACTATTTAATGTTTTATGGTTATTATATTTATCCTACTCTTATTTGATTTATTCTTTGATAGTAAAGAGGTGAAAGGTGTCACTAATTATATATGTCTCAAACGTATAGTTTGAGTTAGATAGAGCTACAGTAGAACGCAAAACGTTTCGGGTGTACATATGTACTATGTATTGTAGATCCATTTTAAAAGTTTTATTGGTACTAGAATAAATTTTTAATCAAATTAAAATTTATTTTGTGTTGGGAATTAAAGTCATGATTGCTTGTAAGTTTACCTTGAGCGGGTTTTCACATGTTTTCAACTAATCTTTGGGAATCTATTTTCTTATTTATTTGGAAGTTGATTTCTGCAAAACCCATTTTCAGCGGAACTCTAGGGAACGAAAGAAACATGCTTGCAACAAGGTCCAAGTCTATTGGTCTAATTGTTCTATGACAAGCGTTTTTTAAACATATACATATAACGTTTTCACAACCACTGCCATCACCCTAACGAATCGATTTCTAATAAACCTGTTCTTATCGAATCTCTTCTCAACAAAAAAAACATGCAAGTCAAATTTCAAGTCTGTAGGTCTAATTGGTCCCTAAAACGAAAATTTTCATGTATAACGCTATGCAACCACTACCCCGTCCTTCACGAGAGTCTATTTTTGCGAAATCGGTTCTTAGCGGGTCTGTACGCAACAAAAGAAGCATGATTGACAAATTTTAATCTGTATGTTTAATGTATCGAAAGACCTCGTAATGAGCAAACAAGTGACCTTTTTTCTTATGTTTAGAGAAGGGGAGAGATAAATATAAATATATAGATAGATAGAGATAGAGATATATACATAAATATAGATAAATAAAGATATATAGATATATATATAGGGTGGTATAAACATGGACTGATATAGATTGATATAAATATATATAGATATAGATATAGATTAGATAGATAAAAATAAATTAGAATGAGTGAGAGACTTTTTTTGTTACTACTAAAATGATTTTGATAAATTAAAATATGAAATAAGTAATTAAAAATAGTAATATGTTTTTAAGTATATATATATATATAAAATTATTAAAATTATATTATATTAAAAACTTTATTTTTAACACTAGAATGACTGAAACTTATATATATATATATATATATATATATATATAGATATAGCATCAAAATGAGATTAGATAGATGTGCAAATCATTTTTTTTAAAAAATAAATTAGTCAATAGCAAGTTAATAGTAAATACTAACATTTTGTTACTACTCAGAAAAAAAAATATTTTGATAAATTAAAATATGAAATAAGTAATTAAAAATAGTAATATGTTTTTAAAAGTTTTATATATATATATTTAATTGAAAAATTATTGAATTATATTAAAAAAACTTTATTTTTAACACTGCCAAAGAATGACTGAAACTTATATAAATTGATAACTGTATTTGCATTTGTGGTGAATAAGTGTATGCAAGTATTTTATAGTATATGCCCACGAAAATTAGAGAAAATGTTTATATATATATATAACACATATAGTTTATACCGCAAAATCTGGTGTATATATATATAGTGTATACCTATATTTCCCAAAAGCAGTCAAAATGACTGCACTGTGAAAGAATAACTAATGTGCAAATCATTTTTTTTAATTAATTTTTAATATTTTTTATTATTTACAGTCATATAGCAAGTTAATAGTAAATACTAACATTAAAAAAATTTTACTTCACTCAGAAAAAAAAATATACTCTAAAAAAGTCTAAAAAATTGTGTCATTATATACACCATTGTTTTTCTAATTGAAATTAAAATCAGTCAGAATGACTTCCTTGGGCAATCTAGTGTTAAAATCGTTTTCATTAGAGATGGAGAAAGATAGTTTTTAATTGAAATAATTTCAAAAAATGAAATTTAAGTTATTTAAATTAAAATTCATAATTTCTTAGATATTAGATTAGATTATTTCCCATGCCAAAATAAAAACCAGGCAATCTTAATAATACGCAGTATAAATTGATAACTGTAGCTTTTTGCATTTGCTATGGTGAATAAGTGTATGCAAGTACACATTTTATAGTATACTGCCCACGAAAAATTAGAGAAAATGTTTACGTGTGCCAATGATCACATTACGTAATGTAACACGTTGTGACTCCAAGTTTACTTACCGCAAAATCTGGTGTATAACGTGCAACGGTGTATAACGTGTACCTATGCTCTCAAGCTGCATTTTTTAATGTTGAGGTATATTCGCCGTATAACACGCACCCCCTTTTTTACTGAGGAACCTGGAATGTAGGTGTGCAATTCTCTTTTGTTATGAAGTCATTTATTCGAGTCAGCGGGCTGCAATTTACGTACAGGAGAACCGCGTGTTGGACACCCCTGATCTGGAATCTTCCTTCATTTAGCTCAAATGCATTTTAAACAAATAATATTTATTTTACAGACAAATATAAAAATGTTAAGAAACGGAATTGTAACTAAGCGTTAAAATATGCCCCTATTATTATTATTACTTATCTCTAAAATAATTATATTTACAAAAATAGTTAACTAATTAGCTATTACGTTCCGTACCATTCTAAGTTATTTTAACAACTCTTATAAATGTTAATGAGTTTTCTGTATGCATTGTTAATATAGTTTTAATGCTTAGTCATATTTTATATATATATATACATATACATACCGGGTTCAGAAAGTTGTAAAATTCTGTGTACGACATAAAGAAGGGATGGGAATTTGTTTGAGCGAATAAAAAATTTAGTTCAAAATTTCGCCACTAGAGAGCGTTTTTAATGGAGATCCTATTTAGCATACATTAATACTTAGCCTACATTTATGACCGTTTACAAATTTTATTACAACAATAAATGCTCAACATGATGACCATCATTTTCAGCTACTATTTAAAATCGTAAGATAGCATGTTCCACCGTTAAACGCAGTGTGTTCTGGGAAATGTTAAGAACATGTCGTGAAATACTGTCTTTGAGATCAGGTAAAGTTCTTGGTTGATCACAACTTACTAGCTGCTTTAAATGGCCTCAAAGCCAAAAATCGCGTGGATTGAGGTCAGTCGATTGGGGAGGCCCCAGATGACGAAATTGGCGACTGATCACATGTTCTTCTGTGAAGTGATGTTTGAGAACGTCCTTAACACAATGTGTAATGTGTGGAGGAGCTCCATCTTGCATAAAAATTATGCGTGAAAGGCATTGACGTGCTTGCAGATCCGGAATAATTAAATTCCGTAATAACGATGCATATCGCTGTCCAGTGATAGAAAATGTTACTGGACCTCCAGCACATAATTCCTCGAAAAAATACCGTCCAAAAATAAAAGACACGGAAAACCCACACTACACCGTTACTTTTGGTGAGTGTAACTGAACTTATAAGGTGGAATGCGGATTGTCTGTTTCCCAAATTCGGCAGTTGTGAGTATTCACCGAACCGTCCAAATGAAAGTGTGCTTCGTCTGTCCAGAGGATATTCCAAAGCCATTCTGGATCAACTTCCAAACAAGCAAGAAACTGCAGTGAGAACAAATGTCGACTCTCGAAATCATGTGGAAGCAATTTCTGCACAAGTTGAAGCTTGTATGGATAGTAACGGAGGATGCTTCACATGATCTTCTGGACAGTTGAACGAGGCAGATCCAATGCTTCTGCCACACGGCGAACACTTGTACTAGCCTACACGTTGGATGCTTTGTCCTCTTCCACCTGAAGTGCAACTTTCTCTATTGCTTCCGCAGAAACAGGTTTTCTTCCTCTTCCAGAACGAACATTTAACTATCCTCTTTCTTCAAATTTGGTTACCATTAATCGAAGATTTTTAGCAGTCAACGGACCTTTTCGCATCCTCTTTTAAGTCTGAAATTTCCGTAGAGCAACTATTGCGTAATTATCGTTTTGATAAAATAATTTTATTAACAACGCTTGAACTGGTAAACGTAATGACATTCTGATAAGCTATACCGAGCACACTGAAAATAAACTAATCTCCCGTGAAAGTTTATTGCTTTTATAACAGTTGCTGTGTGACGTCTAAAACAGTTGCATATTTTCGTCTTCCTTCGTGTAAATCCTTTGAAAATTAGTCATCAAAGAATTTTAATTAAAGTTTGCAGTTCATTTTAGAGATTGTGTTTTTTAGTGAGTATCAGTTATTGTGTTACCGTGTCCTGTGGATAAAAAAGCGATAAAATACAAATAGAAACCCGATAATAAATGTAGCTTTCATTCAAAAGTGCCCTCTAGTGGCGAAAATTTGGACTATTTTTTTTTTTATTCGCTCAAACAAATTCCCATTCCTTCTTTATGTCCTACACAGAATTTTACAACTTTCTGAACAATAGTTTCGCCTGTAGACAATTTTGAAGTAGGGTCGTTTAATTATGGTCACCTGGTATATATATATATATATATATATATATATATATATATATATATATATATATATATATATATATATATGTCATGATTTTTAAGACAGAATCAGATTAAAGTTAGAAAAGTGAAAAGACGACCTTTATTCTTTCATTTGTACATCTGTTCTGACGCTAAGAGCAGGGAGTAAAAAAGCACGCCACGATTATCGGTTAAAATGAATAACACTTGAAAAACATGTGGTAAGTATCGCGGATTTGAAGAGGGTATTTGAAAGTTAATGCTGATATATGTTGACTATTAAATCTAACGATCTGGAATTAGACATGTTTATTGGCTAGGCCATATGTTCGGAAGAAATAAATGGGTGATTAGTTTGATACTTGAAGATGTGAACTGAGAAAGATGAGTCAAGTGCTAGATAGGGAATTTAATTTTTAATCTAATTTAATTATCTTTACATTTGCCCCCCAATTTTAAAAGGGAGCAATGGCGTGATTTTTTCTCTCTTTACAAACTTAATCAATTTTCAACAAACATTAAACAATACATAACATTATTTAGAAAGACATATTACACATAGTAGAAATATTTAAGCAATAGGAATATTAAAATCAAAATGCAATACAATAAACGAAACTATAACAACAAACACAGTAGGGACACTTCCAACATATTAATTGATAAAAATTAATTTCCATACATATAATTGAAGATTAGCTTGTTCAAATCTATTCGACATCTAGAATAAGAGCTCGCATTTCCTCCTATTCCTTCATAATAATATATTCGTATTATAGCTAGTAGATACTGTTTTAAAAAAAAACATTTAAATTGGAAAATAATATATATCAAACAATAAGATAGTAAATATAAAAATATATGATATCATACAAATGTTAAAATAATAATTTTGTATAAAAATCTACTCTGGCGCCATCGTAGTAATACCTTATATTGTTACACACATTTTGCATATATGAAATACATTTTTTAAAAAGATAAAAAAATATAGACATTAATAAAATGAAATTATTAATAATATGAAAACGGTGTATAACACACAACTTCTATGCACTATCCAACACAATAAACAATGTTTTATTTCATATGCGTTATAAAATATAAAAATTATAAGAATATAAGAATGTAAGAATATAAGAGCTCTTTTTTATTATTTTGAGTCGGAAAAGTGGACTCACTTTAAAAATAATTTTTAGTATTTCTGAAAATTTTTCACAATATTCATTGTAACTTAATATTGCATGCAATATTTTGAATCTTTCCGTAACCTTCTAAAAATACGTTTCATAGGCAAAAATTCTTGAGTTTCTCTTGCATCACACATTCACTAATAAAACTGTATCACCTTACTTAATTTTGAACACATCTCTCTGAGAAATCTGCGTCATCAACTCACAGATGTTCAGGGATGCTGATAAGAAAGAATGAGAGGTGTGCATATCAAACTAAACAAGTTTGTCCTCTTAATGTTTCGAGACATATACAAAATTATAATGATTGTATTCTCACTTATCCATTGTGTAATATTCAAAAATAAGCTTCAAGTTATTAAATTAATTTTAATTTTAGATAAGGAAAATTTCGAGAAATAGTGAATCCTGATATATGGCCGGTATATCAAAACACAATTTCAAAAATAAAAAAAAATTAAATGACATGCAATAAGATTACTGCTGAATAAAATAATTAACAAAACAATTGAATTCAATGGAGAAAAAAGAATATAACTTGACTTTACTTTTGTTTCTTATAAAAATCAATATCTCTAGTATTAGTTCTCTCATTAGTCATTTTTCTAAAAACTTAATTTATATCTTTCACTTTAAAACACCAATTTCTATCATAACTCTTAACTCATTCGACATCTTAAGATAAAATTATGAGAAGTATATTAAAATTTCTCAAAATTTTGTATGAGACTAAACCTATATACTTTGTTTTCTCAATTAAAATATAAAGAAAATATCTCATTTATAACACAACTATATTATAAAAATGAAATACCATATCATATCATATATTATTCTTTTTCGCCGAAAAGTCTTGTTAAGCAGAACTCAGTTATTTCTGTATTACGTAAGATGTTTCTTTTAGTTATTATCTTCTTCTCATTATTATGGGTATTTTGTTGAATGTAATTTAACTGAAAATTTTCAGATGGATGAAAATGTCTTAAACGAACTGAATGAATCAATTCAGTGTCAGTTTTATTAAATTAAGGGCATTGGGTCTATCATTTTCAAATAATACATCAGAACATTTTCTTAAAATGGTATAAGGGCCTGAATAAGGGGGACTTAATTTCCTTGTATTGGGTATTGAAATTCCTCATACATTACCAAGTCACCAACCTTGAAATCACAGCTTCCTGAAATTTTTTATCATATCTTATCTTATTTATTTTATAATATTGTTCTGTTCTTTCTTTGGCTAATTTTCTTGCTTCTTCTAAGGGAGGATATATCTCATTTTCTTTTAGCGAAATTTCGAAAGGTAAATTGCCAAACATTAAGTAGGTTGGAGGGAAACCTGTTCTTGTATGTGGAGTTTGATTATACTGATGGGTTACTTTTTCTAGAATTTTTGTCCATGGGACTTTATTTGAACTATTACTAATTTCACATTTTAAGCGGGTAATGATGGTTTGATTTACACGTTCAACCTTTCCATTGGTTTGTGGTCTGTGAGAAGTAGTTAATAATTGAGTGACATTATTATGTTTTAAAAAATGCTTAAATTTTGAAGAGGTGAACGCAGTATTTCTATCACTTAAAATTTTTTCCGGTATGTGATTCTGAAAGATTTGTCTTAAACAATTTATATAAGTATCTGTTGTTGCATTTTTTGATGGGAAAGTCCAAATGTACCTAGTTGCATGATCAATAATAATGTGTAAATATTTTTAACAGAGTTGTAATAATTTAAACCACCTACACTATCTATCGATAAAAGTTCAAAGGGTTTTTCACAAAGGGGAAGTGATTGCATCAGTCCGTATTTTCTCTGATGTGACTTCTTATTTATTTGACAAGTTTCACAGTGTTTCACATAATTTCGTATATCAGTAATAATGTTTATCCACAATAATACTGTGGTGATATTAATTTTAACATGGTAGCTACACCAGGGTGGCTAAATTTTTTATGAGTTGTTTCCATTATATTACACTTTTAGAGCTTTGGGTACAATTATTTTAGTTAAACCTTGTCTTTTATATAACAACAAAAACACCATCTCTCTTAAAACATTTAGGAGCTGATGTATTTTCTATATTTTGAAAATGACTTATTTCATTGATATCTAATAAAGGTTCTGGGGGTGTATTAATTATATGATAAGCAATAGAATTTCTTGTTAACATATCAGCTTCAACATTAGTGCTACCTTTCTTATATTTTATATCAAAATCATACATAGAAACTTTTAAAGACCATCAAAAAGTCTACCCGTGGGATTTTTGAAATTTTTAAGCCAAACTAATGCATTATGATCGGTATGAACTGTGAAATGAGATCCATGAAGATAGCAATGGAATTTATCTAAACTATCAATTATAGCTAAGCATTCTAAAACAGTTATTGTATAATTAATTTCATAATTTCTCAGTCGTCTCGAGTGGAATGCAATCGGATGTTGATTTCCATTGGGTTTTTGTTGTTTGAGGATACATGAGATTGCAGTTTTTGATGCATCTACATAAAGATGACAGGGATAATTTGGATTGAATATAGCTAAAATGGGCTTTGAAATTAAGCTGTCTTTAAGTTTTTGAAAAGATTGTTGACATTCTGGGGTCCAATTCCAATTTTGATTCTTTTTAAGAAGATTATTTAAGGGCATTCTTAATTTTGCATATTGAGGAATGAATTTATAATAGACATTAATACTACCAAGAAATCTTTGTAAATCCTTTACATTTCTAGGGGGTAAAAGTTTTTTAATTATTTCGACATTTGTATTATTTGGAGTGTATGACCCTTGTTTTATTTCATATCCTAAGAAATCAATTGTATCTTTGCCAAATTTACACTTTGAGAATTTTAATTTAATATTTTCTATTCCACAAATTTAAAAATTTCCTCTAAATGTTTTGCATGTTCTTCAATTGATTCCGAAAATACTATTATATCGTCAAAATAATTTAATGCAAATTTTATTTGGTATTTATTTAAAATCTGTCTAATAGCTCTTTGAAATATAGCTGGAGAATTTTTATATCCAAAAGGCAAACGATTAAATTGAAAAAGACCGTAATTTGATGTAAATGCAAATTTTTCAGATTCATTATCATCTAATTTAATGTGCCAATAACACTACATAGGTCGATGGTTGAGAAAAATTTTGCATGTGTTAATTTGTCTAAAACTGCATCGATTCGGGGAATTGGCTCTGCATCTAATTTTGTGATAGCATTTAGCTTTCTGTAATCGATACATAATCGTGTACGAGCATTATCCCTCTTTTTAAAAGCCAATGTTATAGGGGCAGCGTAAGAACTATAAGATGGTTTTACTATTCCTGCTTTCAATAATGCATCTAATTGCTTTTTATTTCCGTATCATCTTTAAAAGATGTCCTATATGGTCGATTTGCAATGGGTAATTCTGAGGTAAGTATTATTTTAGGAGAATTACATTTTAACTCGCCCACATCAAACTTATTTTTAGCAAAGACATGTTTATATTTATCAATAATCATATTAATAATATCATAATCACTATTAGGAATTATTTCTATTATTAAACACATTATCAGTTTTCTTAGTGATAATTTTATTATTACTAAATTTAAGAGTTTCGTTTTCTTTAATATTTTTCTTAGATTCATAATTTTTTAAAATTTGTTTTCCTCTTTGAAAAATTTTATAATCACTAAAATTAATATTTAATTCAAAAATACTCATAGTTTTATTAGAAATTATTAAATATTCCAGTTCTACATTTACTATGAGGAATTTAATATTTTCAATAATTTCTCCTATTTTCAATTGTAAAGTAATTGCCTCACTCACCTCAATTTCTCCATTGATGGTGGCAATTTTTGTTTTGATATACTCTACATTGTGGTATCCCTTGATTTGTGATATTATATTTTTGGAATAATATTGACACTCTTGATCCTGTATCCAAGAGGACATCAACTTGTTTGACGTTGATTCTTCCCTGGATGATCATAAGTTCTCATGTTTGATGAGGTTGGAATACCGTATTATTGTTTTGTGTTCTTTGACGGGGGTAGAAAGTTGGAGCATTCGGTCGCAAAACTGTCGGTCGTTGTGGAAATCGTTGGTTTCTCGGATATAGGGTCGGCCGCTGAAGTGAAAAGGAAGGGTGATGATAAGGTGATGGAAACTGAGGAGAGTATACCTTATATCTTGTATTGGTTATGGTATCCGGATGTTGAGATTGGTCATTTCTCCAATTCCATCCTCCATATTGTTGTCTATGGGCAAATTGATTCGTATGATAAGGTATTCTTGTCATTGGATACTTTGGGTATATAACTTCATTCTTACTTGATTTTGATTTTTCTTGGATATCTAAGAGTTTCATTTTTTCCTTCAGTTCCTCTATGTTGCTGCAGCTTTGTAACTGTATTTCTATGGCTCTATTTTCTTTTAATCCTCTTATGATGTAATATTTTTCAGCTTCTTCTTCCATGTTTATCCGGGATGCGATTTCTTTTACTCTGTAGAAATATTCTATGTGGGTCTCTTTTGAGGTTTTTTTCTGTTTTAGATAATTGAAGATGAATCTCCGCTGGATTGACTTGTGTTCCGAATTCACGTATTAAATTATTTTTCAGTTCGTAAAAAATTTTTAGGGATAGATTGTGATTGAATGTAAGTCTTCACAGCTCCATCTACTAACTTGATTATAAATAGGATTTTCTGTTTCTCTGGTATATTGAAGGAATCGCACGTACTTTCAAAATTTCTAATGAATGTTTGGATGGGTATTTCCAGGTTATATTTTTGGAAAAAAGTCTGTAGATCTTCAAATCGAATATCATTTTTAATAATGGTTATAGGTTGTTGTAATTTTTCTTCATCAGCATCTAAATTCTCTTCTTGCTTAATTTTAATTTCATCATTGTTTCCATTTTTGAAGTATGACTTTCTGAAATCTTGTTTAGGAGAAGAGGATGATTCTATTTCTTTGGCGGTAAGAGCGATGTTCTTTCGGGGAATACTAGAGCGTTTCTTTTTCCATACCATAGATTAATTCTGGTAACCCAACGTCCTCAGCTAACAAATGTAGAGTGCCATCAGTCTTCCATAAAATTCTTCATATCAGTTATTACTGCAGTTGGCTTTCGTTTTTATATTAAAATATTTTATAAAAAAGATTAGTTTTTTACCTTAAGATCGCAGACAAAGATCCTGCCGGCTTTAATTCTGTCATGATTTTTAAGACAGAATCAGATTAAAGTTAGAAAAGTGAAAAGACGACCTTTATTCTTTCATTTGTGCATCTGTTCTGACGCTAAGAGCAGGGAGTAAAAAAGCACGCCACGATTATCGGTTAAAATGAATAACACTTGAAAAACATATGGTAAGTATCGCGGATTTGAAGAGGGTATTTGAAAGTTAATGCTGACATATGTTGACTATTAAATCTAACGATCTGGAATTAGACATGTTTATTGGCTAGGCCATATGTTCGGAAAAAATAAATGGGTGATTAGTTTGATACTTGAAGATGTGAACTGAGAAAGATGAGTCAAGAGTGCTAGATAGGGAATTTAATTTTAATCTAATTTAATTATCTTTACATATATATATATATATATATATATATATATATATTATTTATACATACATATATATATGATTTTCTTTCACTTCAGTTAATGACTTCTTAGTTTTCATTGGCAATATATGTTCATAACGTATTGAGTCTCGACTAAGCTTTGGATGAAATGCACACAGCATATACATTTTCAAATTATTAAGTCGATTAAATCAGAAATATTATATTTTATTTAAAAGAAGTACTATTCAATCATATATTGAAGAAAAGGATGGAATACAAACGATTATCTACAAATACGGAATGATGATCTAATTGATATACATATTAAGTAAATGATAAAGAAACCTTACAAAAGTAGCGATATTTCATTAAGTTTAGAAAAATAGAAATATTGAAAAGGTTTTTTTTTTTTAAATAAGTAAATAATTTCTGCATTGACTTTGCTTGAAAGTCTAAAATATAACACTTTGGGTTTCACTGCTTTTTAAAGCTGAAATTTCAATAAAATAATTCGTAGGCGATCTAATTAGACCCAAAGAAGTACGCAAGTAAATTGTTATAAGAATTGCATGAACCATTTTGACATTGTGTGGGTGTTCCATGACCTGGATTCATGGTGTGGTATTTAATGACTGTGAGTGTAATTTACCAATAAAATATTAAAAATAACATAGAAAAAAATAGTTTAGAGTACAGCTACAACAAAATAAGAGAGAAATTTTTTTGTTCAGCTATTTCTTAAATGTCAAAAAAATTATACGTATTCTACGCAAATTACAGGGATTTATAAAAGTCCTTTAAAAAAATTTCCTGTTAATCGGACTGTATTCTGCGACTAATGATTAAAATAAATACTTCAAAGTACATTGCAAATGTGTTTTTATCCATCTATAGTTGAATTTAACTGTCTCAGTAGCTAATGAATAGATGTTTCATGAATTGGAACACTGAAACGCAAAGGGTTAAGGAAAGAAAAATATGGATCTTAATCACTCACTCAATTTATTTTTAAGAAAATCAACTCATTCACGTATCAGTCTCTCATTAAAATTATTATTTTTCGAATTATGAATTATGAATATCTATGATGTAAAAAATTATAAGGAATTCTCCTTCCCATATATAGCATCAACCATTATAAATTCCTTTCCTTATCATTTTCCACGTACTTGAGTCATATTAAAAGTAAAGGATCATAGAAAGCAAACAAAAACTTCTTTTATTGATCATACTTCTCGGTATCTTTAACCATGTATTGATCCCTGGTAATGTGATAAGTAGTGAATAAAAACATCCGTATTTACCCCATGTAAGTCATCAATTATGTCGATTGCTTCTGCTAACAAATACAACAGCAATCGATGAAAGAGCATTAGCAAATCAAATTATTTTTTTATGGAGAACATGGATGAGAATTTGCGAATGTATCTTCTCTGTGCAAGCTATCTTATCATCCATAGACAAATGTGGGATCAGCAAGCCTTCTCCAATTTTTTCGGACCCAATTACATAAAGGAAACACGATTTTTCTTTTGCTGGGCTTTAATTGTTTGATATGTGCATCCTCGATTCCTTTGATGCGTGAAAAATTACTTTTCTTTAAAAGTAAAGCGTGTAAGTGTGTGCGCCTACGAGTGTATCACTTCAAAAGTGCAGAAATAAGTTGATATGCACATTAACTAGGGTGATACAATAAAGTGCTCCATCTCTTAAGGTATCCGACTACTTGCGACAACTTTTTTTTGACAAAATTGAAATATGACGATTTTTTTGTGATTTTTAGATTTATTTAGTATATTTTAAGGAAAAAATCTTAAAATTGAAAGCAGAAAAAAAATTTATTATTATTAAAATGGGAAAAAACTGGTAAAAATGAACAAAAAATTACATAAACGGGGCCTGCTCTGTACAAAATTTTTATGAGAAATTTCTTAATTTTTCAATTTTGATGTGTTACTTTATTATTCGTGTTTGAAATGACCTTCAGGATAAGAGATATTTCAATTTTTACAAAACCTAGAGCACTTTATCTTAGTGATTATACGAAATTGCTTAAAAAGAAAGTGATTATATCCACATAAAGGACTGTAAATTTTAAAATAAAGCAGCGATTGATAAATCTGAAAATCAAAACACTTCTACTGCTATACATAACATACACAAAAAATGTTAGCAAATTATTTTCAAAACTTTTTGAGCAATCGCTGTCCCCGTTTGAACTTTTCGCAAAAAACACATTTCGAGTAAAACGCATTTTAAAGTTGGTCATCTTGTGTAAAGTTATGGCATCTGCTTTTACTAAAACACTTGTAATTTTTATTGTAGTGATTAGAAAATAAAACACTTGGTTATTTTATTAAGCTTATATGATGGCCTATAAAATTAAATCATAAAAACAATTTGTCAATTTTTGAAAAAATCATGATTTTAGGGTAGTCGGATACCTTATAAGTTACCTAGCTAATCTGCAAGCTACCTAAATAATCTGACCAACAAGACCAGGGGCCCGTGTGTCATATGCGCTCTGCCTTGAATAATTTTTAACCCAGCGTTTCTCAAACTGGGGGGCGTGAAAACTCTAACAGGAGAGAGCGAGCGTATTGAAAAGTCGAAAACAAAAGATTATTTAAAAAAATTATTAATTTAATGAAATTAAACAAAAAAAAACTTTCTGACATAATAAAAAGTAACATACACATTTACACTGATATAACACATTTATAAATGTATCAGTACAGCACAATGTATTTTATAATTAATTTAACAATACTAAGTTAAGACCAAGTTTAATAATCATCAGTAACCCCATGGGTTTCTTATATATAAAATTCTGTTCAAAAATTAACAATTATCTTAATAATTTTAACTATTTACAATATTAATTCCTTAACAGCCGATTAGACGTTACTTGATTCGCTCCCCTATGCTACGTAGGCGTGCATATGTAATGTATTTGGGGGAGAAAAGCAATAAAAATAGGCAAATAATCTGAAATAAATAAATCCTTCGCAAACACAGTCAAAATATTTTTATTGCATTCCAAAGCCTTCGGTGTACAGAAGAGATCTTACTTTGGAACTACGTATATATATGTCCGAATAATTAACATTTTAACTGTGCGAGACGTATACATACGCCAATGATACTTTATTATTGAATTCAAAACTTTGTTATTGTATGGAGGGGTGGGGGGCGATGAAAATTCTGATTGTATATTGGGTCGCAAATGTTGAAAGTTTGAGAAGCACTGTTGTAACCCGTGAGATTCTTTACAACATACGATTATTTTGTGCAATACTTTTATTTTTAATGCAGTGTTTTGTAACAAATAAATCCCAAAATTCTCTCTATTTTTACGCGTTGCTTCTGTTTTTATAGATACTTAGAAATGGGCAACATTGCATTGCAGCGATACCGCGCATCATAACGCTTGATTCCTGTGACTTTTTTTCAACACTCACCTATGAATCGTTCTTTTTTGAAAGCGAAATTTATCAAACATAAACCTCTCTCAGACTTATCGGACGAAAACCTGCAACATCAATTACGGTGTGCAAATACACGCATTGAAATCGAATTGCGAAAACTCAGTGAAAGAACTGAGAGACAAATACTTCATTATTTATATAAATTAAGCATTATTTGATCATTGCCTTATAATCATTATATCACCTATGTCTGTATACAAGAAAAATAATGAAAACACTAATAATAATTTATTCTGTTTTAAAGTTTCACTCCAATAAATGTTTGTAATGGGTCCAAATCCAATATAAAGCTATATATTTTTATGTGCAGCCCGCGAGATTATAATGCTTTTCCGAAGTGACCCGCAAGATTGTTTGGGTTGACCACGCCAGCAGTAGACACTTGTTTAAGTGAAAATAAAATCTTTGTTGGAACCACAGCCTCATTCCTATACGCTAAAACTAAATGTTTATTTTTTTATATCTAAAAAATCAAGTTAATAAAATCGAACAATCAACACATTAGTTGATTGGATCAATCATCCATCAATTGAAATACTGCATTACGAAGAATCAAACTATTTAACATATTATTACAATTAAGAAAATGAATTTGTGAAACATGATAAAATTATACTTAGTGCAGTCTAAAGATTGGTGACATTTTGAGTTACATAGTAATTATTTTTTGAGGCTAGCATACCTATTTGGGGTACATTTAGATTAGCATAGTTAATTAATTATAAGTTAATTCAAGGAGTCTTTCATAAAGTATTTTTACCGTCTCTATCACTTTGTGTCTAAACGTGACGATAAATAATTCTGGAAGGAATAAAAATTTTCAATCAAAATTCCTAACAGAAAGAAAATGAGAGAAATAAACTTTTGAATACTTTAACGACAACGAAACTGCTATTGGGGAGAATACCTAGTTAAATTGAGGAAAACTCTCGATTCCAAATTTTAACACAAGAAACAGTTTGGTTACATTCTGCAAATGGATTATTGATGTATTTGAAGATATTAGAAATCCACGCTTGGGTACGGATCATTCTACCATCTGTCTTGAAACTGTAAAATGGGACTTCTCTGGATATTTGGTCTGTATCACCATTAATAACTTGATGACGTCACGTTTTACATAACGGTATTTTTATTCAGTTGGGAAGAGAGATTGATGTTCGAGAATTTCAGATATTGATGGTGTGAGCTATTCTTGCAGTTACAAAAGTATCACCAAATACTGCTAGAATTTACCCTTCATGTCTTTATTTGGCATGACTTTGTTATCTCTCTTAAGTAGAGAGTAAGTACATTGTGTGTAATTTAATAAACAAATGTTTACGTTTTGATTAACAATTCAAGCTACAAATATTTATTTTATTAATTTCTGATATTAAATAAGTTTCTGTACCAATTTAGCTCATTTATCGTTTTAAGTACTTTTTCTATTTTCGAGATATAATTTTCTCTTAAAAAATTGATGGAAAAAAAAGGAAAAGTAAAGTTACAATTTTTTTTTTCTTTTTTGTAAGATTTTTTTTTTTGTAAACTATTAAAAATGGTAGGATTCCAGAAAAAAATTCTAAAACAGATCCGAAAGTTTTTTAGGTTAATTGTAATTATTAACCAGCTAAGTGAATGAATGAGTGTTTATTAATATCGCACTATAAGCCACCACAAGTGAGTAAGTGAATATTAACGTCGCACTGTTCAGCTACACGAGGGCTTTTGGCGACGGACCACGTAATTTTTAACCAAGTTCAAATTACGTGGACGACACCTGAGCTGGCACGCCCCTCTCCTAACTACCACATCACACCAACGGGAGGACATTTGAGCTCTCGACAGATTTAACGTGCAACGCTTCCCTACACGGAGGGTCTTTAGTGGTACCGTGCTCGAACTCGTGACAAGGCCAGTCACGATCCGATACCTATACCACTCGGCTACCACGGCCACCTTTTAGCTACGAGAGATTTACAACTAGAGTTAAAAAGTTCACGGAAAGATCGCTTGCATTCACGCGCAGTAAGTATGTAAATTGATGAACTATGTTAATAACTGTTCACAATCTGCCATTTGAAATAAAAAAAATATACAAATAAAAGTATAATCCACAAAATATTAATATAATAAATCTTTGACAGAAAAATCCGACTCGTTGACTCAATTGCCAAAACCGTAACATTTATTCTTTACATGATAATATATCTTTGTCGCACAACCGGTATTGTGGTTAGCGATTCTGACTGCGGTGGCGTAGGGACTGGATTGGAATCCCGGAGAAGACATGAATATTTGTAAATGTATAGTGCCTTTGCGGCATGTGAGTACCCTAAATAGCCGTCCTCTCGTGTGGTTGGGGGAAAAGGAAGAGAGGTGGGAGGCCCTTGGCCACCCCCAGGGTATTTCTTCCTCTAAATTGGGGTGGAACCGAGCCAAATCGTACTGCCACCTACATGGTGTTTAAAGCTAAGGCTAACGACAGGCATAAAAATTCTAGCCCTCAGCCGCGTTGAATTTCGTGGGCCTCGATCTGACTTCATCAGGCAGGTGGCATTAGTCACAACATCTTTAATAGTTCAAAATAGAATCAAAATCAATGATGGAATTAAAAAGAGTTTCAGGAAAATTTTCAGTTTATTCGAAGGACTATTCCTGATGGCTCTGATTAATTGCAAGTGATATTTGTGTCATTATTTTCCCCTTCTTAATATAGTACATTAATATGTTCTTTTCGTTAGATGTTGATCATAATTTACTTTGTAAAATGTTTTTTTTTTTATATTTTTTTTGTGCAGATGAATAAAAAGTTTAGAGATAAAATAAATCGTAATATGATCCTATTTATTAGGAAGAAAAAATTGATTTTTATTTACCATTTTCGCGGGTAAATAGAAACCTTCACAGCTTTTGTTTTAAATAATGATACAGGTTGCTTTCAAATTAGATATACAAAAAGAATGATTTATTGCATGTAATTTACAGGGAAAAATTAAAGCATATATTGTTATAAGATATAGAAGCCGCCCAAGTTTCCCATTATCATAAGTATTTGATGTGGCTTCATTTCTTTACTATACAAATATCCCATCGGTAAATTAGTTCCTGCCACACATTTGTCAGCATGTTTTAGTCGATCAAACTAATTGCAACATAAATTCTTGATTTTAATTTAGGAATGGATGTCGGAAATGTGGGAGAGTTTGTAAATTAGGTTTTGTAAACGATACACTTGATGGTTTAAAAACATAATACAGTGATATCCAGGGATGTACTCTAAATAATACCCACAACCAACCCAAACTGGTACCTCAATATTGAGGTAAGATACAACGTCTTTTGTGGTAGTGTTAAGGGACGCCATCCTGTTGAAAAATGTAAACTCTTGGTATTTTTCGTTGATAATTGGCGTAAGACAAATCTGTAGCATGTCCAGGTAAATAATTCCTGTAACAGTCTTTTCAAAGAACAAAATGGGCCAAGAACATTCGAGGAACTAACTGCAAAAAACACATTTACCTTAGGATTATCGCTTTCATGTGCTAGGATGGCAGAAGGATTCTCCGACCCCCAGTTTCTTACATTATGACACCTAATGTCCTTTATGAAAAAACTTAGAATATATTGTTCTAATCTTACTTTTAACGGGTTAACTTCCTTTAATATTTCTAAAGTTCTTAACTTAAGAAATCGTCCAACTAATTTGTAGATACCCTGTATATTAATAAAATTAAGATAATAGAAATCATTCAAAAGAAAAAAAACTCAAACAATTGTGTTTGTTAAAAAATATAGAGTTGAAAATTTTTACTTAATGAAAGAATAACAGTAATTTTCAATAACTTCTACATTGACATATATTTAAAAAAGTCTAATAAAAGCATTGACCAAGCATTCTAATAAAAGTGTATTAAATCATTTTGATGGTTATAAAATAAATCAATAAATGAAAATTGGTATACGCAATAGTATTCGTCTCAATTTGTTATTTGATTACGAAATCCAAATTAGAACGACAATCATTTGACCGCAATAGCCAAATAATCCAGATCACGAATTCGTAACTGGTATTGTGAAGTCGGGAGTTTGATTCTTGGTAGACTGGTTGTTAATAGAATTCTTGCTGCAGGTATAACGGGAATGTTAGGCTCGTATACCGTCCTTATCACTTGAATGAAATTGTAAATTATGAGGTTCGTTTATAATAGCCCTGAAGCAGCTTCAAAGTGGTGGTCATAATTGAGAGTTCGTAGCTGTTGTTGTCGAGTAGCGGGTTCGAACCTAGTGCTACTGTAAACCTGATGCGTAAAGGAATTCGTGCATGTTAAAACTCTGTAAAAATCCTTTCGTTGGTGCGGTGAGGAAGATCTGATAGGAGATGACAGATCAGGTGTCATCCTCGTCCCTTTTTTTTTACCTTAGCTTAAAATTACGAAGTCCCTCACCAATAGTTCACGTGTTGCTTAATAATACGACGTAAAGTTTAATCAAATCAGCTATAAAGTGATATATTAATAAAAATTACAATCTAAACGAAAATCATTCAGAAAAACTAAAAACTTTTTATTTTAAAAAAATAAGAATATTTTCTAAAGTAACAAGTTTACAGATTACAATAGAAATTGACATAATTTTGTGTATTCTTATTCCCTTTATTTTCATTTGTATTATACAAAGAACGATAACTGTACATTATCAACATTTAAACAAAAATTAAAATTTCAATAGCATTAATACTTTTAATTGGTTTGAAATGTAAATGAAAATTTATGTTTTTGAAAGAGAGAGAGAGAGTTTATAGAACAGAAGTCCAGGAACGAATCTATTAGAACATCGAACTTGCAGCTAATATAGAGCAGATTCATTTCACTTAATTCGGAGCAAAACATCGTGTATCAACTGTTTATTAAATCTGTCGAGCCTTAAAGTACTGAAGTCGGTGAGGCGTGAATGTTAATGCGGGCTGCCAGCTCAAATGTCAAACTCGTCAACTGAATGAGGTTCCGAATTACGAGAGGCATATTACCATGGTTTGTTAAGTGGAGCGTTATGTTAAGCATAAACAGTAGGAGAGAACATTTGACAATTATAACAAACATTAGATATTATATTAAAAATAAAATCGTTTGAATGTCTGTCCTAAATATTATAAACGTCCAGGTCGCCTACATTTTTGCGAATTGGGGGAAATTCCTTATTCGTCTTAAACATTATAACCCCCTTAACTGCCAATTAAAAGTTATTCGATTCTCTCTTCAGTGCCACCGCATTTTCTCCAGGGCGCGAGTAATGAAGTGTATTAGTGGAAAATAAAGGGAAAAAATAAGAAGTTCCTTCTGTGAAAATTAAGTCCTTCACAAACACTGTCAATTCATTTTATTGCATTCGAAGGCTTTTCAGAATGATTATTACTGATAGCAAAGTAAAAATATATCCGTACTTTGGAAAGACGTATATATACGTCCGCAATGTCCGCAATGCGCGATGTGTATATATGCCCTCGGGGTCGATATAAGGCACTTTGGGAATCACTGGTATATAATATATATGTATATAATGCATTCTAGAAACAGTCGGGAAAGAGAATAGAAAAACTGAATAGTTGAATATATATTCAACTACATACAGACATGAAAGAGAAATTCCTCATGTCAAAAATATATTGATTTCATTCATCGTAAAGAAGGCTAACATGCATTAAATATGTTGCTTTCACTCTATCCTGTCGTAATGTGAAAAGTGGGACATAACCTTAAATATCCTTGCGATTTGAATATAATGAAAAGCTGTAATATGCGCAGGTGCATTATTCAAGCTTTTGAATAAATCCAAAATGAATAAATTAAAACATTCAAAAAATTAATAAGACCAAAGCTACTTCTAATAAGTACATTTTGTGCCATATATTCACCACTGTAGAAATTTGAATTGTTTATTCACTAAGACCTCATTTTTCTCCTTCTTCATTTTGACAAAATGACATTAAAATAACCGAAGATTATTACAAGTTTGTATCTCATTTGTGATAAGAAAAAACCTGAAAAGAAATATATCTCACACTTTTTTTTTGCATGCAATTTTTATTTCCCGAGTTCTTTTGAAACACTTTATCTTCTCTTACCATCCCAGCTTAACCGCCTTTTTTCCTCCTTGATTTTTTTTTCCTTCGTTTGCTTCTTCCCTTCTAACTTTCTTCTTACACCTTCGCTCTTATTTTCTCTCTCTCTCTCTATATATATATATATATTGTACCTTATACTTTCTTAATAAAACTTTTTTGAAAAAGTTTTTGGTGTGCATTTTATTTTTAATTTTTGTCATATCTTGAATGATTGATAAATTAGTAATTTGTACACATGATAGAAAAATATTTGTAAATATAAGAAATCATAATAATTGCATTTAAAGCTATTGCATTGAAAGAGCTAACCTTCTGAAATTGCTAGTTATGAAAGTCTAATTTTAAACGCATTATTTATGATAGAGTAAGTAATAATTGCTGATTAAGAGAACTTAATGATATATTTACAACATTTATAAGTTGTAAATATCTCATTAAGATCTCTTAAGAACCAGTTCTGTTATATTCAGTAAATAAAAGTTAATTTTTTTAAATAATTCACATAACCAAATACAAAAAAAAATGTATTTTTCTTTTATTTAAAGTGAATTAAATCTAAATTAGAAAATAATAATAATAATGTTTTTTTAATTCCACGCCCCGATGAAGGGTGATTACGTGCCTTCAGAAAATTAAGCTGGTACATCAAATTTGTGAATTCCGCAAATTGCCACAAGGACTTTCAGATATAGTTTAATTCAACAGCTATGTTATTCAAGAACATGATTTTCGTTAGAAACTTGAGTCTTCCTTAGAATCTTAGGCCATTCTCAAATATGATTTTTCAATTTATTTTAAAGTAGCTAGGGATATTATTTGTATTTTCGTAGCGTTTCAAAACTTTTTTAAACCTAGAATGACATATTTTTTATATACCACTATATATACCTGTGTGTGTTTTCAATACCAGTTTATGTTTCAAAGAAAATATTTTCAAAAATTTTAATTAATTTTTTTGATTTAATTTTTAGAAAATTAACTGTATTGAATAGGTACATTGTGAAACACATTTCATTTAATAAAACTTACAATGTGCCAAATGGCTCTACAACGTCATAAATGAGAATATAGAAACAAATTTCTGAGATGCAGGAAATGCCATGTAAATAATTAATATCATGGTTTGCAAAAAAAAAAAATTAAAGTAATAAATATTATAATTATTATCCCAAGCACATAAATCAGTGCTTCTCAAACTTTCAATACTGGCGCCCCCCTTTTCGATCACAATTTTTATCGCGCCCCCCTTTTCGATCACAATTTTTATCGCGCCCCCCTTATACATTAATAATGTACTGAATGCAATAATAATGAACTTTGATGCTAAGGCTACAATAGGCGATCTTAATTATAAACCATACAAATTAGTAACATAAGTATTAAATTTTGTATACTACTTTTAAGTAATAAATAAATCAAATAATAGGATAATTATTACGTGTGTTATTTTTCCTTTCTCTAATTTTTAAATTGAAAATATTGCAAAATGCGGTGGCTGCTTCGAAGACAAAATAGATATCTGCTAAATATAGAAAAAGAACTCAGAGGGTCAATTTCTAATCATAAGCATTCCTTATAAAAACTTTGCTTTTCAAGACAAGCCCACGGAAGTCGTAAATACTTATTAAACTTGTTCTTAATTTAGTATTAATTAATTAGTTATAAACTACTATGGAGTACTCATACATTAAAAGTATACCGGCTGAAGTACCCGCTTGCACGAGTTCATTTATAAGAAAATAAAACATTATTGAAATAATCGCTGAATTTTGTAAGGAGAGTAAAGCCAAGTGCACGACAATGTTTACAAAAATGTAAAATGATTTTTTTAAAATGATTGCTCAAAGTATAATTAGTTTAAAGCGAACTATAATTATAAGCCTTACAGAATTATCATTTAGAATTGATGTTGAATAATGAACAATAATATAAAATTCAGATGAAGAATAATTGTATTATTTTTAATATTTAAAGCGAAAAGACTTCAACATGTTTTAACCCTGGAGCAGGCGCGCACTCGATACTAATGGTCGAGCCGGGTTATTGAGTCACCCCACAATTCTTTTCTTATAATTATTTTTATAGTACACAATAAAAATCGTAATTCCAGGGAATAATTTAATTATGAGAAAATATACTTACCTACTATCAAGGACTTTTCAATTTTTCTTTGGTAACAAATAAACAGTTTTGCCAGAATTAACGATTTCGTAATCTGTGTGTCCCGCGTGACCACTTCCGGGTAAAAAGTGTATTCATTATGATAATATATATGTTACTAATAAAAAAATTTGTAAAACGTTTTTCGTTGTCCTTTATATATTTTAGAACACTCTTAAATACTCTCCGTGGTTTTCCAAATATCATAAAACTCTTTTCATGGAAAAAAGCGCAACAGAGAAATACATTACTTACAATTTCCCTAAATGAGAAACAAACACATAAGAGAGGGGTAATAACTAACTATACCAATAACTTAGAAGGTCAAACAGATTACAGCTATAATGTGCAGTATTTCAAAACTAATGACAGTGATGAATTTTTTTTTTATGTTCCTAAATTTTTTCTCTGAATGAGTAGTATGTTAGGATTAAAAAGGAAGCGTAATAAAAAAATCTCTCATCGTAAGATTACAGCAAATCAAATAAAAGTTTTTTGTTTGGTTATAGGATCAAAGATAGCTAATCAGATATTGAAGAAGTTTTTATTTTTGATGACTTAATATTCCAATAAATTATATCAGACTAAAAGTGCATTTTTTATTATGTCTGAAAGCATTTTGTTTTAGTTCATTCCAGGAAATTAAATATTTTTAAATCTTTTATTTTCGATATGGTCGCTCCCCCCTCGTAAAGTTATCGCGCCCCAGGGGGCGCGCCCCACAGTTTGAGAAACACTGACATAAATGATACTTTAAAATGATACTTTAAAAAAACAGTTATTTTTCTCGTCAAAGCCAATGGTATTGAACATTTTAAGCCTTTTATACTAGTGAAGTCTTCACACGATTATATTTTATATCTTTATTTTCAGTCAAATGTTCAGACCAGTGCTCTCTTAGAGACCAGTACTCTAAGAAACGGTACCTAACATCCCCCACTCTTTAATGTCTTGATTCTCTCGTAAAAGAGGAGCATCTCAGCTAATTTTTTTCTGAACTTGTATAGTTTCAGATATTTGTCTTTTACTCTTGTATTTTCCCATTCGTCTGTGTAAGAGCTAACAAATTATAACTGTGCAATAGGAAAATAACGCGAAAATACCACTTTGTTGATCTTGCTATTATTTTGTACCAGCCTAGTAGGCTGCCTAAAATAACCACATCACCCGTATGATTATTATACGATGTTATTACACATGAGGGAAATGTAAACAAATATATTTCACATTTTCTGTAATGATCATATATTTTTGTTTCCCAAGATTAGTGCAAGCAAATGTGCGTAACTTCAGAGCACCCTTATTATTCTGCCATCCTAAGTTGCATATTTCAATTCCTTCTACATCGGCAACAAATTAACAAATTCTTCAATGGATCTATTAAGTCAGCTTTTATTTCATTCACGAATATTTTACGATCTAGAATGTGATTCTCTCTTGCAGTTCTCAGGCATAATATCCCATTACTTTTCAAGTACATCAATAAAAATCTCGAAGTGCAGTAGTTGTTGAAGTAAAATTTATAAGTAGTATTTTCGGTTATTGAATGAGTTAATCTCATTAGAACACACACACACACATTGCTTCCTTCAGTAAGAGAAAAAGGGGAATGTAAAGACAAAGTAAGGAATTGAAAAAGAAAACTATAACTACAACATACAGGGAGTGAGTCACTCATTTTTAACTAAGCCTCAAAACCCTAGGAGAAGGAAAATGCCATTCTGTCACTTTAGGGTTGTATATCCCGTCAAAACTACAGGTGAACTTTATTACAAATAACTTAATAATACTGATGGTACTGTCACACTGAGTTCGTTGATTTGACAATGGTACAAATCCCTGAATTATAAAAGTGTTATCTAAACTAATTAAATCCCTTTAAACACATAATTGCACATTCAATTGATTACACTCTGGTGTCAAAGCAAGCAACGAGGTTTCACAACGAACTTTTCTTAATTTCCTGCAACTCAAAGCTGAATTGTCTTTTTTCAGGCAAGAATTAAAGAGATATAAATTATTTAACATAATGGTTGGGTAGTAAATATACATATGTTTTCAGTAATAATAAATGTGCACATAGTTATTACATTATGAATGACATCATAATATTTAGAATTTTGAATTCCCTTTTAATGCAAATAAAGTGTAAATTAAAGTATTAAAATAATTTTGAAACGAGAAAGAATAATATGAATGCACAAAATATTGCTTCCTTCCGTTGCATCGAGATTTTCATCCAGTTGTCATCTATAGTTTTCAGAAAGTCATTTATGATGACAAAAGAGTGCTTAATATGTTGCGGAATGTCACACTCCATTTATCGATATTATTAATCATAGCAGAAGAGTGATTAATATGTTACAAAAATACTTCATTTTTTTTTTTATACTGTGAAACATTTAATGTTATTTAAATTCAATTTTTTTATTTTGAACCAATTTTAATTGTCTATTAAATTACACTGTAGTTGAAGATATTGCTTATGAGAAATATATTCATCTACAGTATAAAAAGGAATTATCTTCCCTTTTTTATTGTCTGCTTTAATTCAATAATTCATGTAAGCTCTAATTTATCTGATTGTTTAATTTATTTTCTGATACATAATCGTCTGTTGTTTAAGTTATGTTGCTTAAGTTGACTTCCTTGTAATTATTCTAAATACAGTGGGCCACAAAAGTGTTCCTACACTTGCAATTTCTTGTAAAATGTATTGTTTTCGACTAATAAAAACTAATATATTGTAATTGTAATTTTTTAAAGATATCTGCACCTTTTTCTTAAGGGAATGAGATAATTATTTTTTTAAAAATTAAAATAATCAAAAAGCTACTAAAAAATACGCCACAAAAGTCTTCATACACTTAACAAAAATCTCAACTTAGCTTTAAATATTGTATTTTTCTTAATTTAGTACTTAGTTGGATATCTTTTAGTATCCACGACAACTTTTAAGCGTCTTGGTATGGACACTAAAGTTGCGGTCGACACTAAAAGATATTCTATTAAGCATTAAATTAAGAAAGAAATG
Organism: Trichonephila clavipes; assembly: GCA_019973935.1. NCBI lineage: Eukaryota > Metazoa > Arthropoda > Arachnida > Araneae > Nephilidae > Trichonephila > Trichonephila clavipes. The sequence continues at coordinate 361,879 of BMAU01012255.1, forward strand.
CAATATTTAAAGCTATGTTGAGATTTTTGTTAAGTGTACGAAGACTTTTGTGGCGTAATTTTTTAATTAGTGTTTTGATAATTAATTTTTTAAAAAAATAGTTATACTATTTTTAAAAAAATAATTATGTCATTCCATTAAAAATAAGATGCAGATATCATAAAAAAATTACATTTATGATGTATTAATTTTTATTAGTCGAAAATATAAAATTTTATAAGAAATTGCACGTGTATGAACTCTTTTGTGGCACACTGTATATAATGGAAGGGGTTTTTTTGGAATATTAGCTTATTTTGATAACTTTAAAAACAACTGCGTCTCTTGGAAAACACATTTCTGCAAGAAAAAAAAATAAAGAGATTCAAATTGCTGGATCTGAATTCGTTAATAATTTAGTTGCTATAGAAAATTTCCTTCAGTAAAAAGCTTTCAAAGTTGTTGGAAAAAATAAAAGATTTACGACATTTTGTATCAGATGTAAGAACTTTTATACAAAGAAGTAACAAGAAAACGAAAGAACTGGCATCGTTATTTTTTTTTTGTCTTGTCAGCAATCTTAGGAAAACTTTTTACCACACAGCTCGTTTTTGAGATGCAAGTAAATTTAAAAATTTCCAAACATAATTTTGCTCTAATTTTTACAATGTAACTAATTTGAGTGAAGTAAACTACTTTTTTTTATAATGTTGGACTCATTACTTGGTTTGTTTAGGTGTTTAAATATTAAAATGATATTTAACAAACATTTATTTTTACGTTTTATAGACGAAATAATATTTGAATGTATTGTTTTCTATTTTTAATCATTAAAAGTAAAGCTATTTTATTCCTGGCATAAGCCACGGGTGTCTTTAATCAAATATATTTGCTACATGCAAATTTTAAATTTTAGTTTACTCTACAAAAGAATTTTTTGATGATGAAATATGAAACGTTATATGCATATATATATATACAGTACAATCCCGCTAATCCGAACACGGCTAATCCGAATGGCTCCGCGGAAAAAAATTTATAATTTTAAGGACGAAAAAATCGGTGAATATTTCAATATAAAACAGTGTAAACCTTAATTCAAAACAGTTCTTTATTTAATATCCACGCACTGTACATCAAGTTATGGTACAAATTTTAAAATGGAATAAACTACAGAACAGAACACTAATGTTTAGTATGAAAAATTGTACAACATAAGATTGAATATAAAATATGTACAGTACAGTACAATACTGATAATGTAGTGAGCAAGTACCTTATTACATTAATTCAGTTATTTTTTTCTGACGCAACGAAGACAGTCTTTTCGATGATGCGTAATTTCGCCAGCGCCTCATAAATAACACATCAGCTGGTGTAGTGTCGGGCTGTTGCTCCAAGTAGCGCAGGGCAAGATCAAGGGCAGCTGCGCCGTCTGCATGTGGCACCACGTCCTTCTTATCGCATTGCGTCTCGTCGTCACTCCCCTCCTCCTCCATTGGCTCTTGAATCACTGCCGCAACTATGTCGTCATCAGTCAGAAATTCGGCTGTTTTCCCGTCTTCTTTCCTGGGTAAACCAAATATGAAGCGCATTATCAACTTTATCGTACAGCGATTGCTTTGCTGTCTGTCTGTTTTCAAGAGTCTCGCCAGAAGAATTAGCACAGTATTGTTCAAGCTTTCTACGATTTTTTTCTCCAATCACAAATTGTAGCTTTGCCAACATTAAACTCTGTAGCCAATTTTGTCACACCTTCACCTTTATCTAAACGCTTTAGAACCTCTAGTTTGTCTTTAAGAGTAAGTGTTGAGTGTTTACGCTTACTCGCCATAACAATCTGTTTACGTACACTGTATCACAGATAAATGTCCAAAACACACAACAAACTGTTTTCACTGTAGAATATCACACTGTAACACTGTTATTAACACAGAGACAAAAGCGGACGAGTATAGAACGAGCGCGGAACGACTGACGGCCAACAGTACGGGCACACGCAGTCACACTGACACACTAAGTTAAGAGTGGTGGAGGGAGGACACGCGTCGAGGATTGGGAGTACAGTCTACGCGGCAAAAATGCGGGCGCGTACGCTCACATTACGACAAAATACATAGACACAATAGACCCGTACTCCCGGTTCAAATAGTGATTTCGCTGTTACTCCGGCTAATTCGAACAGGGGTCGGTCCGATATTGTTCGGATTATGGGGACTGTACTGTATATATATATATATATATATATATATATATTTCTATGGTGTTTTGTGTACTTAAAATCTTACATATTGTGACGGGGCTTTACGTGAATTTCTATTAATCCTCTTGGGGAATCTTTGGGGACAGTAATCGAGTTATTTAATTGCCAGCCCTTTCAAAAAGAAACCTTGCTATGCAGGTTAGATAGTATGTATATAGTTGGAGTTTTTGATAATCGTAAGAAGTAGGAAAAGAAGTTGAGTCGCTGGAAGCAGTGCTGTTACGGTAAGGATCAGAATTTAGACGCGTGATTATAGGACGGGCTTTAGCTATTAAAAAAAAATTAAGGAAGTATGGATTCTTAAGATAACTTAGAGTAAAGTTAAGCTATTAGGATTTCGTGCGCTTATTCACATAGGGTTTTGAGCTATTGTTCTATCACTCTCCCTTTACAGTTTGCTTGTCTTGGATTATTATATTTGGTAATAATAAATTAGATTTCTCATGTGGCTAGTTTGGTCATCATTCTCTACCTCCTACAGATTTAGGTCGAGTAGAGGAAGAGACGGCTTCGCCAGGGGGGAGGCCATTACAATATTACCTTTTCATGCCACTATGTATTAAGTATGATATTCAGGAAAATAACAATTGATTTAAATGTAATAAAAATATGTTAATTTTACCATTTAAAAACATCATAAGATTTTAAAATTACAAGGAGAGAAAAAAAAGCTATCATATTTTTAATCATATTTTTAAAAATTATAAGCATATGAAAATTCTGTAATAAATATTAAGAAATTTTTGGGTTGCGCACGCTATTTTCTTAAATAGTAGCCTCTGATGTATAAAACTTTTTAGAATTATAAAATGTATCTTACTCTTTAAACCCTACATAATTTAAGAATTATATATCATTTGTATTTAAAAATGATTGAAAAATATTGAAATTTTTTTTAAAAATTTGAAAATGTTATTTTTTTTTTTTTTTTAAAAAATATAATTTATTATTCTACTAATATAATATTACTACAGTGTAATAAGGATACATTTAATTTTATATATCAATTTATAGCCAGTAATTAAAGCAACTATTTTAGAAAATACAGCGTAATTTTTCTTATAGAAAAGTTTCTTATATTCATTTACTTATAATTTTTAAAATTATGATTATATTTTAAACATTTTATACTTTTCTGAAGCCCCATTCTTTTATAAATAATGTGTAAAAGATTCAGGTTATTTAATTTAAATTTAACAGAATTATACCTGCTTGAAAATTGTTTATATTTTCAGCCCTGTAGAAATTTAACACCCCTAGCATACAATAAAAAAAGAATATAGCAATTGTTTCAAGTTTCCCCTAGCTGAGAAGTACTTTATACTAAATTTCTCTTAAAAAATATGAATAAAATGGAACGAAACATATTTTAAATTATAAAATAGTTTAATAAGAATAAAATTAAAATATAATTATAGTAAAATTTTAACAGCTATAAAAATGACTCCTTTTTTTACACATATAATGTTATCGAATAATTTACAGTGAATAAATTGAGTAAAAGCCTCATATTTATTTCTTTTCTTAATCAAAATTCAAGTTAACAAAGTAGTTCAAATTCTATTAAATGGAGTTTACAATATCTTTACAACAGCATGCTTTCAAAAAAGAGTTCTTGTCTAAACTTCGTTTAAACCTTTGTAATGGGTTTTCTCTTCGACTTTCAACTAATAATCCTCAAGCAGAAAATTCTTTTCATGTATTGTTTGATTTTTGAGACCTCTTACTGTGAAGGAGCCGCAGCGCATGTAAATGAGTCTCACTATTTAAAGTTAAGTAAAATGACTTCACGGAGGATTCTGGTAGCTAAATCTCAGAAGGCAACTTAAATTATATTTGTGAAAACTATTTTGTGTAATATATAAACTCATGGACCAAAAAGCTCGCGCACTAAGAAGGATTCGTCAAAATGAAACAAAATTTTACATATGCAATGACTACTTTAATATAAGTAAATGATTGGAAAACCTAAAAAGAAGGATCATTTATTTCAGAGAAAAAGGCAAAAGAACGGAGGATTTAATACCCTGTTGAACCCCCTATAGCGCAAATGCACGATCCTATACGATCGAGTATTGTTTCATACAAGTTCTGTATGATGTCTTGAGACATTTTGTTCCATATTTGCTGTAAGTTTGCCTCTAGTTAGTTCAAACTCGTGGGATGCCCAACTCGCCATCCCAAACTATCCAAGATATGCTCAGTTGGAGACAAAGGTATTAACAGTGCGGAGAAAGTTTTGTGACACATTTGTCGTTGGAGGCTGAGTATTGTCTTTTTTGAAAAATGGCTCCTGGCAGCCGTTGTCTGAGTAGCAATACAAGTGCTTGCAGGATGTCATTGAATACCACTGGGCTGCCATGGTGCCACGGATTAATACTAGGGGTTACCATGTATTGTAGGCAATGGCACCCCATACCATCACACCAGCTGTGGGAGCGGTGTGTCGCTGTAAAGAAAAGGCTGGATTGAGGCGTTCACCACGGGGTTTCCACGCGTGAACACGATTGTCATCACTGCTGAGATTGAATTTCGATTCGTCGCTAAAGACGATCTGGTTCCATTCCACTGCAGTCCAGTTTCCTCGTACATGGCACCACTCCAAACGGAGGCGTTGATGGGTGGGTGTCAAGGGCAGCACACGTAATGGGCGCCGCGATCCCAAATGTCCTTCAGCCGGGTCCTTCGTATGGTTTGAGAAGACACCGGGGCCCCCAGTGAAGGTGCTACTTGCTCTTCGATGGCGGCCGATGAAGCAGTTGGCTGTACGCGTGCATTTTTTACTATGTGGCAGTCTTCTGGACGACTGGTCTGATGAGGGCGTCCTGAGCCTGATCTTCGTGTAAATGACATCTCTCGGATCCACTGGTCCCAACACCTCCTCGCAACACATTTAGAGTGGCTTAATTGACGAGTTACTCGATTAAATGACCCCGCAGCCTCCATCATTCCGATGATTCTCCCCCTTTCAAACTGTGACAGTTGCTCATATTGTCTTCGAAAACGGTGTAATGGCATGTCTCCCTTAGGTTTTCCTTTGTAAACGAATCAGCACACTCAAACAAGCTTTGGTTACCTGTTTTATACTCCCCGGAAAGGCCGTGGGTAGCGTAGTGGTTAGAGCACCGGACTCCGGACCGGAAGACCTGGGTTCGATGCCCGTACCGCCAAATACCCTCCGAGTACACACGGAGTACGTACTCGTTAAATTAGTGTTCCGAAAGTCTCTTGTGGGCTAAATCACGAGTGCAGGGAACTGAAGAAAATTTCCCTCCCCTTCATTTCCATGCCTAAATTGTGGAAGTGAAGATAGATAGTGGCGCAATGTATCGTAATGTTCTATCATCCCCTGGAGAATTTCACTGAGCTAAATCGTATTGTAACCTGTATGGTGCTCAAGGCTAAGACCAACGACAGGCGTTCATCTAGCCCATTGCCACGATGAATTTAGTAGGTCTCGATCTGACTATGTCAGACAGATGGCATGAGCAACAACAACAACATACTCCACGGAGAACGACGTTAAACACCCTCTACCGGCAATACGTAATGCGCAATGACGATGCATTTCTAATCATTTGCATATCTCCCCGACATGTACCTTCATGCCATGTTTCGTTACGATCTCGCAATTATTTCTTGATGCACTAGTTTTTTTGTCCATGAGTGTACGTATCTTGACACATAAGACTTAGTCTTATTGTCATTATTAGGAGCTCTCTCTCTCCAAGTGTTTGAGTTCAGAGCGTCAGCCTGATGTCTCTTAGAGTTAGTGATTACGTTATTATAAATGATATAGTGTTATTATAAGTGATATTTAATATTATTAACTAAGGCTCATTTGCTCCCACTTGCTAACTGCAATCATAATGTATTTTGAACAGCTTAAGTAAAAGTTGTGGATTTTATAATGTGTCTTCCTTCAGTTGCCCCTCACACTAACGCGAATTCAGGTTTACCACATCTTAAGAAATAATACATGGTCTTAATAAGTCTCATGCCATGCAATTACATTACATTTCTTAAAGATGTGAAAATAACATGCAAAAAGAAGGTTTACATAATATGCAAAGATGCCGTTGGAAAATATTCTTTTAAAAGGAAAATAAAAGAGTTTTTTTTATCTTGAATATAAATTTAGATACAAATTTCAGCAAAAGGGGTTTACGCGTCATATAAATGATTCCTATTTTCTTATGGAACAAAAACCGGAACAAATATTAATTAACTTTCTCCTTTCACTTTAATTTCTTTTTGACTAAATCTAGTTATTAAAAATTTTTGACTTTTAAAAAAAAAAAAGTGTGATGCTAATTCTTTCTGAAATAAATAAGGAAATACCATTTCATGTCTAAAAATAAGAAATGTTTAATACATTCTTTTTCACTAGTGTAAAATTCATCCAATTTAATAATTCTCTTAAAATTCTGATTTGAATACTCCAAATTTAGATATAGAACTTTTAACAAGAAAATTTTATAAAATTTTATTATTATAGTTTTCTTATTTAGTAAAATTCGCTGTTTGGCAAATTATATTCATCCAAATTTAGTGTTTCTGTTATTAAGTTGTAATAAACGGGCCGTCCCGTTTATTGGTGTTTGGAGGTAGCAAGAAAGATCATCCATAATCAGACAAATCTAAGTTATTACTCTTTAACTTGTTTTTACCCACTCAGTGTAGGAAATGCACACTCTATTGAGTATAGGAGCAACTATATGGTAGAAAGGATACTAATAATTGATAGTAAATCAATTGATTTACGCTTAGAACTCTTATCTACGGTTTGTAATACCATAATTCCGTTCTCAGCTATTCGACCTTTGGTTGTTATTATTCAATTTTAACTTCTTGACTAAATCGTCAATCAGCTATCTTTAATTAGTCAGTAATTAATCGTTGAGACTCTCGACTAGATCTCAACTACTTTCCACTAACCTCTAATCTCTCTCTATATAACCTTTAACCACTCTCTTCTCTTCTCTTCTACTTCGCGTATCAAAAGTTAATGCTTAAATCATCCTTTATTTGCATAAACCGTTTCTTCTTCAGAAGAAGAAATATTTTAGTAGAACAACATTTAACATAAATATATTACCCCAAGAGGATTATTAAAGGTTTGCGGATAAACCCTTACAAAGTTTTTGAATAAGAAATAAGTAAGTTATGATTAAATATTTAGTTGCCTCTGTATTCCTGCTTGAAACAAGTGAGCGAGATTTGCTTTTGTTTTACCTGGTCATTTTGTATGGGGGGGAGAAGACAGATCATACAGAAGAAATATTAGTTGATACCTCGAGTAAGAAGTACTGCGATTACGTTTCTAAGTCACTGACGTTTCTAAGTCAACTCTAGATTAAGTTGGTTTTTGTTGTAATTGTTATTTGCATCAAAAAACATTATTGTTGATATTTAATATAATCTGTTCATTTTAAGGAAAAGCTTTCTTTTCTGTTGTCCTTAAAAGATTTATAAATGTTTCATAAATAAAAATAAAAAACTATAAAATTATTGTTCTTATTTCTTGCGATTCTGAACAAAATATATTTCAGAGAATTTATTGTCATTCCAAAAGGACTCTATACATGCATGCAACTTTCTGTATTTTTATTTTCTTTATATAAACTGTCTATGAAAATAATTTTGAAAAGTAATAATCTATAATAATTCTGCGTCAAATTTCGTAACTCAGAATCTGTTTAAAAACAAAGAAAAATTAATTGTTTTACCTGCAAGAAAGTAAATTGTGTATTGTATAGGAATCAATGAGTTTACAAAAACTTCTATTTTCAAAATGCAGTAAATTACCTAATTAAAAATAAGCCTTTAATTGCATGGAAAGGCAGCTTTCTAACTCATAGTTCTAATAACATAAATTAGATTGGTTTTAACAATAAATTTCCTTTAACACCATCTTCTATGAAAACGTCTAGGGCCCCAGTACAGATTCAATTTAATAAAACTGCTCTTCCGATCTTCTATAAAGAGAGCAATAGTTAATTAATGCTGCTCGAATTTACGTCCGGAAGAAGTCAAATTCACATCCGGCAAAATTCGAAGGGAGTTCTAATTACAATTTTCTTGAAATAACTACAACTATCTTGAAATCCTTTCCTTGGCAGTAAATGAAATTCTCCGTTCTTTCATCGAAGTATAAGTAAAGTTTTGTGAAGCTTTACAAGACAGTGTTCCAACTCAATTAATGATAAGGTAAAGAGGGAGAGCATGCCAAAGAATTAATCTTGAGAAGCAATGTATTGCACTTTATTTTCGATGAGCATTCTAGACATTTTGCTCACAAAATAAAAAACTTGTGTAAGTAGATCTATGTTTAACAAACTACTTGTGTTTGCCATCTTTTTTTCATGTGAAGCAGACGAGACGACCGATTGAAAACAAATAATGCAACGTGTTTTTTGTTGTTGTTGTTTTGTTTTATTTAAGAAAAATCATGATTATATTATAAAAAATTTCCTTTATACATAAATGTTACATACAATGTATATTTTTTTCATAACAAAAAATTCCACCTTTTCTCTATAAGAAAACATATAGCTACATACTCGCATCTTATGAGTCTCACTTTTCTGAGAATGATTCATTTGATATGTTTTTATATTCTGTCAATATCTACAATAGATCAGTTTCATTTTCACAACAAATAGTTTTATAGCAATATTGTTTTTAATACTGTTATATACGAATTTTGTGTAAATAGTGTAAATAATTCGTATTTGAGTGTTTGATGCATTTATATTGTTCTATGTTAGATTTATTTCATGTTAAAATTGTACTGTTCACAAACAATGCCGCCCCTTACGTTATAATGACGATTCAATAAGAACTTGACGAAATCTTGGCGGTATAGCCAAGTTGGCATCATTTTTGGTGACCACGTTGGCGACCATTTTGGCGTCGTTGGCGACCATTTTGGCGTCATTGGCGACCATTTTTGGTGTCATTGGCGACCATGTTGGCGAGTTCAAAACCCTCTGGAATATTCTAGAAAGTAGTAGATCTCTCCACTATTGTCACGTTCAATGATACGAGCGGTTATATTTCTGGAAGTTTCTGTCGCGCCCATAAAAGGATGCTCGCTTGTGCGGCGAGGAGTCTTGATTAAGCCAGCGAGTAGTGCGGATTGTTTTGACTAGCGATTAGGTCGGCTGTGTTTTTGAATAATATTTACTTACGTGTGTATTTTTAAACACTGGTGATTGCGTTTGATTGCTGTTGAAGATGTGAAGACCTTCGGATATTTAACCTGTGAATATTGCTGCTGAATCCTTTCATTTAAAGGACTGAATTTTCGATAATAAATTCACATCGCTATTAAAGAACTGTTTATTTTCTTTGTGATTGTTTTGCATAAAATCCTCGAATCCGGGTCTACGTAACAATATTTAGAATTCATTTGTCTACAACGAAAAAATTTTTAACATCGATTTATCAATTTAGAGTAGCCATTAGATTCAATATTTACACATGTATTACATTTTAAATAGCTAGAAAACCATTCGTGTTTCAAAAGTTTTTTTAATTTTAGATTGAACAAATTTCTAAGATAACCAGTGTAAAGAATAATTAAGGTGGATGATTTCATATTTCATTAAAAGATAAATTTATTTATATGAAAACAACTATTTTTAGTGTTTTAAATTATCGGGGAGGGGGGATAATGTTCAGTTAGAACTATTTTTTCGAATTCAAACCAAGGAAAGAGTTGAGAGTATTCTAATGCTTAAAAGCATTCATTTTAATATTTTCAGTTTTTTCCCTCGCCAGTTAAGATTTTTACTATATTTTCAGAAATGAACAAATACTACAAATAAGTAAATGTCATTCTATTATTTTGAATCGACCTATAAAATAAAAGTCGATGCCTGAGAGCAAATCAAAGAGAATTTTCATTGCAAGAAATAAGTTGCCCATTATACATTACGTGACAAAAAAAAATGTATGTTTTTACCTCCAATAGAAAAAACTATAGAATCAATAGAGAGAACGATGCTGTGTTCTAAACAGCAGAATCAGAATAATGCTTTATTTCTTGAATTTTATCTTACATAGCTACTTTTATTTCTTTACCAAGCGAGGAAATTATTTTTTCATCGCCAAATATATCGATTAGTATTGAGAGAAAAGATTTGTTTTAAAATTTTATTTCGCTTCTCAGAGGTCTTTTTTAAATTTAATATATATCTTTTCGAAAACTTTACATTGAAAAAAGCATGAAATATCCCAATAAATTCAGTTCTTTAAGGAAATTTCAAAATGTTAAAGTCTCCTAACATAGTTTCTGATATTCAAAAACCTCTTTTGATAATAATTTTAAAAATAATGTACATCAAATAGAAAATACAAATCTAAATAGAAAAATTCTCCACTCGCCTGTTGTAGAATTTCCTGAAACACTTTTACCTGAAATCACCATTTAAGTATTAAGTGAAAAGTGAACTAGAGGAAACAAAAATTAAAAGAAATTAGGAAGGAAAAGTTTTAAAGTCCTCATTTTAAACTAGGTCATTGGAACAAATTGCCGTAGAATTTTCTAACTTATAAAATAGATTCTTTTACTTTTAAAGTAGGTCAACATTCTCTTGAATACTTTACACATTTTACTATCTAAATAATTAGAATGGATAAAATAAAGGAAAGGTAAGTCGAATAGAATCTTCTAAAATTATTTTGGTAGTTTGTTATATCACGACTTTGCAACTTTTCTTCTAAAATTTATTTTTCTTTTTTAAACTAAGGCGTAAGAAAGAGATTATTAAGTCGCAGGGTTTTAAGGTTTTAAAACAAACTCAGATTCGTTTAAATTAATAGCTAATAAAATAAGAGGACGCATACTTATTACCTCAAGAAAGAATAAAAACTTTAAATTAAATACAATAGTTGTTCATTGTTTGCGATTAAAAAGTATAGATTTCAAATCCATCAAATGATAACAAATTCAATCTTGATAAAAAAAAATTACGTATTCACAAATTAATCTTCATCGAATAATTAAATAGTAAATGACTTTAACTATCCCAAAATATATATCTTACAAAAATGTCCAGATTCTATATTTATATGAAATATCTAATAATTTTGTTAAAGTTTCTTTACCAAACTATTTACAAAAATACATTCCACATAATGCAAAAGGTTTTTTCTCATTTAATGCCATGTACTTTCATTTGACCATGAAGGTAATTTAAGAAAACCGTTGTAATGAGGCAATAAACATTTTCAAAGATTTCAACTGGCTTAAAAAATGTTCTATGGTACTTTAAAAGATATGCAATGCTGAAAAGTTAGTAAAACTCCTTCGGGTAGGAGTTTTTACTGAATTACTCTATTTGTTTAGTATGGTTAAATAATATAGTTACCTTTGGTTGAGAGAGAAAATTCCTTGAAACTAGTTGTTTTAATATTTACTGTTGTGTTTTATTTTCTGCGAGTAAACAAGATTACATCTGAGACGGTTCAATCTTCATTTCTTTCTTTACATTTCACTATCTATTTTCGTTTTTAAAGATAATTAAAACAAATAGCTGTAAAAAAAAATTTTCTCTTACAATAGTGATTTGGCTTTTGTGGAATCCATTCAATGTGTTTTAAAGTTTGGATTTGATAAGATTTTTTTTCTTTATTCAAATTCTTGGGTTATTTGTAAGATTATTTTGATAACTCCAACTTATATTTACGAGAAATTTAGCTTCATAAATTGTCACAAAGTGTACATTATCAGAATTTTATTAGATTTCTTTTAGATAGAATCTTCATATCAATATTAAAGCAACTAAACAATGTCAAACTTTATTTAAAAGCCGATAAATATATATCTAAAATATGTCATTTATTATTTTTTCAAAGATATCAAATGCTCCATTATAATAAATTATTTGTGAGCAATTGATTGAAAAAATGGTTAAATAATAATAACGCTTTCTAGCAGTAACTAGCAATATTTACGACATTTGAAATGGAGTCAATCTTATTTTTTAAAAATACTTTTAAAGAATCGGGTATTATTGATGAAGGATTCATGATGTATGTTTCTTCAAAAAGTGTATCTGTTTAATAAGCCGCAATGTTCAAATTTTATATAATATTTCTTTTTTCTAAAAGACGTATAAAGACAAGACATTGAAAAAGATCAGTTTTCATGCACGAAAGTTAAAATGAAAGGTATAAAATTAGTCAAAGCACTCCCATAAAATATAAATATTACAACAGCACAGTCCCCCATTATTATACTTATATTATTTTTTGCATAAAAAGCTACCAGTTATTAATCTATTCGTCTTGTCTATAGAATTAAATATTATTATAACATGCAAAATATATTTCACAAATGTTTCTTTCATTGGATATTCCTAAACTTCTCACTGTTAGGGTTTTTTTTTTAAATAAAATAAAAATCAATTTTCTGTGGTTTATTTTCTTAAAAGATATACCAGGTGTGACACAAAAAAAACCTAACAGAATAAATGTTTCTTTTGAAAAAAGAGTAAAGATGGCAACAACTGTTTTGATGACGTCACCCCACACACCCCTTCCATCTATATGGCCAGTATCGCCACAGTTGGGAGTGCTGCGTCATTGAGTGATCACGTGCAACTGTATTCTGCCGAAAAAATGTCGAATCAGCATCAAGTTTCTTGTGAAACTTAAGAAATCAGCCACGAAAACATTTCAAATATTAATTGAGGCTTATGGAGATGAAACTTTGTCTAGAGCACATGTGTTTGAATGGTATAACAAATTTTCAAAGGGAAGGGTCAGTGTGGTAAATGATTAACGTGCTGGGCACCCAAGATCAGTGATTACAGACTAAAACATACCCAAAATCTGTGATATGAGTGGGCTCCCCCTGATATCAGTGATCAAATTGTTAATAAATGCTACTACATTGAAGGACTAAAAAGACTTTACAAAAAAATTAAGACAAAAGTACCAGAATTGGGTGGATGGGGTGGGGCAGATGGATGGCTGTTGCACCAAGACAATGCATTCGCTCAGATGGCCCTATATGTCAAGCAGTTTCTGACCAGAAAAACATTACTATTATGGGGCATTATCCTTATTCACCTGGTTTCGTCCCATGAGACTTTTTTTTGTTTCCTACAGTTAAATCTTGCTGAAAAGGGACCCATTTTACCTCAATTGTTGAGGTTCAGACAAAAACGGTAAATCTCCTAGAGGTCCAGGTATTCTCCAAAACCTTTGTTCAAGTACTGTTACCAGCAATGGCAGCACTGAATGCAGAAGTGTATGAATGCTGAAAGGAACTACTTTGAAGGTGATACAGTCAAGGATAACTGATTCGGTAAGTACAATGATTTATTGGACCAGTATGGTTGTTTTTGAGTCACGGCTTGTAAAAGCCGTTTTCGTATTTTATACTTTAGTATAAAAATATAAAATTTCTGAATACCACATTAGAATGTTTTTGGGCTTAAGAATAGTTCCAATAGATTAGTTTTTTTAGAATGTAATTCAAAAATTCATAGACCAAAATTTAATGATTGCCTTCAAATCCACAATTTTTATCCATCTGCAATGGAAATTTTTCTTTCAGACCTTTTTATGACAATGAAAGTTGGTCCTTTTTTGTGCGCAATTCTATATATTTTACCTTTCATTTTAATTAACATTTTATGACATGTTTTGGTTGTATCTTAACCTTCTATTTAGTTAGAGAATAGATTACAAAAGTAAAAACATTTCTTCTTTTCAAAAAACAGTGTTCTATCAAAAAATTTGTATATGCAAAAAACTATATTATTTAAAAATTTTCTTGAAAGTAAATCAACATTTCAGACATTATATTCTACAAGAAAATTTAACACCAAGAAGTGGTCGAAAAAAATACAAACTGTAGGGTAGATCAGTGTTTCTCAAACTCAAATGGGGCGCGCCCCCTGGGGGGCGCGGTAACCCTTCGAGGGGGCGCGAGCATATTGAAAATATAAAAGGCTTAAAAATTATTTTTGAATGAAGTAAAACAAAATGCTTTCTGACAAAATAAAAATACACATTTACACTGATATAAATTATATATATCATCTGGTTTTCCACTTTCAAAAGATTCCACTTCAAACGCTCATTAGCTATCTTTGATCCTAAAACCAAATAAAAAAAGATATTTTGTTTGCTTTGCTGTAATTCCGCGATGAGAGATTTTTTTATTACGTTTCTTATAACCCCTAAAATAGTACTTTTGATTATCATCTCTTTGACCTTCAAACTTACTGGTATGCTTAACTCCATATACTTTTCTTTTAGGAAAGTTGTAAATAATATTTTTCTGTTGCTTTTCCCCCCATGTAAATGAGTTTTATGATATATGGAAAAGCATATTTTTTTTTTGAGTACTTTGAAAGGAATAATTGGCCAAGATGTATTTTTATGAGTAATCTGAAATATATAATGCATTATAAAAAACGTTTTACACAATTATTTTTTTAGAACTGACATCGATGTTTTTGTATCGAATACATTTTTTTCATGGGAGTGGTTGTATGAGGCGCTGAATCACTCCAAATTCTGGTAAAACTGTTAATTCGTTAACAGTTTCTTGACAGTATCCTCAGATATGACAGTCTTAATGGAAACTAAAATGAATTTGTCACATTTATGCCTCTTTTTTGAGAGTGGCAAACGGTTTTTTACAATCAAGGTACTTGTTTTGATCGAGTTCCTTTCACGACCACTTTTGTTCAGAAATATTTTCTATGAATATGCTATACTTTCCCCTACGATTAACTTTGTGGTTTTAATTGCTGTGTTGTACAACTTATTATTATAAATGTAAATGAGCATAATATAAAAAAATGGGCATCTGTGATCCCTCTATTGAAGGAAGATGAAACTGATCAAGCAATTGAAGAACCTGATGAAATAATGCATATTAATCGTGATAGCGAAAGTAAATATGACAAAAGTGATAGACATGAAACGTTTGAGTTGAATTGTAATTTTCAAATGCTGCCTAAAGAACTCTATCAAGAAAACTAAGAAGCCATAAATGTAACACTTCACCTTGTCAAAAAGACACAAGCAAGAAAAGGTTACACATGCTATTTGTAGATCATCAAAGAATAGCAAAATTATAATAACGTGAGCAAAATATGACAGTTTTGATTGCAAATAACGTTCTTGTATTGTTTGTTCTTTATTAAAGTCACGCACATTTGGAGCGGTTTCTTTAGTTTTATTGGATTTTTTCTCAAATCATCAAAGAAAAATTAAAAAGTCCTTTAAAGTAGGTAAGTATATTTTCTCTTAGTTAAATTATTCACTGCAATTGTGATTTTTATCGAGCACAGAAAAAATAATTATAAAAAAAAGGATTGGGGTGACTTGGTGAAGTGATCGCGCGACCATTAACGTTAGTGTGGAGTGGGCGCCTGCTTCCGGGTTAAAACATTTGGAAGGTTTCTCGCTTTAAATATTAAAAATAACACAATTATTCTTCATTGGAATTTTTCATTCTCGTTTTCCTTATTTAATATTAATTCTAAATGCTAATTCTGTGAGGCTTAAAATTACAGTTCGTTTTAAACTATTTATAATAGGAGCATTCATTTAAAAAATCATTTTATATTTTTGTATGCATTGTTGTGTGCACTTGGTTTTACTCTCTTTACAATTAAGCTATTATATCAAGAATAATGCATTATTTTTTAAAAAAATAATCGCAGAACGGGTACTTCAGCCATTGTACTTATAAATGTATCAGTACTGCAGAATGTATTTTATAACTAATTTATTAATACTAATTTAAGAGCAAGTTTAATTATTATTAGTGACTTCCATGGGCTTGTCTTGCAGAGCAAAGGTTTTCAAATGATGGCTTAATATTAAAAATTGACACTCTGAGTTCTTTCTCTATATTTAGTTGAGATTTATATTTTGTCTTGAAAGCAGCCACCGCAGAAAATACGGTTTCACAAAGGTACGATGTTGAAAACGGTAAAAGTATACGAAATGCTTTTGTTTTCAGTTCAGAAAATTCATCATCTACTTCTGCCCAAAATTGAAAGAGAGTTTTATTATAAAATTGTCTTTTAATTTCGTCACTGGATGTGAAATCTATGAAAAGTTCTTCTTCGGTAGTAGAGAGGAGCCATTCTGGGGTATTTTGAAATGGATCTCTCACCCATTCGTAACTTGCTATCAAGTTGTCCTCAGCAAAAAAATATTTTTAAAAATTTTTTGCCAACATAACTAAATGACATTCAATAGTTTTATAAACAACTTCCACATGTTGTTCTTCAGTTTTGTAAGTTTTTACACATTTATCCGCATTATCAAACATTTCTAGGTTTTTTTGCTTTAAATTTCGGCTCCATAATTCTAATTTTCTACAAAAAGCATTAATTTTATCACTCGTGTCAAACATATGTACATTTGATCCTTGAAGTTGAAGATTCAATATATTTAATTTCTCAAATATATCGACTAAGTATCTCAACTTCATCAGAAATAAACCATCTCGAAATTTCTCAGCTTCCGGTAGGTTTTCCTCTTCTAGAAAAATGGTAATTTCATTTCTTAATTCATAAACACGTTGTAAAAATTTCCCGCGTGATAATCATCTTGCTTCGCAATAAAATAGCAACGATGAATGCACTGCGTCCATGTCTTTGCAAAGTCCAGAAAAGATTCTTGATTTTAGGGGTCTCATTTTTATGTAATTTACTACAGTCACAACTGTCATTAGCACAATATTAAGGCCAGGACTAATTTCTTTGGAAGCCAGAGCTTCTCTGTGGATCATACAATGCGTCCAGATGCACAGTGGAGATTTTTGTTTCACAAGTGCTTGTATACTTTTAAATCTTCCTGACATTGTACGAGCACCATCGGTGCATATTCCGACACAATTTTTCCACTCTATATTTGCCTCGTTTATAAAATTATTTAAAATATCAAATAATGCTATTGCTGTTGCTTTAAGTTTTATTGGTTTGCAAAAATTAGTTCTTCTACCGCTGACATACCATCCCAAAATCTAACATACGCAATGAAATGAGCATCTTTATTCCTATCTGTTGCCTCGTCAAGCTGAATTGAAAACATTTTATCACGCAACTTACTGAAAAGCTGTTGCTCTACATCTTCAGCGATATCGTCTATTCGACGGGAAACAGTATCATTTGATAGGGGTATGGACTGCAACTCTTTGGCAAAATTGTCTCCAAACATAGTTTCTACGATTTCAATTGCTGCAGGCAAAATAAGCTCTTCGGCAATAGTGTGAGGCTTTTTACATCTGGCTATTTTATATGATACTTTGTAAGAAGTAAGTAAAGCTTTTTCATTCACTGACAAGGGTTTTTTTAAAAATGTTTTTAGTTTTTCATATGATTTTAATTTTGATTCAAAGAACTCTCGAGGTTTGTTAATATACTCACCATGAAGCGTTTCGAAATGTCTTTTAAGTTTATTAGGTTTCATACTGTCTGCTGCCAATATTTTTGAGCAAATAACACACAGGGGCTTTTCTTCTCCATTTACTTCAGTAATGGTAAATCCAAAATTCAAGTATTCTTGAGAATATTTCCTTGATTTAATTTTCGGAACTATGCTCGTCTGTGCACTTGTTGATGCTTTATTATCGTCGAATGTTCGCTTACGACTTAAAAATTTATCCATGATTTTTTTTGTTGCAATTTTCTGCAGTAATACTTAATAGTGTGAATTACAACTAACGCGCAAATTATAAAATGTACATTCAAGATAGATTTGGTAGCTATAGAAGCATCGAATGAACCAAGACTGATTGGAATTGTACGAGGTACAGCATTAATACATGTTTTGCACAGACGTCCGATAGTTTGGCCAGACTCACGCAGACGCTCGCCAGAATGCCAGATGTTATGGATATGAGAGAGCGCAACATAAAGTAGACGCTTTTTCAATTTCTACTATAAGTTCACTCTCCTATATATATCTTGTTCAAATTTTCAATCGTTGATAAAATACTTTCTATTCATTCATTCAAGTTCAAATACATTTTTTAAAACTTGTATTGGGTGACACTTCATATTAATACAGTTCTTTCAAATTTTAATTCATTAATTGAATTAAAAAATGAATAAATAGTAACAAACAAAAATTATAGTCCAAAAGCTTTTATAGAAAGGAAAACTTTTCGTGCTGTCCCCTGTAACGCAATGGATAGCGCGCTGGGCTTCTAATCTGAAGGACGGTAGTTCGAATTCCATCCGAGATGGCCTAATTCCTGAGAATGTGTGTGATTTCTTCTTTACTTTACACACACACTATTTTCTTACGCTAATTAAATTTAATTAATGAATAAATAGTAACGAAAAAAGAATAGTTCAATACCCCATATATAGAAAGGAAAAGGAAAAATTGCAAGGAAAATCGCTTTCTCTTTTGTCGCTTAACATTGTGATTCTGTCATATGTATTACATATTTGTATTAATTGTAACTATTTAATAAAAAGTAACTAAAATAAGTTTTTCTTTGTTGGCCTAAGTAGGAATTGACTTAAAATTTATTTTTTATATTATATATATACTTGTTCTAATGACATTTGTACTTTTAGAAATGCATGATGGACGAAATAAATCTTTAATTAAATGTCATTGTGCAATCTGTCTACAATTTAAAAAATGAGAAAAAATAACATAACATTATAATTATTACTTAAAAGTAATTTGCTTAAAATATATATTATTTAAAAGTAACGTATACAAAATTTAATACTCAAAGCGCATTATTATTGCATTCAATACATTATTATTGGGGGGGGGCGATGAAAATTATGATTGAAAATTGGGTCGCCAGTAGTGAAAGTTTGAGAAGCACTGTCTTACATAATTATCTTATTTTTTTGCTTAAAAGTAGTATTCAAAATGTAATACTTATGCTATTAATTTTTATGGTTTATAATTAAGATCGCGTATGGTAGCTTTAGCGTCAAAGTCCATTATTATTACATTCAGTACATTATTAATGTATAAGGGGGGGCGATAAAAATTGTGATTGAAAAGGGGGGCGCCAGTATTGAAAGTTTGAGAAACACTGGGGTAGATGCATCTTTATGTTTTCATTTGCGCTCAGAGTAGTTAATATAACATAGAATTCTTAGCCTTTATAGCTAATATTCTCATTAAAGTTTAAATATCAAAAAGAAAATTTTTAAATACCTTTCGGTTTAATTTTATAAGTCAAAAATCAATTCAAAAAGAACTAAAAATATTAAAATTTGATGAAATTTAGTTTTTTTTAAAGAAATAGTAAATGAAATACAAGAGTCATCCAGAAAGTAAAGAAAGATTACGTATGACACTCAATGCATCCCCTTACCACCATGTACGCATTCCAGTTAACTCCTTTCCTCGCTTCAAAAAAGCCGTGTTGTTTCTGAAGGGTCATGGGTATTTGTTCTGTAATCTTTCAAATTGACTGCATGTGCAAAATATTCGGTCTATCTAAATTTTTCTACGACTTAGGTGTGCTTTCCAAAACAAGAGAAGTGTGGAATCTTATCTTTAACGATGTTTATGTTTCATAATGCGCAGTCCTTATGCATCAACACGAGCACAGCGAGAGTATCAACATCTTAAATGAGAAATTTTCGGATATCCTCGTTACAGCCTTTACTTGACATTAAGTGAAGTTCGTTTATTCTCTCAAAATATTAAGGCAGCATTTGAGTGAAAAACAGTTTAAAATTAATGGAACTCAGACAAAAAGTGACATCCTGGCTCCTATTTATGACGATGAAACGTCTAACATCAGAATTGAAAAATTGTTCCCAAGTTACAATAAATGTTTTGCCAGCTTTGGTGATAGCTTTGTAAAATAGAGAAAAGTACTGTGCCTTTCTAAATAAAGCTTTTCTGTTGGTAGATTTTGTTTTATTTAGCTATGTAAAAACGTACTTAATTTTCTTGACGGCCCTGGTATTTTATTGATTGTAAATATGTTCATGTTTACTGTTTCTCCTGTCATAATTTTAGGATTTTTTTTTGTTGCTCAGAAATTAAAATACATAGTGTGTCACAAGATAAACTTAGTTTATGGAAAAATTTTCCTTCCTTAACATTACAGCACTAATTTACTGTAAAAAGTATATTCGAAATGAAAATATAGAGTTATACAATATTCGAGCTAATCAAAAGTTGATTTTTCCATACACCGAGCAATAGAGATTTGATCTTTTTGTCTAAATATGATAAATCAACTATTTTTTTCTTTACGTCTCTAAACACTCTACGTGGTGAAAGACAATATACGAGCGCTTCATATACTAAAGTATCAGCCACACGTGCACCTTTGCTTTTTCTCCAGAGACAGCTAATTTCTTTAGGCGTGGATAGATCATGTTGTAATGACTCTTTTGTATATATGCTTGAACAGGAGGTGAATATTTTGCTATCAAAATAGTAATCTTATTCAAATTTTGAGTACATATAAGTCATCTCCAACTAGTTTTAATTCTTTAGCTAAAAATATTTGAGGAAGGGTTTTTTTTGTTGAAACATTTAAAAATAAAAATAACGTTGTTGTTTCTTATCCCAGATGGTGTAGCTGCGCCATATAAATGTCATCTTTAGCAGAGGTTGCCAAACTGGTGGTCCGTGGATTACTAGTGGTTTGCGAAAAATGCGGAATATACTCACTCATCACGTTAAGTTATGTATTAAGATGCATTGATTGTGTTTATAGAGCACAATTTTTTATTAAAAAAAATCGTATTAGGGGTCTTCGGGATTTAAATTATGAATTTACTGGTCCGTGAGTCAAAAGTTTGGCGATCGCTGATCTTTAACTTACGTAATGCATGCACATGTCCTATTTCCTTTTAAAATTCGCATAACTTTTCTTGAATTTTTAAGAAGAAAAAAATTATAAAACAATTAACAATCAAATTTGTTATGATAAATTTCAAAATTAAACATATATTTGAAATTTGGACCAAATTAAACATAAACATCTTTGAATGCAAAGCGCATCATTCCTTTTTTTAAAATTATTATGATTAATTATCTCATGGAGTCCTGTAAACATTATCAAGACGATTTTGGTCCAATAACTTGATTGCCTTAACTCTTCATCTACTGATGGTATAAGTACCATCCACTTAGAAATTACGTAGAATACCTGTTTTTTAGAATATTCTGACGGTACTTAGCATTGACCCTTTTTTAATTCAACTCTCCAAGTATAAATGGCAGCGCGGATTCTGTGATGAGTATTTTAGCGGGGAAAGCAATTCTTTTTTAAACAGAAGCTGCGTTTTCAGCTGCCATTTTGATAGGATTACCAAAGTTGATACTGTTCCATATAAAGTAGAAGTCTAAAAGTAAGTGTCTTATTCTTTTATATGTATGTTAAGACCTTAGAAAACTATTTAACGATTTAATTTAAGTGAAAAGTGAATATGATTGATTTTGTAGTTGAATAACTTTGGTATAATTATAAATATCAGCAGTACACACACACTGGATGTTAGAGAAAGCATTTCATGTTTACTTTTGTTCGTGTAATTTATTATTGTTTTTCGTAGTGTTGTAGCATCATCACTTAGGTGAAATAGAGTTATGGTTGTTTATCATTTCTTCTTAGTTTAATTTACTTATTTTGCTTTTTATTGTTTTTAGTGTTTTCAAAACATTTGTAATTTGAATCTGACCTTGTTTTTTAATTGAGTGCTATATATATTCTTTATTCAAAATTAACATTTTAACTTCTTTGTAAGTAACGGAGATTTAACAATAATAAAAGGTTTTCTACGTGCTATAGCTTTTTTTTCTCTTCTTAAAATGTCTGGAAAAAGAAACTCTGTCTTCAAGGGGCTTTGGATTTATTACAGAACCTACCATCTGAAAGCAGTGTACACTAATTAACGATTCTTCAGATGATGACCCAGCAAATAACCAGCTGGATTTTTCGTCAAATTTTGAAAAAGACAATCAAAAAGAATGAACAAAGCCCATTTTTCAGTATTTAATGTTAAAAAATACAGTATTTCCTACCCCACGATGCAGTGCTTTAAAAAAACATTTAATGGAAAACCTCACTTAAAATGCACAACGAGTAATGCATTTTTGTGTATTAATGAAAAGAGTGCCTTGAATATCATCAAATTAAATTTATGTGTAAAACCTGTTTTTATGTATAAAAAAAAGTAAATAAATTTTGGAGCTGTAAACTATTACTGTTCTCTGGTAGTTTATCATTTTTAGAATTAAAACTGCGTTAAAAAGTAGTACGGTCTTTTGTATTATGATAATAGTCTAGCCTCCATGTACTGAGGGTACTCTAAAGAACCAATTTAACTAATTAGCTCTAACAGATTAAATATCCCAAAGTTAAGTATTTCATTTATGTAAATCCCTTAATTTTTAATGCATGACTAAACAAAAATATTTCAGAAAAAATTGCATTAATTCATATTGCAGTAGATAAAGGGTTAAGGAATATTTACATGGAGGAAAGAAAAACTGATGACCGTGATTTGAAATGAATATAGAAATTAGAAGAGAAAAGAGTGTACTACAGTTCCCACACACAAATGTTGGACTTTATTTAGAGTGAATCAAAACTCCTGGCTATTTTGTGTGTGTGCGTGTGCGTGTGTGTGTGTGTGTGTGTGTGTGTGTGTGTGTGAACGGGGCTGTTTTAAATTATATATACAAAATTATAATAAACTATATTTACTCAGAGCAAATATCCGTTTATTTATTTAGTACTTGTACAATCTAATAAATATTATAAATGTGAAAGTATATTTGTGGGTCTTTCACGCAAAAACAACTGAATGGATTTTAATGAAACTTTACAGTAATATAGTTTATACATCAGAATAACACATAGGCTATAATTTATACCATATGCTATAATTTATAAAAATTTGTAAAAAGTGTCCAAAATATAACGATATTTGTCAAGTAAGAAGGAGAAAATTCTGCCATCTGCAAGCAAAAAAGCCCACGTCAGCATATATCTATCTTTTGTTTCTGAAAAACTCTTTTTGTTTTGGCTACGCAAGGGGCTCGCTTCTAATTAATTCCTGTGATCAGAATAATGCCTATTTTTTTTTATTTCAGAATAAAATTAAGTTTTGAAGAGAGAGGTTGTTATAAATCTCTCTTTATTTTAATGTTTTTTTATGATTTTATTATGCACATTGGGTAGTAAGAAGTTGATCTATTTTCAAAATAACTACTTTTATCGCTTCTGGTACTTAAAGTAAATAAACTTTCTCTTTCACATTACATCATTTGGACAAACTTTCATAATTTTTTTGTGGTTAGTAGTTAATTATAACGCTGTAATTTTAATTGAATATGCAGATATAGTAAGAAGTTGATCTATTTTCAAAATAACTACTTTTATCGCTTCTGGTACTTAAAGTAAATAAACTTTCTCTTTCACATTACATCATTTGGACAAACTTTCATAATTTTTTTGTGGTTAGTAGTTAATTATAACGCTGTAATTTTAATTGAATATGCAGATATTGCATTTTTAAGTAAAAAACTAATTATAACCACTGCACTGTATTTTTGCAGTGAGTGAATATTAACGTCGCACTGTTCAGCTACACGAGGGCTTTTGGAGACGGACCACGTAATTTTGAACAATGGTCAAGTGATGGGAACGACTCTTGAGCTGGCACCCCTTCTCCTAACTACCACACCACACCAACTTAGCAGGAATATTCTACCAATACTTAGCTGTAATATTCTTTGAAATCCACTCTTCCAAGATATATGGCAGCATGGGTTCTATGATGAGTATTTTAGTGGGGAAGGCGAACAGTTTTGTAGCAGATATTGCGTTTTCAGCGGATTGCAAAGATTATTATTTTTGTCGCAAAAAAATAGTTAATGTCAAAATTTAAGTGTCTTATGGTTTTGTCTGTTAATGAAGACCTTGGAAAATGATTTGACTACTTATTTTAAGTGAACGGTGTACATAATTAATTTTACAGTGGAATATCTTTAATTTATTAGCTCTAACGGATTAAATTTTCCAAAGTGGAGTATTTTGTTTATGTATATCCCTTAATTTGTACATGTAGTGATCCAAAAAAAATATTGTATGAAAAAAACTGCAGTAAATCATAATGCGGTTGGATAAAGTATTAACGTGCATCGCACCCCTACACGGCGGATCTTACAAAGCTGTAATAAAGTTCGAGCTACGAAAGTAGCTAGGCATTTGCCAACTTGACTCTATCGTTGACATTTCGCTATGTTTTTATTGAATTGCCATTATAATTTAAGAAACAGCGTTGCTTGCGAATATTATATAATTCTAAAATAAAATAAATACAACAGAAAGTAATATTAATGTATCACACTTTCAGATATAAATTATTCGCACTACTTTCAGCGTTCATTACGCAAAACTTTTAAGAATGTGTTACTTTTGCTGAGCAGATATCAGCTTAGGGAGGTATTTTGAAAAATCGGCCCTCAAGACTCTCTGTT
Organism: Trichonephila clavipes; assembly: GCA_019973935.1. NCBI lineage: Eukaryota > Metazoa > Arthropoda > Arachnida > Araneae > Nephilidae > Trichonephila > Trichonephila clavipes. Next base: position 386,597 of record BMAU01012255.1, read on the forward strand.
ACGAGGAATTATAAATTTTAAAAAACTTTTTATCGGCTATTAGATCTACATACTTAAAATTTAAAAAAAGGTGTTTTTTTTCTTTCTTTTTTTGTTTTGCTGAGATATGCAAAAAGCTTTTATTTGTTTATTTTTCAAAATTCACATAAAATTAACTCATTAAAAACTTCGTTTTCCTTCAATCTGTGTTGTTTAATTTTTCAGTTCACCCGTGCGAAGAACGGGTATACCAGCTAGTTTAAAATGTTTTACAAGCAATTTGCTTAACAGCATTTACTCGCTGTCTGCTTTTTATATTTCCTTATTAATATGATTCCCAAATCCAGCTAACAATAAATAAAAATATTTGCTTTTAACGTTGCATTGGTGAAAATTAAACTAGAACTTGCAACCCCGTTAAAAATGATCGATGCAAAATCTTCTTTAAAATATGGCTGAAGAATGAATTGCGAGGTTTTAAACTATTGCATATTTATTGATTAGAAATAATCCTAGCGTAGAAAATAGAATAAAGATCTAGTCTTTGCTTTCTGAGCAACTGCATTCATATGAAAAGATTTTATTAGAATGAAAGAGAGATTTGCGCAGTTCTATATACAGATTCGAAACTGAAGTTTAGTAAATGCTTACGCTCGGTATCGTTGAGAAAACGATAATGTAATTCGCTTATTAAATGTTCTTTAGTATCAAAATTACTCATTCCAGTTACAATTTGGAGAAATAATCATGAAAATATCAAGAATTAAAAAAGGACCTTTGAATCTTCTTCCTGATGTACTGAAAGGATCAAATAACTTCAATTATTAAATTTCTACCATATGTTAATCATCTTTTATTATTTCTTTGTAATCGCATTACTTTGATAAATCTCTATATGTTTAAATAAAGGCACTTAATGTATCCTTTTAATCTTCTAAAAAACTTTTTAAGTAATGGTAAGATAATTATATTCCAATCCTGAAAGAGGTTGTTAATTTTTTCCGGACTTGTTTACTTCAAGAAATGAAGATAATGTCTTCTGTTAATACTAAAGCTTCTGAAGATTCCTTTCCCGCCATTTGATGGATAGAGAAATCCAAGTGTTACATACTGATACTTTCACAGAGAATTCTCCAATATTTAAAATCTTCAATTTGAAAATACTTTTGTGAAAATAACGGTTTTACTAAAAATCTTGAAAAACAGCAAGATGATGAAATATTGAAGGTGGTTTACAAGGGTCTAACTTTGATATCAAAGTGACAGTGATGTCTTCTCAATTACTTTCTACCCTTCTTCTCCATATAATCAACTACTTCTCAATATAATCATTTCAAATACAATTATATTGATTAAACACAATTATCTTGATTAAACACATTTATCTTGATTAAACACACTTATCTTGATTAAACACAATTATCTTGATTATCACTACAATCAAATAAACACTGTATGTCATGTTAAAATACTCCCAATAAACTCTATTCTTGGTACAGCAAACCGTATGCCATGCGTGGTTCTCCATCAAATTAATTCGTTTTCCTTAAGACTAAATCCCGGTTAATTTGGCTTCTTTCATAATTTTCAGAAAACTCAAATAAGGATATTCATTGAAAATGTGTGAAACTGACTAATCAAATAAAATACTTAAAACCATGTTATGAAAAGAAGTCAAGAGTACGATGAATTAAATATGGCCGTACTTACTTGTTATACCGTCGACCAATTTTGAGAAACGCAGAGACATCACCAATTTAAAAAGAGTCGCCAAATGCTGCCATCGTTATTATTACTGTGTTCGAACGTGCGTCAAAACGGTTTCCACTTTCGGCAGTATATCACTACATTTGACGACGCCTTGCGATTTGACGAAAGTGATCGACGGATAATACGGAAGTGTCAAAGGGACTATTGTTTGTGCCTTGATGGCAGGAATTTGTTGTTGGGTTTTCGAATTCTTTGATAAATAAGTGTAAAAAAGAAAAGTAGTTGATGAAGCAATGTAGGATATAGCTTTGTTAAAAATATGTACAAAACTGCTCAATTTAAGATGATAATTTAATTGGATCCTGAAAGAGAGACAAGACATTGGAAAATAACTGTAAGACAAAATACCTATTGTAATTCTTTTTTCTCGTATGTCCAAAATATATCAAGCTGCATTTCGTAAAATGTTGTCTCAAAATATTTTGGTTTTCAAGATAGAACGTCAGTTTTTGTGTACATCAGTTCAGAAAATAACTTGAAGTATTTTGTTTACTTCAAAAGTTGTGTATTTCTCTTTTATATAAAATGACATTTTTAGTCTTTCAAAACAAATGTTCACTATAAAAGAAAATTTCAAATATTTTTAATTTAGGGAACACATTTATATAACATTTGAAAGATATAAATAAGTGTCACGTTGTTTTCCAGAAATTAATTCTACCATTATTTATTTCATAAATTTAAGTATTTTAGTTCAGCAAAACAATTTTTTCCCTACATTTAATCATTTTTGGGGTATTTAATCTTAATATTTCTGAGGAAATTCATTTTTTATTGTCATTGTCACAGACATATATCTCTAAAGAACACTTAAGTAAACTCATTATACAAGATTTGATAGATTTTTAAACAAAAAACCCTCAAATATTAATTTATTAAAGCAAAAGGCAATTTGAAAAAGTCCCATTTAGCCATTTTTAAAAGTTTCGAGTAATTGGCTGCTTTTATGTGCTTTGAACATTTTATTTACAAATATAATCTTAAATAGAGCTAGTAAAACACTATAATGTTTTCTATTATTTTGTGAGGCTGGGAACTTTTTTTTAATTTTCTCATTAAGCATAATTTCATTCCGTTTCATTGATTCTATTTCTTTCAAGTCAGAATTCATTTTCTGAATTCGATGAATCTAAATGGGCATTGAAAATTGTATACTTAAACCAAAATCATTATTATATGTGTGCTGCTCCTCCAAACTCTTCATAGTATAATTTCTAAATCTCAAATAGGTAATTTCTTGTAACCCATGAACAGAGCACTGAGTCACCACAGGCTCTCGAATTTTTTAATTCTTGAAAAACTGGGGGTTCTTTTTTAATAAGGACTTTGTCAGTATCCTTCTATATGACAGTCTTCATAAGAACTAAAATGCATTTGTCACATATCTTCCTCTTTTTTGGGAGAGGAAAACAGTTTTCTTTTATAATATTAAGGTAGTCCCCCCCGTGACCACTTTGTTTCAAAATATTTTCTATGAACAAGCTATATTTTCCCCCTGTGAACGACTTCAAGGTTTTGATTGCTGTATTGTGTACGACTCATTATGACTTGTAAATGTAAATGAACAAAATGTAAAGAAATGAATCGGTATCTGAATGTAATCTCTATTGGATGAAGTTGAAACTGATCAAGCAAGAGAAGAACCGGATGAAATAATGGATATTAGTCATGATAGCGAAAGTAAATATAAGAAAGTGATGAACATGAAACTTTTGATTTGAAAGGAAAGTTTTTAAATGCTGTTTAATAGCTTCGACAAGAAAAATATAAAGCTACAAGTGAACCACAAGCCACACTGTGCCCTATCAAAAAGACACAAGCAAGAAAAAATTCAATATGTTATTTGTCGATCATTAAGTTATCCGACTACGTTCGGAACCATGATTTTGCAAAAGCGTATAAATGGATAATATTTATGATATTTTGTGTCACTTAGAAATTAGAAAATGTATATAAAATTTTCTTAAGAATATTATTACAATAACAAATTTTTTAAGTACAACATTTTGACAAAAAATTCACATAGAATGAACCATTTTAAAAATATTCTCCTTTTGTGAAAAATGCTTCTATTATAATAATATTCTGCCTGTATATAGCTCAGACCTCTGTACAGAGGCTCAACGAGAATTTTTGAAATATACAACTTAGAAGTGGGTTTATCCATGTTTTACGACAGCAGAGAGGGAAAATTTTATAAGAAATAAGCCAATAATTATTTCAATGGGTTGTAACTCTGAAAATAATGTGAAGTTTTCAAAAAGTATAGTTCAGACTCTCTGGAGAAGTCTGTACTTGATATAAGCAAAATATTATTGTTTTAGAAGCATTTTTTATAAAAGAAGAACATTTTGAAGAAAGGTAATTCTAAGTTAATTTTTTGCCAAAATATCGTATTTAAATATTTTTTTGTCAAAATGTCCTTAAAACCAATTTTATACATATATTCTAATCTAAGTGACACTAAATACCATGAAAATTATCCATTTTTATGCGCTTTTTTAAAACCACAGTTCAGAGAGTAGTTGGATACCTTAAAGAACAATAAAACTACTATAACTTGAACAAAATATATGACAGTTTTGCCTGAAAATATCATTCTAGTAATATTAGATAAATTGTCTGTGACTTGTGTGCTTTATTAGAGTCAAGCGTATTTAAAACATTTTAGTTCAGTTCGATTGGATTTTTTCTTTCAAATTACTACAGAAAATTCGAAAAGTCCTTAAAGCACATATAATTACCTATTCATAAAATAGGTAATTATACTTTTTTAATTAAATTAGTCACTTTAGTTATGATTTTGTTCTGTACATTAAAAATAATTGTAATAAAAGTGTTTGGTGACTGCATTACCCCCGCGCGAATATTAACTTTTTAGCATAGAGTGCGCGACTTCTTCCGGGTTAAGCACTGACTTTGTGTGACTTCAATTTATAGGACCCATAAACGAGTAACAGCTTTTGAAAGAAAAATATTGTAATCTTTATTTCTTACTTAGCTATATAATTATAAGGCTTTTGTCCGATTACCCCGTTTATAGTGCTTTCCAAATTTAAAAGTATTATACATGCATGACGTTATTAGTTTAAAACATATGCAGATTGTCGGGTTTTAAAGTATCCAAAAATTATGACTTGTTTTAACGGAACTACCCAACACAGGATGTAATAAACTGTTCATCAGTGGATTAGAAAACCCTCCGAGATTTTTTGGGTCTAGTCCGATCGGCAGCATGTGTGCGCATTATTCGGCAATCCCAGACGATAAAACTTATCATCTGACTTTATTAGTAAAGAAGGTTCAGTTTGTACTTAGGTTAACGAAATTTAAATCAGTCATGCGTTTACAGCGACGTGTTCGAACAGAATGGAATGTCGATCCTACGACATCAAAATCTATGCATCATTGGGAAAGAACTTTAAACGAGACAGGAACTTTGGTATTTCAAACTGGTAAGTATTCTTAAGTTTTCGAGATAGAAGACACTGCTGATCGTGAGCGGGATTCCTTTTTAGGAGTCCTGATAATTCTATTAGGCAAGCCAGTAATGACTTTTCATTCTGTTCGAACACGTCGCTGTACACACGTGATTGATTCAAATTCCGTTAACCAAAGTACACACTGCACCTTTTGCTTCACTAATGAAATCAGCGTTTTAAGTTGTATCGCCTGCGATTGCCGAATAATGCGCACACGTGCGGCCGATCGGACAAGATCCAAAAAATCTCGGAGGGTTTTCCAATCCACCGATGAACAGTTTATTACATTCTGTTGAAAAGTTCCGTAATAATAAGCCGTAATGTTTGGTTACTTTAAGCCCGGACACCCTGTATAAAGTTCGAAATATCTAAACAGCACGATAGGAACACAAAGATGGAATATAATTTAAATAAAAAAAAACTTATTTGTTTAATAAAAGGAAGAATAACGTGCAATATTCACTGCAGTGTGTCTGTTGTACGAAAAAAATAAACCTTCTTCAAACTTAATAAAATATTTCTTCGGTTTCATATTACACTCTATAACAAAAATAAAAAAAACGATGCACCAAGAACGAGTAGTCCAATAGAGACAAAAATTGGTGGGGTGGGAAGATTATGTACAGAATAGAAAATGATTAAAATTTTAGAAAAATTGAAGAATTTATTTCTGAGTTACATAGTTACAAAGTAACGAGATCAATAAGGTGTTGACTCAACTCTAGCCTGGATGCAAGCTGCCACACGACGTGACACAGAGTGATAAAGCTCCCTGATGGTCCCCTGCGGTATTTCTTGTCAGATTTGCTCCTATTGGTGGGCCGGATCATCAGCAATCGCTGGTAGATGCATAAGCCTTCCCATTATATCCCAAACATGCTTTATTGGAGAGAGATTTGGCGATCTGGATGGCCAATGAAGTGTTTGATAATCTATAAGGTAGTTCATAGCAACACGTGCCGCATGGAATCTGGTATTATCTTGCTGAAAAATAAGGCCAGGGTACAGCAAAGGAGAGGTAGCAAAGCAGTTCTCAGAATGTCATCGACGTACCACTGTACTACAAGTTGCCTCTAATGACGACCAAAGGGGTCCTTCTGTCAAAAGAAATGGCACCCCAGATAATAACTCCTGGTTGAGGTTCTGTGTGGTGCGCAATAGGGAAAGCAGGATCGGCACGCTGCCCTTGGCGTCTCCAGAAATGTTTTCGATGATCGTTAGGACATAGTTGGAAGCGGTATTTGTAGCTAAACACTATACTTCCACAGTCAGCATGATTTCAACCTGATCGAGCCATGAACCACTGTAATCTGGCTCGACAGTGTGCAGGCGAGAGTAGCAGGTGGCTTACAGGTCGGTACGAGCGTAAGTTTCACTCTATCAGCTGTTTTTGAATGGTCATGGTGGACACTAGTGTGCGGGTTGCACGTCTGATGGTTGGTAGCGATGAATCAGTGCTGTGAAAGCTGATCTGACAATCAATCTGTCTTCCCTAGTTCAACCACTACCATCATGACGCTGAAATCTGCTACTGTCCACCCATTCTTGCCAGCATCTTCTAATATTCGCATCACTTCGACCCATATAACAAACGATTTTCCCATTGGTCCTCCCAACCGCTTTCAATCCAATGATACGATCTCTTTTAAATTCTGATAGTTGCTTGTAATAAGCTCGAATCCTGAATCAAGTCATTTTTCAGTCGTTGAAAGGTATCCTATATCGCAATGCAACAGAAATTTGGACATCAGATTCAGAATCGTTTCTTATAGACACCTGCTGCGGGCGCAGTTCCCATGCGCTGTAGCTCCCGCTACTCCTTCATCGGACACCCAATTTTAATCATCTGCATGTTCGGTTGAAATGTCTTCGCACACGAAATTTTGTGTTAAAATCGGGCAACTCCGTCATGGTGCGTCGTTTTTTGTTATAGAGTATATATATTCAATTGTTTTCACATTATTAATTTTATTCTGTAATGTTAAATCTTTTTTAATACGACAGAATGCATTTCTGATTTTTTATAGGAATGGTTTTAAAATACATTTTAGTTTTTAGATTAATTGCTTATTACTTTCTAAATTTTAGAGGGCTTGCGATTATTCAAACCCTTACTTTTTAGTTACTTGGATTTTAAGCTTTTTACAATGAAACATCAATTTTCAGCATTTTTTCGTTCTGTGTACTTGCTCTGATATTTATATATTATGCAAAAATGTTGATGCAATTATTAGGCCATTTTCTTCTTATCTAAAAACTTCTACCTTCATCTTTAAGAATCTTCACTACACCGATGAATTCCTTCTAACAACTGCATAGCCACCAGCACCTTTACACTGCCGTATCTTTGTATGCGCAAATGGCAATCTATTGTTTGGTATAACAAACTAGTTACCTTAGCTATACGACAAGGTTCTAAGTCTTTCATTTGAATACAAAATTTTCGAACGCGCCTTTATTGGTTAAACCTCCAGAGAACTGCAACGGCGGCAACGAGATAAGATAAACCATCCGCGATTGTTACCTGGTTTACATGATACGCGGTCTGTCTATTACAATAAACACACTTTCTGGTAAATGGGGTAAATAATGCCCATTAATCACACTAACTGGTCATTATATAACTAAATGGTTATTATATAATTTTTTATATGTGTATGGGGTGTGATAATAATGTCGTTGTAGACATTAATGTATATAGAAGTATCGAAGGTATATATGACTACCTTAAAATCATAGATTTGGTCAAAGATTGACAAAAAAATTAGGATTTTATTTTGTAGGCTATCTTATTAGCATTATAAAAATACCGATTTTTTTCATTCGCTAGAGCAAATGTTACAGCCATTGTTTAAATCAGATGCCCCTTTCGATTGGGATATGTTGACCGAAAGTGGCATTTTAAAATCAAAACTAAAAAAAAATTTCAATTTTCTAAATATTTTTGAAGAAAAATATATTTTGATATTTTATTTATAGGCAACAAAGAAGCCTTACTTACTATTATTCTTAAAATAAGTTTCAAATCTGGCAATTTCAGAATATATGTTTATTTACTTCGTCGTTGGATTTTACACTGCATTTTTTTACTGAAAATAGTTGTTTTTTTTTTTGGTTTTCTTGTTTGCTAAAATTACTTTTAAATATTATTTATATTTCTTCACTTAGGCACAAACGATAGTTTCGTCTAAAAAACGATATGTCTAGGCAAATGCGTTGAAAATTATTACATTGACAAAACTTATTGGTAATTATTAATATTAAGTGGTAGACGTAATAAATCCTGATAAATTATTAATTTTAACCAGCTTAGTTTGCTATGATGAATAATAACAGGCGTTTATTAATAACAATCGATAAAACACATTGTCCATAATATATACAATATTATCACTGTATAAACTTGTCTTATATCAAAGTTAATTCATATTCATATTCGCTTGAATAATTTGATCATTTGTATACTCTGTATAAAAGAACGTTAATGCGAAATTTAGAAGCGAACGTAGAGTTTCTAAGGGTGTGCTTTTTTTTTGAACGAATGTCTTTCGTTACTACTGAATACAATAAAAGTAATTTTGTTATATTTAGTACATAACCTTTTTTTAAAAATCCAAATTACCGTAAAGAAAAGTTTTTTATTCCTAAGAAGACGGTGTTTATAAAGCAACGATTAGCTACGATTGAAAAACTATAAGAAAAAAGTTGATCTCCGTTTCAATTCTTATATCTTTAAACTTCATGCGTCTGCAATTTAACGCCCATTAATTCTTATTTCCAAAAACACAGGCGAGCTTTTAATGTAATGCAGTCTCTCCTTTCAACTGTTACTTTTTACTAAGATTAGCTAATAAACTTAATGTGCCGTATTAAAAAAGAAGAGATAAAAAAAAGTGAATCCTATCATCGTAAATAACGTAACAACGTTATTTCTTTGCATCTAATACATTAATTTTTTTAAAGAAGAAAAACGCAAACCGAGTTATTAATGTTAAAGCTTTTTTTTAAGTAGAGGTCAAAGAGAACTTGTTTTTAATGGTTATTTTTTAAATAAAAATAATCTGAAATGCTAATACAGCTGACTCCCCAAAACTCAGCCTAATGCTGACCGGGTTTGTTGGGAAAAACAATTTATCGAGAATGGGATTAAAAGAATATAAGTACAAGTCTATCAAACAACAGCAAAAAAAAAAACACTCAAACACTCTAAAACAAAGAAAAGTATAAACTTTATGAAGGCAAACAACATTCACAACATAAAAATCAAAATTAAGAAATACAATGTGTACAGAAATTAACTTTATCAGTCACACTGAGAAACCCACTTTAGGCTATGTAGACATAAAAGAAGTCTATAAGAAACTTTCAATATTTGCGACCCAATATTCAATCATAATTTTCCTCGCGCACCCCTTCTTTACAATACAATATATTGAATTCAAAATTACTAT